>CM060091.1:12990102-13320102 GCA_030522485.1 Stenchaetothrips biformis
TTTTCACGCTGCTCCAACCCGCATTCTTCACCCTCGTCCCACCACACGCCCGCTTTGCTCTGCTCGCAAGCTCGTCCGGGGTGGGTGGGGTGGGCTGGTTTGCCTGGGGTGGGGCCTGGGGTCGGGCTGGGGTGGGCTGGGGTGGGCTGGGGTTTGCCTGGGGGTGTTGGCTGGGGTGGGCTGAGGGTGGGCTGGTGGTGGGCGGGCCTCCCCTCGAACTCGTTGGGCTCAGTGTACTTTGCGAAGGAGAAAGGGATGGGGTGCCGCCCCAAGGGCTTGGCCGACTGGCACAGTGCCGGCCCTGCCCCGCCGCCGCCCCTCCCCAACCCGCTGATCCATTCACCCGGCGCCCTCGCCCCCACCACTCCAGCGGGCGGCCCCGCCAGCCCCACTGGTATTTCGGCCACACCCCTGGCTGCACCGCCGGCCCCGCCGGCCCCGCCCCGGTGATCCGTGCAATCCGCGCGACCAGCAGCACAAGGGAGAGCGTTGAGTAGCGACCGCGGGGAGGGGGAAGGGAGGGGATGTGTGTTTCCGACTTCGTCGAGGAGGGGCGACGCCGGCTGCGCACGCGTGTCGCGTACTTTATTTTTCTCTCCCGTTGTTTTGTCGCCCTGTCTCTGACGCACTGATCGGCCACTCTGTGCGGGTGCGAGAGAGACAGAGCGGCGAACCGCCCTTCTGAACCGCTATCGGCTGCAGCGGCCTCGTCGCGATGCGGACGGCGGAGCAGGCACCGCGGGGCAGCCGTAGCCCACTGTAGTGGCGGCCACCCCGCCCCGCGCCGCCACCACGCCCCGCCCGCCCCGCCTCGCCACGCCACGCGCACCGCGCCGCCTCGGAAGCAGCGGCAGCAGCGGCAGCAGCAGCAACCCCGGCCGGCTCGGCGACCGCTGAGTAGTGCGGCCATGACAGGTAAATCACACGCCGACGGCCCCTCAGTGGAGGCAGGCGCTTCGACAGCACAAGGCGCCGAAGGGCGCCACGCGATTGTTGCCGGCAGTGCTGCCACAACAGTAGACGAAATTTCCCGCGATGCAGTCGGAAGGGCTGCCAACCTCAGGACAATATCTGCGGGCATTTCGCTCTCGAGAGATTGCGTAGTGGGCAGGGCCGAGGCTGGCAAACTCTTCCGACGTCGCGGGTCTGGGCGGGGGTCAGCAGTAAAATCGCAGCAGTAAAATTGCAAAATTCCCCTTCACCTGTTTTTTGTCGCTGCTTGTAACTCGTCTGCCAAAAGACGTCGACGGGCTCGGTGCCTGGCTGGGGGACGTCCCCCCCCCCCCCTCCCCCCTCCCCCCCCCCTTCAACCGGTTGGGCAGCGTCACGATGCGTTGCTGGCTGCACACTGCAGCGCCTGCCAGTGCCGCCGCATTGTATGCTGCTAACGGTCCAGCCCCCCCCCCCCCCCCCCCCGGGGCACGCCGCGCCCCTCGTCGCCGAACGGCAACAACGGCTGGAAAAAAAAAAGGACAGGGGGGACGACGGAGAAATAACAGCGGCATTCTTTTCAAAAGGAGCCATGATGGCAAGCGCGTCGTCCGCTGCGACGCCATTCCGCACAGCAGCGCTTTCGTCGCTCTCTGCCTCCCTCAGCAGCGGGGAACAGTGGGCCAGGCAAGGCGGGCCAGGCCGCCGTGCTGCCAGGCAACCCGCTCCGCGCCGCAGTCCAACGGGCAGGCCTACCCCGGCCGCCGCCAGGCGCTCGCCGGCAAGCTCGGCCGGCCCAGCTGGTCTAGGCCTGGTCTAGGCCTGGTCTAGGCCTGGTCTAGGCCTGGTCTAGGCCTGGTCTAGGCCTGGTCTAGGCCTGGTCTAGGCCTACCCCGGCCGCCGCCAGGCGCTCGCCGGCAAGCTCGGCCGGCCCAGCTGGTCTAGGCCTGGTCTAGGCCTGGCCTAGGCCTGGTCTAGGCCTGGCCTAGGCCTGGTCTAGGCGCGCGTCTAGCGTTCCGTTAATCCCAACGGCACGGTGCGCGGTGCGCCGCGCGCGGCCTGGCCAAGCACGGCGAGGCGGTGGATACGGTGCTTGTTTCGAGCACCGACGGCCCGCCACTACGTGACTCAGCCGACCTACGGAATGATTGCAGGGTACGGTTTTTGTTTTCGGTCTAAAGGTAGTCATTTTTTTTCCCCCGCGCGCTGCTGGCGCATGATCCGTCGATTCACGTGATATCTTGTTTTTCTAGACGTAATTCGTTTTTATGGTCGTTGGATGGAAGGAAGTCATGCCGCTTTGCTCTGGCGCTGCACCGCTGGGCTGTCTTCCCACCATAACGCGGCAAACGCGGCAAACGCGGCGGGCCGGCCGGTTTTACCGATTTCGGAGGGAACCGATGTTACCATAAAGGCGAGCCGATTTTCGAATCCTGCCACATCTTTTGCTGAGTTTCGACGACGCACTCTGTACGGATCCAGCCTTTCTAAGGCACCGCTTCACCGGCGGCGTATTTTGTGTTACGGTGGCCGATAGCGTAAAGGCGTCGACGCTGGGTCCGGGGGATCTGGGTTCGACTCCCAGTGCAGCCGTCATTTTCGACAGACTGTCCCGGGGAATCGACTATGCCAAATTTTGTGTCAGCGGACGCTTCCCTCGCGGTGGTGACTTCGCTTACTCACATGCGGTGTAACAACCTCTCGGCGATCCATTGCCGTCCAGCCCGTGACGGGCGTCGAGACTTCGTTCTACCATGCAGTGGCCTGCCGAGGGGGAAGGACGCCAGCAGAGGGAATTGAAGCCCTCTCGCCTGCATGGGAAAAAGTCGCAATCTGACCCTATGATCTGGGTGGATGTCTCTCTGCGCCGTGGCTAGTGCTTGAGCCTAGCTCGCCGGCGGTTAGATGGGCGGCAGAACACGTGACAGCACTACACCCAGTCCGGTTCGGGGATCGGCCTTGCACCAAATAGCCTGTCTTTTGCAAAAAATTACGTCATTATTTTTGAATTGAGGTAGCCTTATGATCTTGTCTCCGGATGGTGTTTTTAATTATTTTTTTTATTAATCTGGTGACCCCAGGGTGACCCCAAGCACCAAGCCGCGACCCCAAAATATTTTTCCGCGACACAAATTATGGTCGCGCGGGTTTAGTTGGGAACGTAAGGCCGCCTGTGCGTTTTTGCCTAACTGCCCCCGCCCCAAGGGGTCCCCCACTTAAACAATCTGTGTGCGCTAGGAGGAGACCATCCCACAATCTTGCGTCAAAAAACGCCTGTAAGTAGGAAAATTAATACAGAAATCCTGAGCAATCCGACACATTCAAACAATCTGTGTTCAGGCAAATTCAGAGAGAGGGACCCCTCGCTCCGCCCACGGTGCGTGCTCGTCGTTGCCCCGGGGAACGATGGCGGGGCCCTTGACGGAGGCGGGGGCGCCGCGACGGCGCGGGCGATCGCGGCGTGGCGTCGCGCGGCGGCCACAGAGTCTCTCGCGCGCGGTGTACCGCCGGCGTCGCGGCCCCGCGCCCTGCGAGACGCGACGGGTAGGGGCAGGCAGGCAGGCAGGCAGGGCAGGGCACTACGCCAGGCGGTACCAGGCGGGCCGGCCGGGCCAGGCCAGGCTGCCTACACGTGTTCCGTTGGGTTCATCGACCCCCACGGGGGCCCAGCCAGCCGGGCCCAGCGAGCAGCGAGCCCCTAGCGCGGCCGGTGGGCAACCCGGCCAACGCGCGCGGCGCGCGGCGGCGCGGCGGCGTGTCTCGAGGCGCACTGACATCCTCGGCTCGCCTTGCCCACTGGGGTTGCCGCAGGACGGAGAGCCTAACCGCGCCGTTTCGCTGCGCCGCGCCAACCCTTGCGGACACGTGCGCGGCCGCGAGGGAGGCTCCACAGTCGCTCTGTCTCTCTCGCACTGATGGAGCGGACGGGTGCGGGCAAGACACAGCCACGAGGTCACCGTTCGTCATCGCACGGGTCGCTACGAGAGCGTGCTGCTGGGGACAGCCCCAACAATGTCGGAGTGCGTGCGGTGACGCGGCGGTGCACGGCTCGGCTTGCCTGGAGGTCCTTGCCCCCCCCCCCCCCCCTCTCCCCGCCCAGCCGGCCGGCCTTAAGGCCCGGCAAGGTCCGAATGGACGGCAAGGACGGCCGTTACCCGCAGTGCCCCGCCGCGCCACGCCGCGCCACGCCGCCGAGTCGCCACGTAGTTGCCGGCGTCGCCGTGGGATGGCGCTGGCGGCGCTGCGGCGCTTCGGCCACTCTTGCCGTCGGCGCGCACCGCGTCCCTGTGCCTGCTTCGCCGCGGCGCTCCGCACGGTGCTTCGGGGTTCGGCGCCCTGCTAGTGGCTATGCTGGTGGTCCTTTTGCACTACTTGGCGTCCCGGCACGCCTTGGAGATCCCCTTCGCCAACGTGTGTTCGAACGCTCCAGGCCGGCGATACTCCACGCCCCGGCGTTGCCGACGCGGCCCTGTCGGCGATACGCCGCGCCTCTTTCCGGTTCTTACCGGATCCCTTTGGCATCCTGTGAGATCCCTTCGCCGCCCCTCACCACGCGGCCACTCCAACACCGCGGACGGCAACCCGGCCGGCACCCAATGCAGCCCTGAGTCGCTCGGACGCAAGGCTGTTGCTCCGGAGAGCCATTGTCCTACGTTCACGTGACGCGTTCGTGACGCGTCTGCGGCACCGTGCGTGACACGCGTGCGTGCGGCGCGATAGCCACGCGGGGGTGTGCGTGGGGGTGGGGCGGACAGGGGGTTGCTGCCGGGAGCACTGGCTTCTCCTAAGGTCTGTGACCTGAGCCGTTCTAGCGCGCGGGGGGCGGGCCCCACCCTCTGCGGGGCCTTCTTCTTCTTGTGCTGCAAGCGCTCGCGGGTTCAGCCAGGCTGTCGTTCTGTCTCCCTCGCACCCTCACGGGATGCGATCTCACGGTGCACAGTGCAATCTGTTCGGAGGCAGCCTGCCACTGGGCCGCATTCTGGGTGGCAAAAAATACGTTGACACATGAGACACCGGCGGTGAAGAGGTGCCCGTCAAAGGCTGCATCCGTACAGAGTGCATGTCGAAAATCACCAAAAGATGAGAACAGGATTCGAACATCGGCTCTCGGACTCTGCAGTCGGCGCACAGACGCTCTCGACCACGCACTGCTTGGCGGGTACGTGCCGGTCATCACGCTCCTCCCTTCGCCTCGAGAAAAATTTTCGCTGACGTGTTGCCGCCGCAGTCCGGCGAGTGCCAACTGGCGGCGGGGCGGCTTCGGACCTGGGCTTCCGCCAAAGGTGTTGACGCCGGGGTCGGGTAGCTGGCCAACGCCTCCAACCCAGGCGCGGATCCAGGATTTGTCTAAGGAGGGAGTAATGTAGCAATTTTTGCCTACTTACAGGGGCAAAGTAGTGCTTGCTGCCTACCTTTCAGGCGGCCTATCTAGTGCCCAAGGAGGGGGTAAGTACCCCATTACCCTCCCCCTAAATCCGCGCCGGCCTCCAACACCGTCGTCCAACTCCAAACGCCTGCAGCAGATTGATTCGTCGTTTTCTTAGCTCAGTCTCTCTGCCACTCATGGGGCCTTTCCGTACAGACTATTTCAGCGGATCTGAGGAGAAGAAAAAATAGACGAGCGGGTCGCTTCCGTTTGGGCCACAACAAACATTCAACAGGGGAGCTAAATATCGCTGATTATCTCTTTCAGAACGCTGTATGTAATTTTGAAGGTTAATCTTAAGTTTTACGACTCTTCCGAGTCAAGAAATCATGGAATTGCAACCGCCGCGTAGTCGAAAATCAACGCGTCGTCTGTTTGTTGTGACCCAACCGGACTATAAATCTACCCCTACTAAGGCCTGCTCGCCTTTTGTTCTACTCCTCGGGTCCGCTGAAATAGTCAATAGGTCATTGAGGGGCAGCGACGAAAACGACTCTCGGAATCGGTCTGCAGGTGCGCAAGGCGACCACCCCCGCGGCCGACGCCCGTTCCGGCACCACGCCGTCGAGAACGGCGAGGCAGTGACGCGCCCGTCGAGGAGTCATTTCCCTGGGGTGGCTTTGGCAGACTCGGCGTCCCGCCATGCAATGCGCTGCACCTGTGCCTTGTTGGAGGCGAGGCGCGGCACAGTGGGCCAGAGGACCGGCGCAGGCGGCCGAAACTCTAGCAGATGCGTTTTGAGCTCCCGAGTCGCTAAGCAGAATTCAAACAGACCGCGTATGACCCCATCGATGGATTCCTCGTTTGGAGAGCAATTCATTGGTGGGGTCAAACGTTCGGTTCGAGTCCCATTTAGCGACTCTGGAGCTCAAAAGGTGTCCGGAATCTTTTTCCGCCTGCGCCGGTCTTCTGGCCCACTGTGCGCTGCCGCTCGTTGACCGGTGCGCGGCAGGCACGCTACGCGGGCAAGCAAGCCTCTTGCGTTTACCTTGCGCTGCAGCTCATCAAGGAGAACACAGGGCCGTTTGGAATGGCCTGGCGCCGCCCCCGGCCGCCCCGCTGTGCACACCGCGCCGCGCCCCGCGCCGCGCCTACCCATACCCGGTGGGGTGGCCGCCGCGCCGTGCTGGCTGCTCTGACCCAAATTTGGCCTCGCACCCCGCGTCGCCCCGCCCCGCCCCGCCCCGCCCCGCCCCGCCCCGCCCCGCCCCGCACTCGAGAGGCCCTTCGCCCTTAGCGCGAGTCCGTCGGCACCGTGACGTCAATCGAAGGGCAGACAGGCTGAAGGGTCGTGCAGTGGCGTGGTGCAGGGATAAGGGCCACCGAGCCACCTTCCCCCCACGCGGCTCTGTATGTCTCCTTTATACGCCTGCAGCCCTAATGTTTGTCGTTCGACTTGCTTCAGCAATTCGCCAGCCCGCCCCCTTCCCGCCTTTCCTCCATCTCTCTCTTCCCCCCTCTCTTGAGTCGCTCTGCGCGCCAAGCTAGCCGCGCCGCCCCGGAGAGGAGAGACTTTTTGGACTTTCCCGCCCTTTTCTTCGGAGGGCGCGGCGATGAGGCGAGGAGATGAAGCAGTTTGCCGGGGAGTCTGTTTCTGTTTGCTGCTGCCAGACCGAGCAGCACAGGGCCGGTGGCGTTTGGGTTCGCCCGGCCGCCATTGGGTTCCACCTGCGACCCAATGGAAGTGTCCCACCATGCAAAGCTCGCGAGTCGCCGCGGGGCCTCCCCTGTTTACAACGCATGTACGTTGGCGTGCCGTGCTACGCGGTGAAACGTCTCAGCGGTTTTTGGCGAGTTCCTTTTTCTTGCTTTCCTGTTTTCCTCGTTTCATTCCCTCTTTCCTCGCCCTGTGCCTCTCCTCCACTCTGGAGGGCTGCGTTGCCCGGCAACGGGGCGCCTGGATTATCGCGGAATAGGGAAGAGCGGAGAGCGGCGGGGCCTCCAGGGGAGGGGGCTGGGGCTGCACCAGGAGGAGATAGCGGGAGAGCACGCGTGGCGTGGCGGGGGCGGCGGGGGCGGCGGGGGCGGCGGGGGGGAGATAGTTGTTTGTGTGTATCCTTGGTAACGTGGCCGCGCGGGGTGGCGCCAGAGACGCTCTCGTACCACATCGATTTGGGAGGGGGAAGGCGGCTGAAAAATTGAAAAGACGCGCCGGCGACACACCTTAACAACAGGGCCCCGCGCGGGCGCGCGCAACCCAGTGCGTGTGGCCGTCCGTTCGTGCGAAGCGATATTCGGCGCGCGTTCTTTCCAACGGCCTGGCGGATCCGGTCGCTTCCGAACAGAGCATCATCGCCACTGTCTCTCTCGCACCCCGACGGCGCGCCCCGTGAGTGCGAGAGAGGCTTGCGAGCGCGATGCCGCAGTCGCCGCCCGCCTCGCCTTGAGCGCTGCCGACCGGCAGACCGAGGCTGATTATCATAATTCAACAGAAAATGAAAGGGCGGGCTAATGACGACTGGGAGGGAACCCTTGGAACTTTTGCGCGGTGAATGTCATGAACCCCGGCAGGCCGGACGGCAGTGGCGGTGGCGGGGTACAGCGCCCTCGGCCGCCGCGCCCGCCGCGCCTAGCAGTGCGCCTAGCGGGGTGACCTCTAGTGACCGCCGCCCGCCCCGCCCCGCCCCGCCCCGGCCGCGCGGCGCTACGCCAGCGGCTCGCCACTCGCTGGTGTTTGTTCGTCTAATTTGGGCAGTCAGGAACAGGAAGGCGCTACAGCGTTAGGGCGCTACACGGCGAGATGACCGCACCAGGGGTGGGGTCGCAGGGCGCATAGGGTCGCTGACACGCCGAGCGAGCCCGGAAGTACGTCAGGACCAGCCAGCACTACCCCGGCCAGTCGAACTTGTCCGTCCCCCTGTCCGCCGCCCCGCCCCGCCCCGCCCCGCCCCGCCCCGCCCCGCCCCGCCCTGCCGCGCCCCTTACTCGGCCCAGCACTGTAAATCAAATGGTGATACATCTCACCATCTGAGGGGTGAGACAGAACTGTCTCACCGAAAAAAGGGTGATACTAAACTGTATCACCGTAAAAAGGTCGTACACGAATGTATCACCGAAAAAAGGTCGTACTCAAATGTATCACCGAAAAAGAGTGATACTTCCTCAGGAAAGCAAGGGCCCATCTCGCTGATGTCTGACCATTTTTCGGTGATACATTTGTGTACGACCTTTTTTTTCGGTGATACATTCGTGTATGACTTTTTTTCGGTGAGACTTTTTGTATCACCGAAAATGGGTGAGACTCACCCTTTGAATTGCAGTGAGCGCAAATATTTGCAGGGTTTGTCATAAAATCCCTCAGCATGGCACGACGACGGGGAAGTCGTCGCGACGGACGCGGCGGACGCGGCGGCGGGGGCCTCGGCGGGGGTGGCGGCGCGGGTATCACGAGCCGTTAGCGCGCCGCGTCTTTAATTAGAACCCCGCGGAGTGCAGCGCCCCCACCGCTCCCCCGCGAAAGGGCGATGCGGCGGCGGGGCACTCACTGCTCGCTGTCCAGTGTCCACCACCTTGTGGGCCTGCGGCCCTGCAGGCTCGGTCCGTCTCTCTCGCGCGACGCGTGTGGGAGCGAGAGAGACAAACGAGCCGCCACTCACATTTCAGGCGTACGCAAGATTACGGTATTACGGGAATTTCACTAGGGATTACGTGTAAGATTTTGGAAAATTGGTTCAAAAACGTTTAAAAAAAAAAAAGGTCAGAATTTTTTCAAGGATGATGTGATTACGGCATGGATTACTTACCGCGGAGATCACCAGTAAATTTGTTCACAGGATTCCCGAGGTGGTGGCCCCCTTGGAGACAAACCGACAGAACCTCCCCACTCGCAATGAGAGCGGCGAAGGCGGCACGGCGGCACGGCGGCACTAGAGTCCTAGATACTGATCTAGGACTCTAGGCGGCACGGCCCGAACCAGACTTAACCGAACGGAGCGCGCGCGGAGTGGCTGACCTCTGAATAGTATACAAATTACGAGCGGCGGTGCCGCCGCGGTGCCGCCGGCCCGTCGCACCCGCCCGCCCGGCTGGGGCTACGAGCAGCGCACAGTGGGTCAGAAGACCGTTGAGGCGGCTAAAGTTCTTGACGCGTTTTGAGCCCCAGAGTCACTAAATGGGACTCGAATAGAATGTGACCCCACCAATGGATTCCTCGTTTGGAGAGCAATCCGTTGGTGGGGTCACACATTCTATTCGAGTCCCACTAAGCGAGTCCGGAGCTCAAAAAACGCGTCCGGAACTTTGGCCGCCTCAACGGTCTTCTGACCCACTGTGCTGCGCTCTGTCTCTCTCGCGCCCCGCCGGCCGTCTCGAGGTGCGAGGCAGACAGAGCGACACTGCCGTTGAGCCGGCCCGGCCGGCCCGCTGCGTGTGCCGCGGTGCCCTCGGCCTATCAGAAAACGGTCAGATCGGGCGGCCGCGGCGGCGGCGGGGCGGACGGCGGGGCCGCGGGGGCCGCGGGGTCACGGGAGGTGAAAGCTCCTGAGAGCGGCACTAGCCCGCGGCAAACCTCCTCCGAGAAGGGTGTAAAAGGCGTTGAGGGGAGGGGGGGGGGGAGTGACAGCAGACGCATGATATCAGTGGCGGCGAGCACGCAACCCTTCGGACTCGGCTGGCCGGGCCGGGCCGGGGCGCAACGGCCGGCAGGCCACGCCGTCGTGCTCGGGGCGCTCCCCAAGACAGCAGGAGAGGCAGTCGTCCGTATGTCACGTCATCGACATCATCACCGCGTTTCATCGGGAGGCCCTTTAACCTAACCTAACCTAACCTAACGGGAAACGGGGTGGGTCTTCAAAATTAAAGCAATTTTATCCGATGACGAATTTCGATATATTTTGAGTTAACCATGCTTGAGCGAGAAAGAGCCTGGGTGTGTGGAAAGTCGAGTGAGAGGAAGAGAGTGCATGTGTGCGTGTGTGGTGGTGGGGGGAATGACAATGCGACAGCGCTCTGCGAATAATGCGGGCTGATCTGTAAAGAACATGCCGCACCGCCCCACCCCGCCACTGCCAGTGCGCATCCTGTAGCGCGCGTCCAGCCGCTTAGATTCACATTCAGATTCGGCCGCGCCGGGCTACGCCGGGCCTGCCGGGGTGTCTGGAGGGGCCCCCGCGTGACGCGGCGTCGACGACCGTTGCAGCAGAAAAACAAAAACAACAGGTGCTTTCGCCGCCCGATCTTGAGTGTGAATGTATGTTCTAAGGCGAGCGTTTGTGTGCATATGTGTGTTGTGTGTGTGTCTGCGCTGCTGTGTTTGCTACGATTCGGTGCGGAGCCGTTCGGGGTTGTCGCGGGGCGCATCGGCAAACGACTTGTCTAAGTTTACTGTGCTGTAGAGTCGTCTAGCAACAGCTCGTGTTTGTGCTCGGCTCGGCGCGGCCCGGCTGGGCTCCACCTCCAAGAGTCGTATTCTGGGTGATGCCGGTTTGGCAGGATGTGTTGCAACGCTCAAGGCACGGCGACGCACATAGGGCGTTTTATGGACGAGGGACGTCACGTCGTCCCTCTTCGCTGCCGTTGCCTTTAGCCTGCGTTGCGGACGTTAGCGTGCGCGAAAAAAAAACCCCAAAAAAAACCCGGAAAGAGGCGCCCTTTTCCTTTGTCTTCCCCGTTGGAAACACATTGCCCAGCAGCACCACTGCGAAGTCACTGCGGCACGGCGTGGCGGTGCGGGTTGCGCTCGTATTTCCGGAACGTCGCGCCGCGGAATGAATCCGAGTCTCTCTCTCTCTCTCTCTCTCTCTCTCTCTCTCTCTCTCTCTCTCTCTCTCTCTCTCTCTCTCTCTCTCTCTCTCTCTCTCTCTCTCTTTCAATTTCTCTTCCTCTCCCGCAGGACCTGTAAGGGTGCGAGAGAGACAGAGCGACGAAACCGCGGTTCGTATTCGCGGTCTTTCGTTTTCGGGACGGAAAGGGGGCGGGGCGCGCACGCTGAGGCATGGAGGATGACGCTGTAGATATTGAGAAGCCGTGGGAGTGTGGGGGTGGGGGTGGGGGGAGGGGCCTATCGGGACCAGAGACCGCCGAGACGCCACATAGTGCCATGGGCAGTTTGCGACAGCGATATGCCCCCGTCGCTGCGTCTCTCTCACGGGGCGCTCCGTCCAAGTGCGAGAGAGGCAGAGCGACACGGGCTGCTGTGCGGAATCAGTCTGCTGTCCGAAGGGCCGACACGGCGGGCCCGGCCGAGCCCGGCGTGGTCCGAGGGAAACCAAACTTCCTTGGCGGGGTGGGTGTTGTCCTCGTCCTCCACGGCGATCTGTCTTTTGTCTGTTTGTATTGTGTGTCCGGCGCAGGCTGCGCTTTGCACTGTGCCGTCCATCTCTGTCTCTGTCTCTCTGTCTCTGTCTCTTTCGCTGCCTCTCTGTCTCTCTCTCTGTCTCTCTCTCTCTCTTTCTCTCTCTCTCTCTCTCTTAGGCCTCCCGCGCTGTTTTCCTGCGCCGTCGACGGCGCCCTCGTCCTCCCTCCCCTCCTCCCCCCCCCAGATCCGATTTCAGTGAAAACAGCCCCAGTTGGCTGATTCCGAAAACAGTCAGTGCGTTCGTCGCCGTCTCTCTCACCCTCGGGGGGACTCGGTCCGAAAGAGACAAAGCGACGAGGCGCTCTCCTCCGTGACAGCGGTATGGCGGCCGCGCACGGCCGCTCGCCATCGCGGTGTTGCGTAACTTGACGAAATTCCGAATTTTAGCGCCGCCTTCTTCCCCAGGGACGATGCTGCGTCCAGGGCGCTGAGGGCTCAGCAACAACTGCTGGCAAGAGAGCGATTTGCTGTTTCGCGAATGGCTTCTCTTTGTTGTGGTGTCATTGACTGCTCCGTTTCTGTCGAGTAGTACCACTCAGCCGATTTACTGCCGTGAAATCCAAACAGCGGTATTCAAAACAGAAGCAGGTTCTAAAAGACTAGCACGTCTGCCGAATGTTGGTTCGAGTTGCAGTGGAAGGGCGCCAGTCGAAAAAAAGGAAAGGACGTGTTGGGAATCGATCCGCGAACCCTATGATTCAGCTCGGTCAAAAATAGGTCGGTCTTGTTTTTGTGGGTCCAGTGTGGGCTGCTCCCCGTGGGGGTTCGGCCCGGGCGGCGCGGTGCGGCGCTCCGTGGACATCGATCCGCGAGTGCGAACAACGGCACCGGCCAGTGGCGCTGAACCCGGACGTGAACCCGGAAGCGAACCCGGAAGTGCGGCGGTCCGGGGTGGCCGCGGAGGCCGAACCCGAACCCTGCGCGCGCCGCGGCCACCCCCGGCCCGGTGTGAGAAATGAAGCGCGTCCCAACCGCCGCGGCGCAGCGCCGCGCGCGGACCGCCACCGTGCAGGGCACCACCGTGCGGCCCGCGTTTCAGACTCTCAGACTCGTATTGACTTTTCATCTCTTTTCCAAAAAGTTTTTTGTGCAAACGTAATATGAAATATTTTCTCTTAGTTATGCGCGTTTTTATCCATTATACGGGGTATTTAGTCCATTAAACCACCTGACTTTTTGAGTTTGGCAATGTACTTTTTGATTTCTCCATGATCTATTGACAATTTCATCTTAAAACCGATCAAAATTGTGCATAGTTAAAGAGAAAATAGTACAATTTACGTTTGCTCAAAAAGCTCCATAAGCAAGGGACATAAAAGTCCATATGAGACTGAGAGCGTATTTTGGAAAAAAAGCTAATCCTCGCAAACCCACCGCTTGGTAAAGCGGGGGATGATTATTTTAACATGCGTTCATTTCCAGGTAACAATCCTTTTTTTTTACGCACTGTTATTCAAAAAATGTGACGTCATATTCGTTGGAATGTGAATTTTGTCACGTTCGTTTGAATATGACGTCACATTCGTTCGAATGTTGACCCACGTTCAAACGAATGTGACACCCTACTTTAACAGCCGTGTCGAGTTCAAACGAATGTGACATCGTATTCAAACGAACGTGACTAAATTCACGTTGTAACGAATATGACGTCACATTCGTTGAATAACTGTGCGGGCACATTGTATTGCACCTGCGCGCGTGTCCGAGCACAGCGGCAGCGCGCGGCCCAGGGCGGTGCCGGCAGCAGCAGGCTGCAGCGGCTGCAGCCAAGGGGGAAACAACTCGAAATTTTTGTGTACGTTTTTTTAAAAATTTCTTGAAATTTTTGGATTTTTTGAAATTGTTGGTGTTTGGATATGGGAAACGGTGTTCCCGGTCGCTGGCGATCGTGTTTAACTAAAAATAAATTTAAAAAAATGGAACTCTACACCCCCTCCCCAGTCTTAATGGGGAGGCCTCCTGCTTTACTTCGGTGTTCGGGATGGGAACCGGTGCTATCAGGTAACTGGGGTTAATCCGATCCAGCGACTTCGATATCGTACGCCGGGGACCCAGTAGGACCCGAGCCGCCGACACGGCCCAACATGGGCAGAGTAGAGTAAGGCAGAGACGATAGAGAGACAGAGAAAGAAAGAAAGAGAGAGAGAGTAGTTTTGGGAGCTTTTGTTTGCGCAGGCTGGTCGGTACCCAAATGGTACACCCGCTGTCCGGCGCTCCCAGACCCGAACATGCAGTCAGTGGGCCAGCTTCAAAGGACTTATCAACTCCATCCGACGAATCGGAATGGACCCACTCGCGACCAATTTCGAGTGGCTGGCTCGATCGGGGATCGAACCAGTGCCGAGGCCAATCCGCCGAAGCGGACTGCTTTTTAGACACCCGGGTGTAATGGCCTGGCATAGACGACCTAGACCACTACACCACCCTGACTTGCACGTCTGCCGAGTGTTGGACGACGGGTTTGAGTCGCAGTGGGAGGAAGCCACTCGAAAAATGAAAGGAGATATCGGGATTCGATCCCCGGACCTTACGGTCGGGGATCGACGCCTCTCCAGTCTCAGCCACCACGGCTCATGTCTGACGCCGATTGAAGCGGGTTCTTGACGCGACAATGAGCAGCAGTCAGAGAAAAAAGTTGTGATGTAATAAGACTTGAACCGCCGATCCTCGTACCGGGAAATCGACGCATCGACACGTCCAGCCACCACGGCAGATAATGGTGACTGCGCATTGCTGTGCCTTTGAAGCACACTGGGGAGGGCAGTGAAAAATAATCAACGTCGGTCCTGGAAACACAATTTCTTGACTTTTTACGATTAATCTTAAAAAATTTTCAAATTTTCAATAAAACTTTTCAAAATTTTTGAATTTTTTTTAAATTTAAGTTTTGGTGTACATGCTTTCGGCCAGTTATTTCCCCCTCGGCTGCAGCAGGCTCATCCCGAAGTGACTCCATCGTCGCACTCGATCCGTCACGCAGGAGGTGCGAGATCAGACGGAGCGACGCAGCGACTGCGGTATTCGGCAGGCAGGATCGCAGTACAATGACGCGGAAGTGTTGCAGAGGGCGGCGGCGGGATTAGCGGTGGAGGGGGAGGGGGAGGGGGTGGTTCTCGAGGGGCTCGCCCCCGCGGGGTTTGTGCCCTGTGCCTCGCCCTGCCGCCGCAGCCCTTTCAACCAGGACCCGGAAGAACTCCAAGACGCGCGCGGCGGTGGTGGCGGGAGGGTTGGCGGAGGGCGCTGCGGCGCACGCGAGAAAATTAAAGGGGCCAACAGCCCCTGCGCGTACTGCGTGTACGTGGGGAAGTTTCGTTACAAGGCGGTGTCGACGGAGCGTCGTGAGGGTGAGACGCGGGGCTGCTTCCGGCTGCTTCCGGCGGAAGTGCGCCTCTTGGACTCGCTGGCCGTGGAGGAGGCCGTATCACCGGGGCGCCGTGGACCGAGTGGATTGTCTCGTCGCGTTGCCTGAGCGGCGCTGAGCGGCGCTGAGCCCGGTCCGGCCGGGGGTTCGGCAACCTCCCCGTCCAGAGCAACGACCCCACCCCTCTGCCAATCGCACTGGTTCCGCGCTGGACGCGGCCGGCGGCCCATGGTGCAAAGAGCTCGTGTTTCGAATCCCTGCGTCTCAAGCAAAGATTTTTTTTTTTTTTTTTTTTTTTTTTTTTTGGCGAGCCGAGCCGAATGGTTGACTTTTTCCCGGGGTTGCTGGAAGCTTATTCCGTTCGCCTTGGTTCGCTTTGTCTTTGAGAGGTGCGCCGGGGGCGGCCCGGGAGCGGCCCGGGGGCGGCCCGGGGGCGGCCCGGGGGCGGCGAGGTGAGCGGTGGCCGTCAGCCCACGCCCCCGGCGCCATCTCTCTCCCACCGTGGGCCGGTCCGCGAGCGCGGCCGTGAGTGCGAGAGAGACGAGGCGCGTTGTCGGAGGGCCGGCCGCTATCCCGTACCCAAGGGGTTTTGCGGTGCTCTCCTTGGCCCGATTAGTTTCTGAAATAAACAATCGAACCCTCCCGAATACAAAAAGGCTGTCACCCCAGCAGTAAAAAGAATCAAAACATTCATCAGTGAAATAGCGAAATTAAAATTTGTGGAGAGGCGGTCTTGGAGTTAGGGCGGCCGACTTTGCTGGTCGCCCAGAAATCACTCGAAAAGAAAGTGTCTGACGTGAGTGCCATTCTTTTTGTTTGCAGGTAAGACCCCAAGTTTTTTCGCGGCCCTCCGCGAAAGGTGCCGCCAACCGCTACTGATGCTCGTGTGAGTACACCGCGTCCTCGGGACGAAAAGCGAAGCCAAGAGTGGTCGGAAAGGAGGGGGGAAGGGAGGAGACTTTTGCGGTCCTCACGCGTTCGATGCACCGCTTCGGCGAAAAGTGGAGTGGAATCTCAGGTTGGCCCCTTATCCTTCGGGAAATGGCGACCCGAACAAAAAGGGGCAAAACCAGAGATAAGGCCGCTTTGGCGCGCAGGCTGAGGGGACGACAGGGTGTGGCCGCGGCGGGGAGGAGAGGGAAGGGAACACTCTCTCTCTCTCTCTCTCTCTCTCTCTCTCTCTCTCTCTCTCTCTCTCTCTCTCTCTCTCTCTCTCTCTCTCTCTCTCTCTCTCTCTCTCTCTCTCTCTCTCTCTCTCACTCAAAAGGCGGCGCACATCCTTGTTATTTCCCCCTGCGGCGATACAGCAGACCGGTTCACTTTGACTTGCATTTCTGGTCCTGGTCGCCGTGATGTCCGGCGGCCTTCTCCTTGTCCGCGGACTCCGTCGTGTCCTCCACCAGCAGCAGGGTGAGAGGGCCCCAGCCGTGCGTGGGGATGAGGCGCGCTGCATGGCTGGTGTGGGGGTGCACGGCCCGTGCACGGGGCGGTGGGGATAGTGCAACAGCGGTGCAGCGGTCCCGAGCGTCGCACCGCCAAGGGGGGCGTCGGGGCGTCGGCGTCGGCGTCGGGCCCCGGCTCGGGGGGCAGGGACCTGGAGAGAGGGCGGCGGCGTGGTGCGGGCCGTGGTGCGGGCCGTGGTGCGGCGGCGCGGCGGGCCTCGTGCCGCGGTGGGGCGGGGTGGGGTGTGGCGGGGGCCCCTCCGTGGTGTTCCTATGCCGAGCGGCGTAGCGGCGTCAGTACTGGCCGAGTACGCGCCCCGCGCAGCGCCCAGCAGCGCCCCAGGCCCCACCAAGGGCCCCCCTGGCCCCGCGAGGGGCGAGCACGCGTGTGTGTGTGTGTGTGTTGTGCGACAGTGTGGCGCGGCAGTGCGCGCCTCGCGTGTGCGTGTGTGAGTGCGTTACTGGCAGCAGCGGCCCCTTGGATTAGCCGCGCCGCGTCGACCAGACTGCGCATAGTGCGGATACTGCGCATAGTGCGGATAGTGCGCCGAGTGAGGATAGTGCGCCGAGTGAGGATAAGTGATTGTGTCCGAGTGGGCGCGGCTAGGCGCGGCGCGGCGCCGGCCGGCGACGGCCAGGGACGGGGGCAGTGTGCAGCGGGACGTCGCCGTGCTTGGGGCAGGTCGGGAGCCGGCCGGGTGGGGGACTGACTCGAGCACTGCTTGGGGAAGGTCGGGGCTGGTGCGGAGGGGTGCGGCGGGGTGCGCGGGTACGTCGTCACCCTCCCGGAGACCGAAGGAGCCGAAGGAGCGGAAGGAGCCGAAGGAGCGGAAGGAGCCGAAGGAGCCGAAGGTAGCGCGGACCCTGCACGAAGGAGTGCGCGAGGGCCCCGGCCGGCCGCCCAGCGTGGTGCATCTTGTGGTCCTGCGGGACAGAGGGGCGGGAAGGTGGGCAGGACGTCGGCCGGCGCGGACCCCCACACAGGCGGACAGCAGCGGACACCAGCGGACACCAGCGGACAGCCTGACGCGCGGCGCGAGGCCGAGACTGCCGCGGCGGTGAGGCCAAGGCAAGGCGATCCATGCCGCCATCCTGGCCACGGCGTCGGACGCAGGCCTCGGACCGAGCTCGTCCAGGCCGCAGCAGCCGCAGCAGCCGCAGACAGAACCAGGGCCTCCACGGCCTCCACCACGGGCCCGACGGCCTCAGCATGTGTCCGCCGCGCTGAGCGCGCCGCCGCCGCCTGCCTCGGGCGCCGCGGACCGGGCCTCGGCTTGCAGGGCCGCTCTAGACCATGTTCGAGATGTGGAGCTCGGTGACCTCCAAGCTGCAGGAGGCGCACCTCGAGCAGCAGCAGCAGCAGCAGCAGCAACAACAGCAGCAACAACAACAGCAACAACAGCAGCATCAGCAGCAGCCGCACACTTCGTCGGGATCAATCAAAGGTCTGTGTTGTTGTGGAGCACCTTTGTCTTGGCGGGGCGGGGCGGGGCGGGGCGGGGCGGGGCGGGGCGGGGCGGGGCGGGCGAGGAGTGCAAGACAGGTTGCGATTCGCGCCAACAAGCCCACAGGGTGGGCCGTTGTAAGCGTGTATCTTAACCCCCTTACCCAGGGTACGATTTCACTAGAGGAAAAGTACCTTGCCCTAGGGGAGGGTAAATATTCCCTAGACTTATCATACACACTCGAGGTAATATATTTATTGGGTAAATTTACCCCCTCTTGGTGGGTATATCACCCCCCACCCTGAGTGGGTATGATAACTCTAGGGCCTTATTACCCTCACCTAGGGCAAGGTCCTTTTCTCCTAGTGAAATGCTACCCTGGGTAGATGGGCATACGCTGACCCCGCCTCGCAGGGCCTTGCCCAAACCCTGACCCGGCCGGGCAGGACATGCAGGACAGGCAGGACCGCCAGCAGGGCGCCTGGCAGTTGGCGGGTCGGCAGTCCCGGCCGCGGCCCTGTGCGGCGGCACTGCCTACATCTGGGGGTTCGGCATCCTCGAACCTCGACCGGCCGCGGCACTGAGAAGCCAAACTCCACTCGCAAGGCGGCCCTTAAGGACCCGGCCGGTGCGCGAGGGGTCGGCAACTCCCCTTAGCTACGTACGAGGGAGTATACGTATACTATTACCAGTAATATAGGTGATTAATAGTAATATAAGGGTTATATAGAGGCAAAATTGTGGTAATATATAAATATTACATTGTAATATACAGGTAATGGACAGGTAATATAGCCACCGCTTATGAGGTAATGTATGAGATTTGGACCCCGCGGCGGTGCGTTTGTCTTCTTGCGATTTTCATGCATGCAACCTTGGGAGCCAACAAAAAACTCTCAGCTCATTCCTTATCTCGAAACCCCTGCAAGGTCATCGGACCTTTCTTCAGTCGATGAAATCGGTAAAAAGTGACATGGAAATCAAGAGTTGGCCTGCAATGCCACTGTCTTCGCCAAGCCACGCCACTAGCTGGAGCGTTCCTTGCCACCATCACCCTTGGAGGTCGCACTCCGTGGGGCCCGCCGGGTTCTGGGGGGCACCGTGGGACGATACCCGCAGCCCCCTCCAGCCCCGGCAGTGGGGCCCCGCTGCAGCACCACTGCCGCAGCGCCGCGGCGCCACCCGCGAGGAGGTTGTTGTCGCCGGGATGTCGCCGCCGTGCCGTGCCGCGCCGCGCCGCGCCGCCACCGCGCGGCGAACACACAGGAATCTTTACCATAACCAGCAGGTGGATGCGGCCTTGCTTTCACCCCCCGGCGGTGAGGCTGTCGCCGCGTCCTTGCCCAGCCGAGAGGAAAGGAAGACTCAGGATTCAAAGATTCGCGCTAAATGTTTTTGTACAAATTTTGTACGAGACGTCAAAGTTTTTTGTGCACACGAACTTTTCGTACAAATGTGTACGCAATTCCGTACGAAAAGGGGTAAATATGTGCAATTTTTCGTACAAAAATTATTCGAAAAGTTCATCTGCACAAAAAACTGTGATGTCTCGTACAAAATTGTACATAACATTTAGTGTGTTCAAAGCGCGCGGAGCGCGCTTTTTTGGGCGGCAATTGACAGGGCATGGGTCACCTGACAGCATGATACACTCTCCCTCTGTCCCTCTTCATGCGCCCGCACTGTGCCAGCAGGCAAGAGAAAGAGATTCATGGCGTCAATTAATTGCCGCTCTTGGGGCTCGAGTGTTTGAGTACTGCACCGTTAATCCCTGCCACAATCGCACGCCTTTTTTATCTCCATCCTCTTTCTCTCTCTTACACTCAGAGTGTCAATACCACCGCACGTATCGAATGCGAAGAACCTTTTGTTGTTCTTTGTGAGGTCTGCAGTTCGGAAGGTTTTCAGAGGGCGTGCTCAATATACATTGTACCACCATTTTCTTCGTAAGGTGGATAAGATTTGGTAAAGTTTCAGGGCACACGCTTAAAACCTTACGAAGTATTTTGAGCATACATAATACAAACTAATTTACTTTGTTTTACGAAGAAATAGTTCGTAAATTACGAACTATTTTCTTTGTAAGCTTACGTTTGCTCAAAATACTTTGTTATATGGAGCGACTTTACTTCGTAAGGCTTAAATAGTTTGTAAGGTTTTCAGAGTGCACCGAACAACAACAACAACAACAACAACAACAACTGAAACAACAACAACAACGACGACGACGACGACGAAGACGACGACTACAAGCAAATGCCACGTCACGCAATTAATGCGCTTCTGTTTCCGATCACCGTGGGCCCCGCGATATAGACGCGATTGGAGGGGGGGGGGGGGGGCAGCAGATAAAAAGCGAATTATCGGTTCCACTTGACGACACGCCACGCCACGCAGCAGCTCTGGGACTTTCGCCAGATCTTCCGTGCGTAAGGGAGTGACACACTGTGAGTGCGCGCGAGTGAGGGGTATGGACACTAATCATGCGCGGTGGACGGACACCCCGGCCGGGTTGCGTTGGGGGTGCGGCGGCGTCGCTCGGAGGCTGCTGCAATGCCAGACGCAGGCCAGACGGCGGCGGCGGCCGGCCGGTCGAAGCCGCGGCAGGGCGGGGCAGGGCGGGGCAGGGCGGGGCAGGGCGGGGCAGGGCGGGGCAGGGCGGGGCAGGGCGGGGTGGCGGGGCGTAGGCGCGCCCGCGCGGGGCGGAGGAGGGGTCGGCCGCGGACAAGAACATCCCCTTTAAAGCGGCCGGAGCAGGCCTTTCCTGGAGAGCGGGGTGGTGGTGGTGGGGGGGGGGGGGATGTTTGATGGGGTGAATGCGGAAGTGCCCATCCTGAGGGGGCCTATGCTGTTCGTCGTGCCTCCTCGGCCCCCCAATCTGTCCGTCGTGTGCCTCTGACCGTTCATAAACTTTGTCATCAATTGAATGGACAACGCCCCCCCCCCCTCCCTTTTCTCAAAAGGGGCGAGGTTGGTGTGACATCCCACGATAAATTCCGGAACACACACACACACACACACTCACACACACACAGACTGCCTCCGTCTCTATTTTTCGTGCCCAAATTTTGCAAAATATTTGATATGTCTGATCACAGTTTGGCCATTGTGTGGCATGACTTAAGGTCTGACCAAAACATGGCAAGATTTTTTGTCTCGCCATATTCTGGATCATAGTCTTTTCATTCAATTTTCAGCGTGTTGTTGTCGCTGCTGGCCCGTCCTTGCGGGTCCTCGCGGTGCCCCTCCCCCCCCCCCGGCCCCGCCTCCGGTCCCCGCCGCCAATCTCCTCGTAACAATGATCCCTTTATGGCGCCTAATTAGGGCGTAGAAAGCACCGTGTCACTTGTCCTGGCGGCCGAAGCGGCGCCCCTGTCTCTCTCGCACTCATGGGGCGTTCCACAGGGGTGCGAGAGAGACAGAGGCACCGCCGCCGTCCCGCAGGCCGGCCTGGCCGTGATCGGAATAGAGGGATCGATCCAACCATTACGCGTGGCGAAATTCGCGCCCGGCCCGCCGTGCGTGTCTGCCTGCCTGCCTGCCAGCCTGCCTGCCGGGCCGCGTCATCGTGCCATTGTTTCTCCCGGCCGCCGTCCGGGGTTCGAGTCCCGGTGGTGGCGCGGCAGCCGAGCAGTCACCGGGCTAGTTGAAGAAGTTCGTCGCCGCGCGGGGAGATGGCGCTGCGCGCACCGCCGCCATACCGTTCCCTCGCGGCGTCAGCGTGCGCTGCCCGTTCAGGTTTAGGTAGTTTGCATCCACATTTAAGACATCTGAGGCGTTCGGGTAGCCACATTTCGTTCGTGGGTGAGCAGCGCGTGCAGTGCGTATTCCTGCGGCGCGGCGTGAAGGCACTTCCTGACACGTCATTCCCCGCGAGCGGCGAGGAAGTGGACCGGTCCGGTGCCGGCCGCCGCGCCGCCGCACCGGTCCGGCTCGCCGAAGGGAGGGATACCTTGCGGGACCGGTTGGCGCAGCCGCACTTCCCCTTTACAACGCCAGCCTCTCTCTTCCCCTAAAACACGATCGCTGAAACGAACGCCACCCCGCCGCCCCGCCCCGCCCCGCCCCGCCACGCCCCGCCACGCCCCGCCCCGCCACGCCACGCCCCGCCCCGCCACGCCACGCCCCGGCCACAAAGGCAAGAGACACGACGTATCTGTCACATGCTGGCCGTTTTATTTCATTAAAAGAAAGACGAAAAAGAATAAAATTGTGGTGTGCGTTGAATAGAGAGAATAACTCAATCAGGCTGCATTTCTTTTTCCCTCGGCAGAAAACCTGCTAGGCAAAACAACGTAGTACGTATGCATGATAATTGTCATTGACCCCGTGGCACCGTGGCGTCACACGCTGTCTGTCTTACTCAGACTCTCTCTGCCCCCCTCTCTCTCTCTCTCTCTCTCTCTCTCTCTCTCTCTCTCTCACACACACACACACACACATTTACAAACACGCACACACACTGTCGCAAATACCCCAGATACGCAAAAACCTACGCGAAGAAAAAAGCTTTTCAATTACAATAGTGCAATATGCGATTATTCCGTTTGCTGCCGCTGCTGCTGCTTCTTGCTCGCCGTGTGTGCGCGCGCGCGTGTGTGTGTGAAGAGAGAGGGTGAGAGAGAGCGAGAGAGACAGAGAGAGAGAGACAGAGGGGGGGAGGGAGGGGGAGAGAGAGAGAGAGAGAGAGAGAGAGAGAGAGAGAGAGAGAGAGAGAGAGAGAGACAGTGGGGGGGAGGGGCTACTGATCCGCGACGGTGAAGAAGGCCCCGCTGTTGGCCGACGGCACGCTGGCGACGCCGCGGCGATGCGTCGTCGTCTCCCCGCCGCGTGTCGTCCCGCTGCGCGTCTGGAAGGCTGCCCAGTGGGACACGGCGCCCCCCTCCCAGCCCCCCGCCCCTAGCCCCCAGTCCCCTGCCCCCTTGCCCATTCGAAGATGCCGTGCACCGCGTCATTAATGGCGGCGTTAAATTGTTTTAAGTTTTCGTTAAAAACACACGCGCGTGGCCACTCGCGGCGCCAAAAAGAGAGGCATAAATGCGCGCAGCGCGGTAAGAACGAAGGAAAATAAATTTTTTTCCAGTCCACGATAGGGGGTCGCATGTTGGCAGTAGTTCGTCGCGCGAAGTCCAGCATTTTCCGGATTATTCTGGCGGCATTTCTAAATCGACCTCCATACCCGCGTGCGTTTTCCAGCCATTAGGGACCATCCCCTCCCCCTACTCCTCTCCCTCTCCCCTCCTCCAAAACCCATCCCACATTATGAATTGCGCGACGTGAGCTGGGTACGTAGCATAAAAGTGGAATTTATCGTAGCCAATGTCTTTTTTCTTTTTTCTTTTTTTCGTGTGTTGGCGTTGCGCTGCCCCGCGAGGCGGGGTGAGGCGGAGCTAATTGGTGTGGTGCTCGGCGCAGCGGGCCCTGCCTGCGGCGCTGCAGGGGCGCTTTCAAGAAAAACAACATGGCGGAGGACAGTTTAGTTCATAAAGTGATTTTATTGGGACGATTTAAATTGCAATGACAGGAAAGATTGATAGCTAGGCAGATGGGCTGACAGACAGACGGACGGGACGAAAGGACAGACAGTCAGACACGAGCGAGGCGCGTGCGTCGGGTGCCTAACGGTGGTGTGAGTGCGGCGTTAAGCCTCGCGATGTCGTGGACCTGATGATGATGATGATGGTGATGATGATGATGATGATGAAGGCATGGGTGGGTCTCAGCCCTGTCGCGTGGTATGTGTGTGTGTTTGCGTGCGTGTGCGTGAACGTGTGAGTGAGTGCCCTTGACGTGCTTGATACTCCCTCTCCGCGCGCACACCAATGTGAATGACAACAACAACAACAATTTTACCTGTCCCATTGTATGTAATTTTTCCCCCGCCGCACATGGCCAGGACTAAAGGTACGAACGCGCAGGGTTTCATTGATCTCTCTCTCTCTCTCTCTCTCTCTCTCTCTCTCTCTCTCTCTCTCTCTCTCTCTCTCTCTCTCTCTCTCTCTCTCTCTCTCTCTCTCTCTCTCTCTCTCTCTCTCTCCCTCTCCGATGTAATTCCTCCAAACCGTGCGTGCGGCGCTCTCTTCTCGCCGTCCAGCCGCTCGCCTCGCTGTGGCGTGCTCGCCAGCGCCGAGCGTCTAAACTGCCTGCCGGCCGAGGAGAAAAAAAAAGGAATAATATGAGAGAAAGAAGAGAAACGAACACACGAGTGGCGGTGAAGGGGTTGTCGTTGGAGGCGAGGTGACTGCGTGTGTTCGGTGCGTCGTCCGAGGGCAGCGCGGACCATGGCGGTGCTGTGCTGGTCCCATGTAAGGCGCGCAGCGAGCGAGCCGCGCCAGCTAGACATCGCGTCCACGGCGAGATCGACACTGTTTTTTGCGCCGTTTTGCCACGTTTTGGCGCTCATTTTGTTGACGTTTCACGTGGATCAAAATAAAAATCTCCATTCAAGGAACGTATATGGAAGCACATGATACTCGTCTGGTACAGTCCTCTGTGGCAGTAGTATGCTCTTATTTCAGTGATGGCGTGTAAAATGGTAAATAAACAAGCAGGCGTGTTATCTTAGATACTAAATTTGCACTATGCCCTCAAAACCTTGCCAACTATTCGGAAGGAGGGAGCGAGGGTGCAAACACTTCAAGAAATCGTGTACTGACCACTCGGTATTGCGCTGTATTACGGTGGTATTACACGTAAATTACGGCATGAAAATGCTAAATTTTGCCACATTTGACCGTAAAGTGGTATTACAAATACGTGTATTACGCGTAATACACTGCTTTTTTGTACAGGGCATTACGAAAGTGTTTCCCCCTCGGGAAGGAGTGGATTTTGGGTGTTTCCGCGGCGGTGGTGCGGGTCGAGGCCGCCAGGGGGGAAAGCCTTCGCGACGCGCGGCTGATGTATTTACGTCCAATCCAGGCCGTAGCGAGGCTCGTAACCCAATTTATCGGCCGCCACTCCAGGAACCCGAACGCGCGTGGCCGCGTGAGGACAGGGGGAGGGGGGGGGGGTGCGCTGGCGACGGCCTGGCGGGGGGGGAGGGTCCAGCAGCCCTTGCCTAGATCCTCCCAATTTCAGCATGTGCCGTCCCAAGATACCATCTTCCCCCGCCCGGCCGGCTGGGCCGACTACGAATTCCGGGAGCTGTTCGAATCCAGCCATTTCTTTTGCTTATTGCGACACGCACAGGATCCGACACTGTACGGATCCATCAGCCTTTGAAAGGCACACCGCTCCACCGGCGGCGTCTCATGTCTCAAGGTGGCCGAGAGCGTGCGTCGAACTCGGAGTCCGGGTGACCTGGGTTCGACACCCGGTCCAGCCATCATTTTCGACAGGCTGTCGCGGTGAATCGTCCGCTTGTGTCGGCGGGCGCTTCTCTCGCGGTGGTGACTTCGCTTGCTCATACATACTAATATAACCTCTCGGCGTCGCACTGCCGTCCGACTAGTGATAGGTGGCGAGACTCCGTTGTACCGTGCGGTAGCCTTTCTCTTGCAAAAGTTTTCGTAATTATTTTCGAATTGTCGCGTGTTCCCGCGCTCCGCGGCGACGGCGAGCGCGTGCAAAGCTTACAAAGTCTTTAAATTTTCTCTTTTTATTATGTTTTTCCGGGTGGGAGAGCATTTTAGAGATTCCGGACATGAAATTGGGGTGCAAAGTGGACTCTAGCAGCAGAAGGGGGCGCCGCGGCGGCGGCAGCGGGCCGAGTAGAGAAGACGGGGGGAAAGAAAGGAGGGGGGGGGGAGGCTGACGACGCTGGAATTGGGTCAGTCCGTTTCCGCGCGTTTTTCGCCATCTTTGCTCCAAATTTTCCGCGCGCGCCTTTCATTTGCCCGACAACAAGCGCTCCGCCGAGGCGACTGCGATGGCTGCTGTCACATCACCGAGCAAGCCGCAAATGCACTTCAGGGGAGAGGGAGGGGGGTGGGGGGCGCAGCAAGGCGGTGCTCGGAGCCCCCGACTGTGGTATTCGCAGCGGAGCCACCCTGGAGACCCTCCCTCACCGACGAGGGCCACCGCGTAGGGGTGGGGGGCATAATCTGTATGCAGCAAGCCGCCAGGCACCTCCTCGTTAGCGTCGCCCCAGAAGAAGAAGAAGAAGAAGAAGAAGAAGAAGAAGAAGAAGGAGATAAGGAAGAGATAAAGAGCAGTAGATGGCAAGGGGGTCGCTGACGGACTGGCAATGTCATGCCGCGCCCCCACCCCCTTTTACTGTCCCCGCCCCGCCCCCGCGCCATGCAGGTGATGCAGGTGACAGTGCGAGTCGCATGCGTCGCAGTGCCGGGCTAATGACAACGCCGTGCCGTGCCGGGCCCTGCGCGCCGCGTGTTTTCCCGGGAAAAGGGGGAACGACACTACTCGCGAGTGCACCACCAGGGTCAATAGTGTGTGCGCTTTTTTTTTATTTTTTTTTTTTTTTTGCCGTGTTCCAGTAGAATCCCTAGTGCCTCGCGTTGGGGGGCGTCGACGCGTCCAGCGAGGAGGGCGAGAGCCCCCGCACCCCCGCCGTGGGGCACCACGTCCCATCCCACCGCCATGCCGGAGCGGAGCACCCCCCTTTGGGGCTCTCGTGGGGCCCTCAAGCCGCCATCGACCACGCCCCACCCCTCACGACCACAACCCCTTCTCATGACGCTTTTTTTTTCACACCGTCCGCACTCGCTCTCTCTCTCTCTCTCTCTCTCTCTCTCTCTCTCTCTCTCTCATCATCTCTCTCCTCATCTCACTCTCTCACTCTCTCTCACTCTCTCACTCTCTTTCACTCTCTCACTCTCTCTCACTCTCTCACTCTCTTTCACTCCCTCTCTCTCTCTCTCTCTCTCTCTCTCTCTCTCTCTCTCTCTCTCTCTCTCTCTCTCTCTCTCTCTCTCTCTCTCTCTCTCTCTCGAGTGCGCCCCGTGATGCGGGCGCGACGGATGCGCTATGCAGCGCCACACGGCGCACAGTGGGTCAGAAGACCATCGAGGCGGCCAAAATTCTAGACGTGTTTTGACCTCCAGAGTCGCTAGATGGGACTCGAATCGATCGTGTGACCCCACCAATGGATTCCTCGTTTGGAGAGCAATCCATTGGTGGGGTCACACGTTCGATTCGAGTCCCATTCAGCGACTCTGGAGCTCAAAACGCGTCTAGAATATTTGCCGCCTCGATGGTCTTCTGCCCCACTGTGCGACGGCAGCGCTAGCTGGTCGCGACGGCGGCGCTGCACTAGTGGACTGGGGTGCCTGTCGCCGTGCCGACGCCCTCCCTGCATCCCCGCCGCCAACACCAGCCGCACGGCGAGGAACACGGCGGAGAGCAGCAAGGACGACGCGCGTCTCGCACAAAGATTCGCGGGTTGTCGGAGCGTGGGGTGCTGCGCGTTGCTGCGGCTGTGCCCCCCCCTCCCCTCCCCCCGCGACATCATCATTGGGTTGGCTACTATTACCGCACCGCTGCCTCGCCTGGTGGTTCCGCTTGTGCCCCTCCCTCCCCACCCACCCCTCTCATTTCTCTCCGTGTGCCTGAAGCGAGGAGTCCGGACGGCGCGCTTTCGTCGCTCCGTCTCTCTCGCGCTCGCTGGGCGTCGCTGGGCGTCGCTGGGCGTCCGTGTGGGTGCGAGGGAGACGGCGTGCCGCGAGACGCCGTCATCAGCCTGCCTGCAGTGCCTGCAGTGCCTGCGCCCCGAGGTCGTTCCCATCACTGCATCCTTTCCACGAGACAGACATCATCAAGGAGGCGCGGCGCTTTAACCTCGCGGTGCATGCAGGCACACGCCGTCCCGGGTGGCGGCGCCCCGCCGCCGAGTGGCCGCACACAAGTGATAATTTTGTTGTTGTCATTAGTAGCCGGACTGCATTTGTCAAGCGGATTAGTGGCGAGAAAAATCATTATTGGCGAGAAAACATGGGTGCTGCGGACAAGGCCGATGTTGGTTTAATTCGCGTGCCGGGGGTACATAATGCCAATCTGATAGAGAGTCAACTGTGTTGCCGTCGTTGCAAGGCGTCCTGCAAGGCGTCCTGCAAGGCGTCCTGCAAGGCGTCCTGCAAGGCGTCCTGCAAGGCGCCCTGCAAGGCGTCCTGCAAGGCGTCCTGCAAGGCGTCCTGCAAGGCGCCCTGCAAGGCGTCTGCAAGGCGTCCTGCAAGGCGTCCTGCAAGGCGCCCTGCAAGGCGTCCTGCAAGGCGCCCTGCAAGGCGTCCTGCAAGGCGTCCTGCAAGGCGTCCTGCAAGGCGTCCTGCAAGGCGTCCTGCAAGGCGTCCTGCAAGGCCAGGCAGGGCATGCCGCTCGCCGGCACCGCGCTAGCACGGTTCAGCGGCGGTTGTAGCTGCAGTCGCCTCGCGTACCACCGAGCGCATTGCTCCTGGCGTCCTGCATCGCCTGGCGTCCTGCACCGCCTGGCGTCCTGCACCGCCTGGCGGGCCGCGCTGGCCGCGTCCACAAGGCCGGCGAGACCCTCCAGCACTGCTCACAAAAGCCAGCAGCTCTCGAAACCCTTACGAGTTTTCGTTTTAGGCCTTTACACAAATTTTCAAAAAATAAGGTATTTCTTGGAAATTGAGGGAGTTGGTGCTCTGCTGCCTGAAAGGGGGGGGGGGGGCTGTCCTGCCAGGTTGGCCGCCCGGAGTCTTTGGTTCGCGTCGACAGAGTGGAGGTCGCTGAGGAGTCGAAATGGCCGAGACTGTTCGTCTGTCCGTTTGGCGGTGGACTCCGTGGACTAGCTGGCGGCGCGCCGCGGCGGGGGCAGCTGCCATCTCGCGATCACAGGAACAGCTGCGTGGCGGGAACGAGACGCTCGGCGTGACGTCGGGGCGGGGCGGGGCGGGGTAGGGCGGGGCGGGGTAGGGCGGGGCGGGGTGCAGTTTGGCGTGGTGCTGCTCGGCGCGGCGCGGCTCCGAAGTGGGCCACGGAGCCTTCAAGACGCGGTCTGGGCCGCTGCTGCGCCGGGCGGCCCCAACTGCACTAGGCTGCAGCTAGACGGGAGGGGGCGGAGGAGGGGGGCTGGAGCGAGTCTGCGCCGCGGGTTGAACGGCAGTGACCAAGGCTAGACCCGCACAGCCATCCCAGTCTCGCCGAGGCTGGCGGGCCTCGCACCCAGGTACGGGCCGAGCCACCCGCACGAAACCCCATCGCTACGTCTCACTGTGGGTCAGAAGACCGTTGAGGCGGTCCCGGACACGTTTTGAGCTCCAGAGTCGCTAAATTGGACTCGAATCGAACGTGTGACCCCACCAATGGATTCCTCGTGTGGAGGGCAATCCAACGGTGGGGTCACACGTTCGATTCCAGTCCCATTTAGCGACTCTGGAGCTCAAAACGTGTTCGTGATTTTGGCCGCGCCTCAACGGTCTTCTGACCCACAGTGCGTCTGCCGTCTGCTTCCATAGGGCCGTTTTGTCGCTCTGTCTCTCTCGCACTTGCAGGGCGTGCCGTGCGAGAGAGACAGAGCCATGCCACGACTCACCTTTCGGCACCCTGCTTCGCCGCCCAGGCCGTCAGGGCTGTCTGCGCGGCTCCTCTATATGCTAAGCAAAACGCGCCGCATCGATGCCGCTCCGCTCGCCCGGAAAAAACCCGCGTCTTTTTTCGGCCAACTTTTTCAGAGAGGCGCGAGCGCGCGCGTGAGCTGCGGGCTGCTGTGACTCCAAGATCCTGTTCGGCCTGTCTCTCTCGCACCCGTGCTGGACACCCCACGCGCGAGGGAGAGGGGGAGTCATGATGCGCTCCCTGCTGCTGTTGCCCCTTTTTCGCGGCGTGGAGCGAAAATACATCCCGGACCGCATTATTCTGCGCGGCCGCAAAAACAGGCCGTTCCATTCCGTCCCCGTTCTGTTCCGTTCCGTTCCGTTCGGTCGCATTCACAACACACACTAACCCCTCCCCATTTCCCGCGCGTGCCGCGTCGCCACGCCGCGCCGTGCGTCTGCGTCGCGGAGAGAAGCAAAATCCTGGTGAATGAATGAATGATTCATGGCCGCGTGTAAATATGGTGATGCACGTTGCGCCCCGATTTGCCGCACGCATTATTTTCCAGCATTTTCACGCAGAAAAGCAGCAGAGGGAGGGAGAAAAAAAAGGGGGGGGAGATGTCTGTCGGTGACAAGCGCGACAGGCTGGCGGCGGGCGCGGCTCTCGTCGCTTTGCGGAGCCATTCAAAACAAAGTCGACGTCGTTAAACCCTGTCAGGAAAAGGGGGCGGAGTGAACCGGGACACAGTGGGTGTCGATCCCTGGGTCACCAGGTTCGCAGACCGACGCCTCTCCGTCCTCGGCCACCGCGGCTCTTGGCAGCCTAAACGGCGATGCTGTGTGTTTGAAGTCAGGTTAGGGTGCAGAAAAGAGCGAGTAAATGGCGGGTCTCGAACAACGATCCTCGTTGTTCAGAGACGACACCGTTACGCTCTTGGCTGCGTTCGTCTGTTCGTCACAGCCCCAATTCTTTTCGCTTGTCACGTGTCGCTCAGTGCAGAAAAATAGATTTTTTTCCCCCTTTTTTTTTTTTGCCCGCCAGCAGGCTAGTCTATCTTGATTGCTCTTGAAAATAATGACTGGAACTGTTTGGCATTTGGAAGGCTGCAGCGGCGTTCCGAGTCTATTCGTCCATCTGCTGCAGGCGGCGGCTGCTGCTTGCTGCTGCTGCGGCTTGACGGTCCAGATGGCGGTCTAGCCGCGGGCCGGGCCACACCGGCCGCCGGGAACGGCGCAAGTGCCGCGCCGTCGCTGCAAGTTACGGTGTTGCCGCGCGAGCCTCGGCCAGCCGGCCGGCCGGCCACAAGGCGAACTGGCGGTACCTGTGTGTGGAGTGCAGCGTGGCAGCGGAGCGCAGCGCGGCAGCGTTCGGACAGCGCTCCGGCGGCACTGCAAAGAAAGGCGTCCGCCGGGAAGCAGCCCCGCGGACCATCGCTTTCTGGCCGCCACATAATGGTTCACTTGGATGTCACACGTGATTACGTGGGACTAGGTGGGATCCGAGGTGCCAGGTGCGAATTTAAAAAAAAAAATCCAGGCGGAGTTAATAAAATACTCGGTGCGAATTAAAAAAAAATACCAGGTGTCCAGGAACAAGGGGAAGCGGAGACGGGGATCATACATATGTTAAAGAGCCTCGCTCTGATTTTCCGTCTCATGTTATTATTTCATCGCGTTCCACCGCCGCGCCGTACTTACGTCACTTCACGTCATACGCGGAACGGCGGGGGAAGTTGGCGGGGGGGGGGGGGTCTGCATTGCAGGCGGCGGTGCCCCGACTCCGCGGCGCTGCACACTGCACCGTCCACGCTCCTTCATCCGGACTCGTGCCTTTCTTCGAGCCGCCGGCCGAGGCGGAAAGAGAGACGTTTCGTCTCTCTCTCTCTCTCTCTCTCTCTCTCTCTCTCTCTCTCTCTCTCTCTCTCTCTCTCTCTCTCTCTCTCTCTCTCTCTCTCTCTCTCTCTCTCTCTCTCCCTCTCTCACAGGGCGCCCTGCGTGGGTGCGAGAGAGACGGCCCGGCGGCAGTGGCGGTGGCGGTCCGGGCGGCCGCGGCCTGGAGCGCCCGGGCCGCAGGCACGCCCGCAGCGCTGGGGTGCGGTCTGCCTGCCTACCCAGCCGGGGGCTCTCCGCCAACCGCCAACCTCCGCCAGGATGGCCCAGGGTGGCCACGGCGCCGGCCAAGTTGAACTGGCAGTCTCAATGCGCGCCGGTTCAAAGTATTGCCTGCCCCCGCGCCCCGCCACGACGGTGTGAGTGGGAAACCCCCTTGTGTCGCACCCATAGGGACCGGTGGCAGTGGGACAGACTGACGAAAGGCCTGTCCGGATTCGCTCGGCAGACGGACTGGACGTGATCCTGAAGGAGACCGTCCTGCTATCTTTATTCCCCGTTACGCAAGGCAGTGCGGCCCGGTGCGGCCGCACAGCGCGGCGTTCGCAGCAGCTGGCCGACTGACGGCGTGGCGGCGTGGCGGCGGCGTCGCCTTCGTTGTCATTCGACGCGACGGCGGCGGCGGCGACGCTCGCCGACGCTCGGCGTCGGTCGGAAGACGCCGCCGCCACCGCCGCGCGCGAACCGCGCGGGCCCCCGCAGCCCCCTGGTGCGGGACGAGGGGGAAGGGAAGCGCACAGATAGATGAACGGGGTGGGGGAGTGCAGTGGGGAGTGGGGGCCGCGCGCGGGGGCAATGACCGGCCGCGCCGCGCATGCGCGAATCCCCCTCTGCGCCGCGCCCCGCCGCGCCCCGCCCCGCTCCCTCATCTCTTACTGACCCAGTTCCGCGGCTAGCGACACCGTGGGCCCCTTCCCGGCCCCGCCGCCCCCCGCCCCGCCTAGCGCGCTCGCCGCGGTGCAGCCTAGGGTGGCCACACGTCCGATCGGATGCCCTCCGCGGCTGTGGCAGGTCGCGAGTCGGGTTTGAATTCGAGTAGGGGCCTGCTCTCACCTCGAGGTTTTATAGGCTCTTTGTCTAGGATCTCGTCGAGTACTCGATTCGTCTTGTTTTAGGTCTCGCCTGGTACTCGATGTCTTGCCTTAGCTCTCGTTCCGCTGGGGTGCGAGTCGGAGAGAGATTGACCGACGCGAGAGCGCTGCTCGGAACCATAGGATGCTGCGATGACTCGCCTAGACTAGACGCTGTCTGGGCCGGGCGCCACCCTGTCGCCCACGCGGCGTGCCCCGCCCCGCCCCGCCCCGCCCCGCCCCGCCCCGCCGCGCCATGCCTCCAGCTAGAGCTAGACGCTCCTCCCCTGCTGCTTCGTCGACCGCCTCCTCTGCGCTGTTTGGATCGCGGACTCGATTGGGACCTTCAGGAATGGGATGTTGTGGAATACTGAATACCTCGCTGGATTTGCCAGCGGGTGTGGGTGTGGTGCAGAGAGAGAGAGAGAGAGAGAGAGAGAGAGAGAGAGAGAGAGAGAGAGAGAGAGAGAGAGAGAGAGAGAGAGAGAGAGAGAGGGAGAGGGAGAGCGGCGCCCTCGTGTGCCTGGGCGTACACGGCGGGATGAGACCTTGTGCAGGGCCGCACGAGTGACTGTACACGTGAGAGTCTACTGAGCACGAACTGCGCACCGCAGTGAGGCTTCTCTCCTGGTCTCTCTCTCTCTCTCGCTCTCTCTCTCTCTCTCTCTCTCTCTCTCTCTCTCTAATCGGTTTTGAGCAAATTTTTTTCGAGACGTTACAGTTTTTAGCAGATGTTCGAACAAATTTAAACGCAATTTTGCACAAAAATGGATAAATATGTCCAGCTTTTCGGACGAACAAACTGTGCGAGAAGTTCATTAAGTGTGCGCACCCACACAGAGTGTGTCCGACAGAGAGACAGACAGAGGGACATCGAGTCCCTTTAACAGGAGGTGCCTGTCGTCGTTTGCATATTCAGGCTTTGGGGAGTGAGACGTCACGTAGGACGACTCGGACGATGGCGCGGTCGAACACACAGCGCTTTGTCGCCCTTCTCTCTCTCTCTCTCTCTCTCTCTCTCTCTCTCTCTCTCTCTCTCTCTCTCTCTCTCTCTCTCTTTCTCCTTCTCCGTCTCTCTCTCTCTCTCTCTCTCTCTCTCTCTGTCCGTGAGTGCCCCGCCTGACTGTCTGCTTCTGTTGCAGGTGAGCTTCCTACGCCACGACGACGCGGCGACGCTGCAAGGACGTCGCCCGGACCCTCCAGCCTGGATGAGTTGTTGGTGAATTAAATGACGCCCCGATTTATTTAGCGATGAATCGATGAAAACTGCGGTTATTGATCTTACGCACGGCCACACTGTACCGCCTGGTAGTCTCATTCCAATTAGCCGCCCGCTGTGAGAGCGACGAAGGCGAGCGTTCTCGCAAGGCGGGAGGCGAACGAACGGGAGGCGAACCCGCGACTGATTGGTTCGACTTCCCTCTCCCGCGCGCTCGACACGTCGCTCTTCCGGCCGCGATGAGGCTCCTCAAGGAAGGGCTGTGCAAGTTTGAGGGCCCAGAGCCCCCTCCCCTCCCCCCTATCCCCCTGCCAGGGCGCGGCTGGTGGTTGGCAGCACTGCGGGGGCAGCGCCGCGCTGCCCCTCGGCGAGGAAGCCCCGCAAAGGTGCGCTGCCGACACCCCCGCAGCCCCGACACCGCCCCGCCCCACCCCGCCCCACCCCGCCCCGCCCCACCCCGCCCCGCCCTCGCCTCTCCGCGCGTCCGCCGCCGCAGCACGTCTTGGAGCTCGTCAGCAGTCTGCAGCGGCAGCAGGCCCGTCCGCCGTAGTTTGCTCCACATCCAAATTGTGGAGGGGGTGGGTCGGGTGAGAGGGGGCGACCCTTTTTTCCCCCTTTCCCCCTCCCGGCCGCGCCGTTCGTGGGAAGGGTCACGCCAGTTGTAATCAGCCACGTTGTCGTGGTGGTGGTGGTGGTGGTGGTGCGGGCACCTGCCGGGTCGCCGTCGCAACCCACGGGTCTGGTGTTGGCGCCTTGGCATTCAGTTCGTGGTTTGGCAGACAGTTCCGGGGATTGGCAGACAGTTCCGGGTTTGGCTGACAGTTCGGAGTTTGGCAGACAGTTCCAGGGTTGGTAGACAGTTCCGGGTTTGGCAGACAGTTCCAGGGTTGGCAGACAGTTCCAGGGGTTGGCAGACAGTTCCAGGGTTGGCAGACAGTTCCAGGGTTGGCAGACAGTTCCGGGGATTGGCAGACAGTTCCGGGTTTGGCAGACAGTTCGGAGTTTGACAGACAGTTCCAGGGTTGGTAGACAGTTCCGGGTTTGGCAGACAGTTCCAGGGTTGGCAGACAGTTCGGGGTTTGGCGGCCAGGTTCATGGTGAAGCGGCGGGTTCGGGGTCCGCGGCAAGTTCGCCAGTCTGCAGTCGTCGCCGTCGTCACCGTCGGCGCCGCGACACCGTCCTCACCGTCCGCGAAGATAGCGATAGAATCCAATCACCGAAGCGCTGATAACTCGCTGCTGCGGCCCTCTGCTTGCTTCCCGCGACTTTACTTCGGAGCGCCCCACCGCACCCAGAAAAATGATTTCTCGAATCAAGGAAAATATTTCTCTGGATTAAAAATACTTGACTCAAGCTAAACTGAGTGTGCGATCAATACTAATAGGCTTTGCATTCATTCAACTCTAACCATGTCAAGAATATTTCTACTTCACTCAAAGCAGAATTTTACTTAGGCACATTAAAGCAAAAAATTACTTGCATCAAGTAAATTTTACTTGATTCAAGAAATCATTTTTCTGGGTGCGCTGTACAGAGGAAGAAAGCTTTGGGTTGGATCATTGTAAGTTCCTTGAAGCAACGACAGATTTTCTTTCTACTTGAAGACTTCAAGTACTGAACTCGCAACAAAAAACAAACCAGTCCCGCACTTGAATAATAGCTCAAGCTTTGACAAGCTTGACCCCAAGGCCTTAACGCCTAAACGGACGATTTTACTGGGAAAGCAGGGGTGTACGAAAAGATGTATTTGAGGGACTTCTAGGTCCTGGATAGTCAAAATCCTGACAGATCCTGAAAGAGGAAGGTCCAAAGGACCATTTTCCAGTCAAAACTCATGTCATAAAATTTTACCTATTTTTTTTTTATTTTTTTTTTTCACCTGTCCCTGGCCTCAAAACAATGCGGGTTCTAACGCCAAAAGTTGAAAAGCGAAGCTAACATTGTTTGCAAGCCATTGTTGTCCTGTGCGGGCGGAGTGGGGCGGCGTGCCGGGGGCGTGCCCTGCAGGCCAGGCCGACGATAACGGGCGGAGCAGCCCCGCTGGGTTGACCCACCAGGACGGCGCCTTTCAGCCTTGCGGGCGACGCTTTTGGGGGCCGCGGCGCCGCCCCGCCCGCCCCACCCCGCCCCGCCCCGCCCCGCCCACCCCGTTGCGTCCGTCCCGTTGGGCCGGGCGGGGCGGGCGGCGGGGCGGGCGGCCCGGGCGGCCCGGACGCTAGACGACGGCGCCTGGCAGCGGTGTCGTCTGCTCGGCGGTGCCGTTGCCCGGGGCGGGCAGGGCCGACGGGGCCGGCAAGCAGGTGGATCAGTGCTGTCTCTCTCGCACCCCCGCGGCACGTCCCCTGAGTGCGAGAGAGACAGAGCGACCAGGGACTGGCGGCCCGGGCCGGACGCGGCTGCGTTGCGGCTTTCGGCGCTGCTTTCCGGCACGCCCAGCCCGCCGCCGCCGCACCCTGCCGTCGACGAGGACGACGAGGACGACGAGGACCCCGAGGACACTCAGGATACCGTTCAGCGGGTTCAGGCCCGAGCGCCGCCTCCCCGCCGCCACTCCCGCTGCAGGCTGGCCGAGGGTGAAGTGCGTCTGTGGTTTGATGGTTTGAACCGCACTTGATCGGGCGATCGATTCCCCGTTCTTCAAAACCTTTTTTCATATGTCTTTTCTAGTGCGGTTCAGACCATAGACGAGAGAACCAGAGAACACAAATTAGTAAAACAAATTAGAAGCCTTAGGAATTTTGTTTTGGTAAATTGTCCTGCATCCAGTCTTGATTGACATAGAGAGTGAGCCGCGGGTGTTTGGATCAATTGAGCGCCGCCGAGTTGCTCTCCAGCCGCAGCCTGACCCTGTGGCGGTGTAAATGGGTCGGACAAAACGGAGGTTGGACAAAGAAGGTCGGACAAATTTTTCAGCCGATTCACGGGCAGGTGAAATTTGGCCAGGTCGGACAAAAGAAGGTCGGGCAAACGACATACGTACACCCGTATGGCCCACTAGGCTCGTGAAGCACGTCGTCAAGCTGCGCAGAGCAACCCGGAGCACCCGGGGCACGGCGCCGTGGACAGGGCCCCTCGGGGGGTGGTGGTCGGGGGAAATCTCGGCGCGGGGAATCGAGGAATCGAAGCCACCCTCGCTCCAATCTCCGCTTGGCTGCTTTATCTCCCGGCCGAAAATACCGCTTGACGACATCACCCGATTGGTCGGGGCGAGGCGGGGCGGGGCGGGGCGGGGGTGCCTAAGGAGTTCATTGGGTGATAAAAGCAAGGCGTTCACCCCGCACCCCTCGGCAGGTATCGCCGCGCTGCTGGCCGCGCTACGCGTACAGCGCAGTGCGCGGATCCAGAGACGGCTTCAGGGGTGGGAGCGAAGTCGCAAAAGTTGCTTATCAACAGAGGCAAAGGGCGACTTTTGCTCACCTTCCAGGCGGCCTCGGCCCAAGGGGAGCCCCCCCCCCTCCATTCCCCTGGATCCGCGCCTGACACTGGCCGGCAGCATCGCCGAGCCACGCCGAGCGGGCGGCGGCACCTCGCGATGAACACGGACCGCGGCCGCGCGCGCCACGCCATTTGGGCACTAGGCGCGTATCAATGGCTTATCCGTGCGCCTTGCCTGCCAACGCGCCTCACCTGACTCCCCCCCCCACCCCCCTCGCTCCGTCTCCCTCCCACCGCCTTTCTCTGTCCGGCCCGCGGCCCGGCTCGGTACGGCTCAGCACGGCACGGCCTGTTTCGTCACCGCACTCAGGTCGTTGAACTAGGAAGGCGGAGGAGGAGGAAGAGAGAGGCCGGCGGGCGGAGAGAGGCGGAGGGGAGGGGGAGAGAAAGATGTGCGGAGAGGTGGGAGGGGGCCTCACAGAGTGTGTTTTGTTTTTCGGCTGGTTGCGGCTTGCGAGCCAGGGGCCCTCTCGGTGCGGCGTACCCACCAAAGGCACAAATGCATACTTCTTGATGCAGGCAGGGGAGAGCTACAGGGGGGGGGAAGGGGCTGCCTCTCCCTCTCTCTACTAAAGGGAAGGCTGGGATGCAATTCGGATTTTACCCGTTTTCCCGCGTCCCACCCGAGCCCTTCCTCGCCCCCTCCCTACTCACCCCCTCCCCACCCACCCCCACCCCCTCCCCCGGCGGGCGGAGCGCGCGGCTCGGGCGCTTCCTCGCTCCGTCTCTCTCGCACGTGCCGAAAAATATTGGGGCGAAAGGCGGCGCGGTGAGCGGCGGCAGCGCGGGGCGGTGGAGGGGGCGGGTGGGGGCGTTTGGCCGATGCCGCCCCGCGCCGCCGCGCCGCCGCGCCGCCGCGCTCAGTTCCAGACTGCACGAGGCACGCTGCGCCACGCCGCCACGCTGCCGAGCGACTCGACGCGACGCCGCGCGGCCGACCGTCCCTCCCGCCCGCTCGGCCAGCCGGGGCCCCAGCGCCGCCAGTACGCAACGCTCGCTCCGTCCGCGTCGCGCAGGGCTCGCCGCCGATCCGCGAGCCGCACCGCCGCCGTGATCCCCGACCGTCGGGCACCGCCGGGCACCGCCGGCGCCGTCAGGCCAGGTCGGCGTCGCGACGCGGCCAGTGCGCTCAGCTGCAGTGCGTGCCGTTGGTTCACTTCTCAGTAATTTGGAGAGAGAGAGAGAGAGAGAGAGAGAGAGAGAGAGAGAGAGAGAGAGAGAGAGAGAGAGAGAGAGAGAGAGAGAGAGAGAGAGAGAGGGGGGGGGGAGAGAGAGAGAGAGAGAGAGAGAGAGAGAGAGAGAGAGAAAGAGAGAGAGAGACATTTGGGAAGGAAGTATCGGCCGTCGTGTATGCTGCTGTGTGCGTGTATGTGTTTGTGTGCGTCGAACGAAGCAAGTGCTCTTTCTAAAAGTGGTGGTGCTCTGTGGTGATTGCCTTGGAAAGTTCATCACTTTTGAGGAAGGAAAAATACAGCGATTTGTTGTTTTTTGATGATTTGATTTGAAATCCCTCGCCGGGGAATGTGCAAGTGCAGTGCAGTGGTGTGTTGAAGAGGATTCGACCGTGCCCAAGCCAAAATGGATTAACCAATGGATTAACCGCCCCGCCGCAGTACTAGTGCCACAGTGGAAAAATGCGACGCCCGAGCCGTGCACCCTGCTCGCAGCCTGGCCACATCCTGGCCACATCCTGGTCACACCCTGGTCACACCCTGGTCACTCTCTGCTGGTCACACCCTGTTCTTGATCATGGCCAACGCCGGTCACACAATGAGGTCGCGTCGCGGACGACGTTCTGCTGAAACTTCGGCAACGTTTCGGCCACAGTCTGGTCACCCTACCCGCGAGCCCTGGGTGCCGATGCAGGGAGGGAGAGGGGGCTCCTCCCTGAGAAGGATGCGAACAGCACAGCGGGGAAGCTGTTATTCGTACAGCTGTTTGTTCCTCGTTCAAACATTGACAAGGGCGGATCCAGAGACGGTTCAGGGGGGGGGGGGATGTCACAAAAGTTGCCTACCTACAGGGGCTAAGTGCGACTGGTTGCCTACCTTTCAGGTGGGGGGGGGAGGGCGCCCCCCCCCCCCCTGGATCCGCGCCTGAACATTGAACGGGAAAGGACAGCCAACGCTTTCGGCGCGTTTCCACCAGGCGGACGCAGGACGGTCCCCCAGCGGCGCTGTATGTGGGGGAAGGGGGGGGAGGGGGAAGGGGGAATGGGGGGGCTCTAGCACATTTAGCGATACAAACCTTAATACAAGCAAGTCAGAAAAAAAGGCACTGCCATATGGCAGTAGTACAAGACTGGGTTATTATTTCCGAGCGAAAGCATTTTTTTTGTTATCTGTCCGGTGACCCCTGTATCACAATCAACCACTCAATCATTGCACCAAAATTTGGCCAAAAATAAATTGTTCTTTTGCGCCGTTGGATTTTGCACACTGGCTGTTGAAACAACAAGGGGGCATCGATGGCGGCGTTTACCATAATGGTACCTACCATGGTGTTACCCACACTCTAAATAATACGATGAAATTTAGAGATATGATACGGTGAATTCGGCGCAACCATAGGACGAACCAAAAATTCTCCGTGTAAACATTCGTAAACACGAGGAAAAAGTATGTTCGCATTGCTTGCAACATTTCCGTTTGTACAATGGGAAATTTCTTGGTAAGACATTCAGTGCACTACCATCATGGTGAAGGTGCCCATGCGTTGCCAGAAGTTGAATGCGAAATGACCCCCTCCCCCCCCCCCCTCCAGGCCACCATGATATTCCCTGCAAACTTCCCCCGGCGCGTCGCGATGTGCCAGGCGCACTGTTACGTCAGGTCGCCAGGCGGACTTGGTACTTTCTCCAGCGGCAGCTGCGCCGGGGGCCGCCCGGCAATGCTGTGGCGGCGAGACCAGCGCACAGTGGGCCAGAGGATCGTTGGAGGCGGTCAAAATGCCGCCGGACGCGTTTCGAGCTCCAGGGTCGCTAATTGGGACTCACCGAACGTGTGGCCCCCACCAATGGATTGCTCTCCGAAAGAGGAATCCATTGGTGGGGTCACAGGTTTCGTTCGAGTCCAATTTAGCGACTCTGGAGCTCTAAACACGTCAGGAGTTTTGACCGCCTGCGCAGGTCTTCTGGCCCTGGTCCACTGTGCAGCGGCCTAGTGCATCACCGTATCGCTGCCCGCGAGGGCAATGAAATCATGCGTGGGCGTGAGGAGGGAAAGGCAGAGGTGCCGATCGGGGGACGGGGTGGGGGGCCTGAAAGCTTGAAAGCGGGCAAAGAGTCGCAAAGGCAACTTTTGCTGCACACACACGCACCGCCTGTAGCCGTCTCTGGATCCGCCCTTGCTGGAGGGGGCTGCGCGCTTTCGTCCTGGCCGTTCCGTTCTGTCCGCCTCGCTCTACTACACCGGAAGACAACCGTTCTGCTGGACGAGTCCGTCTCCTCGCTCTGTCTCTCTCGCACCCCAACGCGGCAGGCCGGGAGTGCGGCAAGGAGCGAACAACCACTCCTTGGAATCGATCAAATCAACCTCCTGAGACCATTTTTTTTTTGTTAGATGACCCCGCGTCGCTGCGCTGTAATGTCATGCGGGGGGGGGGGGGCTCCTCGAAAATCCCGGCCGCCCAGGATTCACATTTACATTCACATTGGCGCGCGCGATAAATGATAACATTGCTCTCATGCAGAGGAACCGCGCGTGCCGCCGGGTCAATATAAATGTCAATATGAATGAATGCATGAATGAAGAATGAATGGGCGGCGGTGCGCGGTGAACGGGAGCGGACACTCTGCGCCGACTCGTGGTGGCGTCCCCCGCAGGACACCTTCTGAGACGGTACTCTACTACGGTATTTGACCCCACCTGACCCGGAAAGCACCCTGGGCCCCCCGGGGTTGCTCCCCTTGAATTTTGATTTGACTACTACTGCCACCCATTACCCCCACCCCACCCCTTTTCGGGCGACGCCCGTTGGCGCCAAGATAAAGACGCCTGTGGTCGTCGGGCGGGCAAGATAAAAGAAAAATATTATGATGCATCCTCCGCTGTAAGCCGTCAAGATTGCGGCCGGCCCCTTCCGCGTGTGTGGCCGCCGCGCCGCGCGCCGCCCAGGGAGCGTCCGGGCACGAGGCACACTCCGCCCACGCGTGGGACGTTCTTGTGGCGCGAGCCCCGGAATTAATTATTCACCCCATTTTTAGCGGGTCGGCAATAGGTATTTGAAGGGTTGACGGGTCCGCGCCTCACAGTGGGCCGCCGCGGTGGGCGCGGCCGGTGGCGCTGACGCGAACCTCATCCGCCAGACGGCGGCCCCCACCCCCTTCCCCCCCGACAAAGGCATTCGGCGTCGTGGCGGGGCGAGGCGGAGCGAGGCGGAGCGAGGCGGGGCGGGGCGTTCCGCACACGCCCGGCCGCGCGATATGGCCCTGCCCTTCGCCGGCGCGCCCTGCAGACCGAGGACGCAATCGCCTCGTCCCGCACAGAATACTGAATCATGGAGCGCAACGACAAATACGACAATTGGCACGCGACAAAGAGAAATGACACCTCGAGTAAGCAAATTTTGGTCGGGACGTTGTAGCTAATTTAAGTGGCTTCTTACCCTCGAGCCGAGCCCCGAGGGCGAGGACACAGACTGCCTAATTGTGAATGGGTTCATAGAACGGCCCCTCGGGGCGCGGCGGGGCGGGGCGCGGCGGTCGCGACGTCGGCGAGGCGCCTGGCCCAGCGCGTGACTACCCGCAGTAAAGACATCCCCGTGGCGGCCCATGGCCCGGGTCGCACCGCGATACCGGGGGCTGAAGGGCCCCCTATGCCCCTTCGGAAGGAGAATGACGGTCTTTGGAAAACGCGAGCGTCGCCGCCAGGCAGCCAGCCAGCCAAACAGGCAGCCAGCCAGCCAGCCAAACAGGCAGCCAGGCAGCCAGCCAGGACGGCCAGGCACGCAGCCGACCAGCGTTCGCGAAGTGCAACGGCCGAACCCGGCGGGGCCCGCCGCCCCGCGCGCCGCGCCCCGCCCGCGACTCCTGTTGGGCGTTTTCGTCCTCGGCCGGGCGAGCATGCAGGTGCCTGCTTGCGCCAAGTGTAACCCGGCCCAAGTCCGAGTCCACGAGTGCCTCGTCGAGGCCCTCGCCGCCGAGTCCATGCAGGCTGGCTGGCTGCTGGCTGGCCGCCTGGCCGGGCCGCCCGCTCGGAGTCAATGACCTCCCGGCCATTTCGGCAGTCCCAACCAGCCAGCCCGCGGTCCCGGCCATGGTCCCGGCCCGCTACACGCTGCCACGCCCTGCTGCTATGCGCCCAAAACGCTCGGCTTGACTCGCGGGAAGAGAGAGAGAGAGAGAGAGAGAGAGAGAGAGAGAGAGAGAGAGAGAGAGAGAGAGAGAGAGAGAGAGAGAGAGAGAGAGAGAGAGAGAGAGAGAGAGAGAGAGACGGAAAAAGGTAGGGAAATAGAAAAAGAAGGAACCAGAGAGCAAAAATCAGACCGCCGCATTCCACTAAATCATGCTTAGTTTCCCCTGAAGAAAACGAAAAAACGCGTGGAGGCGGTAGCGATTCGCTCAGTGAGCGGGCGGGGCTTGAATGGCGTCGGCGCGGAGCTGGCCAGCCCGGCGGGGTGCGGCGGCCCTAGGCGGCCCCGCAGTGCTCCGCAGAAGTGCCGCTTTGACACCCCATGAGGGAGACAGGCAGCGTCGAACCCCTCTGCCGGCGCGGAGCCGCGGACACGACGGCATCCCTCGGACACCTGCTGCCCTGCCACGGCGAGGCACTCGAGGTCCTCGAGACTCCCCCCCCCCTCTCCCTCTTCCGCCTCCGATTCGTCCTTGTCGTCTTTTTACGCTCTCGTTCGGAACAAACACTCTCTGGAACCAACCGACGAACGAACACGAGGGGGCGAGGGCGAACCGAGGAGGTTTGATGAGAGAGAGAGACAGAGAGAGAGAGAGAGAGAGAGAGAGAGAGAGAGAGAGAGAGAGAGAGAGAGAGAGAGAGAGAGAGAGAGAGAGAGAGAGAGAGAGAGAGAGAGAGAGAGCAATGCGGTGAGAGGGGCCCAGACAGAGAGAGGCGAGGCCCGAGGTGAACGACCGCACTGCTGGGCCCGCCGGGACGGAGATTCAAGTCGACCGTCTCTCTCTCTGTCTCTCTCGCACTCCCGGGTGCCGCACCTGCACGCACCTACACCGTCCTCGCGGCGCTTGGCGCTTGCCACTGCGATTCGGCCGCGGTGGCACGCCGAGGCGCAATGCTGCTATCGTTGGCCGGCGGGCAGGAGCAGGCAGGGGCGGCCAGGCGGTCGGCGAGGGGGGGCATCGTGTATGCAGTGGGCGCATCATAATCCTACCCCGTGGCGGTGCGGGGTGGATTCAAGCTTGGTGATGAAACCCGCCACGACCAAGAGTGTGACCAAAAGTGTGACCAGGGTTTGCGACTGCATGGCTGCGGCCAGGAGGAGCAACAACTTAGAGGAAGTGCCCTTTCAGGCTTCAAGACTCGACCCTGTGACGACGCTTTGACGACGCTGAGGTGCTTAGGGCTGACAAAGCCCGCTCGGCCCGCTCTGGGCCCCGGATGCGGACGGAGCCCCCGCCGCCCCCGGGCAGCCAAGGGCCCACGCGGGGCCGGCCGCCACCACCCCGCCCCATGCCCCATGCCGCGCCCCACGCGGCAGTGCAGCCGGCGTAGCCGGGCAGCCCGGGCAGCAGCGCCATGGAGGAGGCGCTAGAACTGTTCTGCGGCCAGCAGTTCGGCCGCGGCTGGGCGTCCGCCGCCCCAGGGGCGGGCCCGGGGGCGGCGGCGGCGGCGGCGGCGGGGGCGGCGGCGGCAGCAGCTGCAGCAGCGGCAGCGGCCGCCAGCCGCCTCGGCCTGGTGCCCGAAGAGGACGCGAGCTGCTCCGGGGACCGCGACGTCGCCTCGGCTGACTCCACCAGCCCGCCGCCCAGCGCGCTGTCACCCTTCTCAGACTCCAAGTCCACCACGTCCAGCCACGCCAACACCAACTCCATACGCGGTAAGCGCTCGCGGTCCGAGTCAGTCGGTTCGACCAGGACAGGACAGGCCTGTCTCTTTCTCTTCTGACAAGAGCGAGCGGGGGCCCAGTGTAGTATGCTAATGAGTGCCGCACTTTCTCCGTATCGTAATTGTTTGATATCGCGGATCGGAACCTCGCCACTCTGCCGACGCGGCTGGACCCTCCTGGAGAACCTGGAGAAGCAGGAGGCTGGAGTCCTGGACGGCCTGGAGTCCAGGACGGTCTGCAGGCCAGGCATGGGCACGGTACTCCACAATCGCCAAAGTACCGTCGGTACTTTCGAAGGTACCTGTAAAGTACCGCGGCACCGAAAATTTCGATAGTACCGGTAAAGTACCGTGGTACCATATTTTTCGGTAGTACCGGTAAAGTACTGCGGTACCGGGTACCGCAGTACTTTACCGGTACTACCGAAAAATATGGTACCGCGGTACTTTACCGGTACTACCGGAAACTATGGTACCGCGGTACTTTACCGGTACTACCGAAAACTATGGTACCACGGTACTTTACCGGTACTATCGAAATTTTCGGTGCCGCGGTACTTTACAGGTACCTTCGAAAGTACCGACGGTACTTGACGTACCCACGGGTACCACGGACTCCATGCGCTGCAAACCGCTGTACAGCGGCGCATCCAACAAAAGAACTCGGAGGAAAAAAAAAAGAAGAAAAAATGGGGGCCCTTCTCCCACCTCCCCACACAGTAGGGAGGACCGCCTGCAACTTCGGTGGATCGGGGGAACCGGTGCATTCCAGGCGGCGACCCCAGGGGTTCTCATCTGATGTGGGCCGGGTGAAGGGCGGGGGTTGAGAGCCTTTGGTTTTCGCGGGGTGGTCAGTGGTACCCACAGTGGTACCCCCGCTGTCCGGCGCTCTCTACCGAACATGCAGTGTGAAGGGCCAGCTTCAAAGGACTTATCAACTCCAAACCGACGAATCAGAATGGACCCACTCGCGACCAATTGCGAGTGGCTGGAACGACCGGGGATCGAACCAGTGCCGAGGCCAATCCGCCGAAGCGGACTGCTTTTTAGACACCCAAGCATAGTGGACGACAAATGATCCAGACCACTACGCTATCACGACTGCACGTCTGCCGAGTGTCGGACGACGGGTTTGAGTCGCATTGGGATGAGGGAGGCAGTCGTAAAATGTATTGAAATGTTGGGATTCGATCCCCGGACCTTACTGTTCAAGTCCGACGCCTTAGCGATCTCAGCCACCACGGCTCATGGTAAATGCGGCGTCAGCCGGGCTCTAGACGCGGCAGGGATGGAGCCGCAGTGAGCGGGTCATTCGAAAAATGTTGAGAAAAAGTGGGACTCGATCCGTCGACCCCGGTACCGGGAACCGACGCCTATACTTTACTTTCCTGCCCATGCCTGCTGCAGGCCCCGCGCGGCCCAAAGTCACGCTGTTTTCATCCTCGTTTTGTAGAGTCGCTGATAAAGTGTGTCTCTCCAGCTGCACTCTCAGAATCAAAAGTGACTTTTTGTACATGGTATTGACATTTTGTTAGTAGCACCTCCAGTAATTTGCGCAACAATAATACGTACTTTTCGCTTTTGTAATAAATATTTACATATTTGTTAGTACTTATTGACTAAAAAAATTTCCTAAATAATTACATGAAGTAAATTGTACGTATCTAAGAAGAGAATACTAAATATTATTGTTGTAGGCAATAGTACCTGGTTACTGACAATAAAGTCAGTAAGATGCTGAGAGTGTGTCGTTGCACCAACAAATGCAATTGGTTTTTTCTGCGTTTGACGCTACTCCTTCCCCCTTTTCTTTGGTGAACAGCATCTTGCTGTGCAGCCGAGCTGAAGAAGTAACCATTACAGCATTCGGATCTGCTTCTCCACCGATCGGTCATCCTATCATGGTTCGTGGCTGCGCCGGTGCCACGTCGCGGCGGCACGGCGGCGGCGGCGGCCAGCTCCATGGCCTCCGTGCCCCTCCGTGGCCGAGCGAGGCGGGCCAACCCGGCGGCCCGGCGGCCCGGAGAAAGCGGCAGGACCTGTCCAAATCCAGCATCACTCTCACCTCACCGGCGTCATCGTGATTTTCCGTGGAGCCTCGCGGCTACATAACGCGGCCGAGCAGACAGACTGATTTCCAACAACAGTGTCGCCGCCGCCGCTGCCCTATCTGTCTCGCTCGCACCCTGGCGGTACGCCTTAGTGAGTGCGAGACAGGAGCAGAGCGACGATCGGTGTTTGAAAGCTGACCGCCTGTCGCATCCCTGTACAGATACAGATCACCTGTATGCGCTGTACGCGTGGAATGATGACGGTCTTGTCGTGCATCATTTTCATTTGTTTTGAAAGGCTCACATACTAGCCAAAACATAAACAAACACTGTCAGCGCGAGCGAGCGGCGGCTGGGTGCGCGCAGCGCCCTCCCGCGGCGACTCGCGGAACCTCATCAGCACATGCGGCCGGTTTGAGCAGTGACACTATTTCGTTTCACACTTACTTCAACATTTCCGGAAAACTGTAAATCTTATTTTACGAGTAGTGTCCGCCCCTTGGTTGTTTCGCCCAAACTGCCCCGCGTCTACTTCTGCGTGCCCACAGTACACTGCGTAACCCCTCATGCCCGGTGGCACGGACTGCGTGGAGCGAGGTATGCTGGTGACCCGTCAGGGGTTGGCGGAAGGAAAATCGGACGAGGAAAAGGGGTAAAGGGAGAGGGTGCAGGAGGAGGGGGGGGTGTCTCGGCGCGCGGGACTACGCCGTGCGTCCGCGGCAGCCACACGAAACGCGAAAAGGGAAAGTTGCAGACGGGCGGGTAAATCATGCCTAAGCAAGCAACCAGTCGGTTGCTGTTCGGACGCCACCAAGGCGGGTAATCTCTGCAGGCCCGCCGACACAAAATTCGAAGGTCGATGTCCCAGGACAGAGCCTGTCGAAAATGACAACTGTATTCGGTGTCGAACCCAGGTCCCCTGGACACCAAGTGCGACGACTGAACGCTCTCGGCCACAGTGAGGCAGGAGACTTGGGCGGTGAAGGGTGGCTTTGAAAGGCTGGATCGGTGCAGAGTGCGTCTCGAAATCAGCAAAAGATATGGCAGGATTCGAACACCAGCTCTCGGACTGTACTTATTCAATAAGTACAAAATAAACCCCTTCTTTTTCGGCGGAGGGGGTTGCGTGGGGTCGCCAAAGTTTGGCTGGGCGGCCGCGACAATGTTTGGCAGACCTTTTTGGGTCGCGAGCCGAGGAAGGTTGTGATGACCCCGCGTATGGGCGTCCCCACCTAGAGGGCCCCGTCCCCCGCGTCGCGCTGCTTCGCTGCTTCGCGCCGCAAATAGACGCAAATAGGCGAGTAAACAGCCCGGCCTGCATCCTGCAACGCGGCGCGCATCTTGCACCGCGCCCAACGCCACGCCCCGCTGGACCAGGGGCGGGCGCTGCATTGTTGTTGTTGTCACTCGTCAAAAAGGGTCTGGGTGGACCGGTGGACCAGTGTGGACGTCGTGTGTCCCGTGCGGGCTGGTGCAGTAAAAATTATGTTTTTCTAATGCAAAGTAGCAACGGACTGAAACCGTGAAAAGTACGTCAGGAAAATTATTCTCCACGTTGGAAGAATAAATTGTGTGCTCCGAGACAAAGAGCGAGTGGCGCTGTCCGTGCCACTGGCGCACAGTGGGTCAGAAAACCGTTGAGGCGGACAAAATTCTAGACGCGTTTTGAGCTCCAGAGTCGCTAAATGGGACTCGAACCGAACGAACGTGCGACCCCACCAATGGAATGCGCTCCAAACGAGGAGTCCATTGGTGGGGTCACACGTTCTATTCGAATCCGAATGAGCAACTCTGGAGCTGAAAACGCGTCTAGAATCTTGGCCGCCCCAACGGTCTTCTGACCCGCTGTGTGGCGGGGCGGGGAGTTCCGGGCGCTGCCGACCCCCCGGACCGTGCCCCGCGCGGTCGTCCTCGACTCGACGCCACTTTTCGATCCGGCCTTGCTGCAATCAGCCTGTGAAAAATCCGTCGTCGTCCTGCAAACAAGAAACAGCCCCGCTGCGCTACGCTGGGCCGCCGCTGGGCCGTGCGCCGCAGCCGCACTGCCGCGGTGGAGGCAGGGGAGGGGGAGGGGAAGACAAGACGCCCACGGTTCGCAATACCCCGCGTCCGCCCCGTGACGTCACGCGGCCGTTGACCTCGCCCGCCGCGCTGCTCCGCGCCTCGCCTCGCCTCGCTGCCGCACCGCGTCGCGCGCACCGCCGCCGCCGCCGCCCCACCCAAAGCCAGGCCGCCAGCCCGGCCAGCCCGCTGCGGTGCGTGGTGGTCGCTCCGCTGTGCGCCGCGTGCCGGCCGTGCCCAGCTTGTGGCGCTGCACCGCGTCGCAGCGCCGCACTCGGCCACTCAGTCAGTCGGCCGCTGAGGAAACCCCGCGCCGCCCCGCGCCGCCGCGCCGCTAGACGAGCCAAACTAGTCGTGACGTCACCCCGCTCCAGCACAGCCCAGCACGGTCCATGGCGCTGCGTGTTTATGAAGGATGCGACGAAGGCACTGTTGTCTGGAGCCTTCCAGCGGCCGAGGCCAGGACTGGAACCGGGGGGGGGGGCGAGACGGTTACTGGTGATGCCACTGGCTGGCTCCCTCTACGCCTATGCGTCGGTCGGCGGCAGCGGCTGTGGGTTCAAAACCAGCCCCGAGGGTGACCGGTTTTTATGGCGCTGTCGTTCTTCGTCCTGTCCATAATAGACAAGGGCAAGTCCTGGGCGCAGGCGCGCAAATCCTTACACACATAAATACACACACACTCACACACACACACACACACACACAGCAAAGCGTGCAAGGCAATGAGATCGGATTTATTAAGTCGCTGTGCCGCTTGGCTTGGTTTTAACGACTTGGCGCGCGCGCGCGTGCGTGTGTGTGTGTGTGTGTGTGTGTGTGTGTGTGTGTGTGTGTGTGTGTGTGTTAGTCGCGGTCGTGACGCACACTCGGCCCAGCCGCTGATTAGCCAGCAGCCCGGAGGCAGCCAGCCGAGTCGACATCTCGTAACAACAAATGAAGTGCAGTAATAAACGACGGCGCCATTCCAAACAGTGCTTTCCTATTCTTTCGTCGCTCAGTCTTGTCACTGCCCTGGTTTCCTCGCCGCGAGCAGCGTGCGGTGCAGCTCGCGGTGGTGGTGTGGCGAAGGGGTTGGCTCAGGTTGGGGACGTGGTCCGATATGCACCGACCGCGAAGTATCCACTCATGTACGCGCTGGGTGGGCAGTACGCACAGGGCCCTTCGGTCTTTCGGACTGAGTCAAATGGGGAGTGGGGTGTATACTCTCCCCCACCACGCCCTGCCGGCTCGGCACAGGGCTCGGCCGCGCCGCTCACCGTTACCGCAGTCAACCCGGCGGTAGTAACGGGTTCCTGTCCCTCTCGTTCGCCGTCATCACCGAAGGAAAAGGCGAAAATTTTGGTCAGATGTTAGGAAACTTGCTGTAAATTTTCATAGCGGTTGATGGCTTTTGAAGAGTTTTGACTGCATCCTTCAGGAATTCTAATGAAATTGAAACCATTTGCCTCCTTCGCCCTGTACGTTACGAACCAAAATGTGCGATATGAGGCCATGCTTGCACACCCGATGAAACAATTTTCACGTCATTATTCTCCGACCCTATTGTAGTACTTCAAGGTTTCCATAATGCGATCGGTGTGATACCGTTTATACTTGTTGCCCGCCTCAACACATGACTGTGGGAATCCGGTGTGGATCTCGCCCAGCCGGAAGGGACGCGTACTGTATCCGTCGATTGTTTGGCCCTTTTTTGCTGCCCTTCTGGCGTAGTGCATCCTCCCTCCTCGAACGGGATAGTGGGACAGGTGTGGAGCTCGCAGCGGTCCAAGCGCGCCCGTTGCCTCTCCTCCCTCTGCCTAGGCCGCAGCCGCCGCAGCGCACATGGCCGATGAGCCCATGGGCCCCGCCGCCCCGCGCTGCCACCACCTGCCCACCCCGAACACGCCGCGCAACACTCACTCGGCAGGCACTGAAAAGCCAAACGTGGTCTACACCACACCACTGGTGGGGTCAAATAAGTGCCATTTTGCCCGCATCAATAGGGTACTCCAAAGGAGCACTGGCCCGAAAGAAGAAAAAACAAAAACGGAAGTCAGAAATGACAGTTTCTATGACAAATTTGTCTTCAGACCTCATCCGCGGCGTATATTTTTCGTAGAAACTGACATTTCTGACTTTCGTTTTTGTTCTTCTTCTTTCGGGCCTGAGCTCCTTTGGAGTACCCTATTAATAGGTGTGGTCTAAACCACGTTTGGAGTGCTCTGGTGTAGTCTTGACCACGTTTGGAGTGCTCTGGTTTGGTCTAGACCACGCTTTGTTCATGCAATGACGACACCAAACGTGGTCTAGACCACACCAACCGATGCGGGGAAAATGGCACCTATTTGACCACCAGTTGGTGTGGTAAAGACCACGTTTGGTTTTTCAGTGGGGGAAATAACAAAAAGAAAGGCATTGAACAAGAAACGAAGGCCATCCGAAGGACCTAAACTGCCGTTGCGCAAAATTGCACAACCAAGGAATTTTTGGACTGGCCGACTAACCAAATTGTTAAGGTTGTTGATTTTAATTATTGCAATTTAGAACCAGCATGATCCGTTTTGCTGTGCGAATGTGGCTGGACTGCTGTTGGGTATGCCTGGGTGGGCTCGATATGCAAATGCCGTGTCGTGGTTGGTCGGAATCCTCGCTACGTACCGTGAAACAATGGCGGTGGGGCGGTGGGGCGGCGGGGGCGGGGGCGGGGCGGGAAGCGTGCACGTCCCGTTAAGGCGCGAACGCGGGAATCCGACGGATTTGTTTTCCATATTTTCCTCCGGATGACTTTTCTTTTCGGCACACAACTTCCCGCGCCACTCACGCCTTCTTCGCGAGTCGCTCAGTGCGACCGCCGAGCTTGCCGCCCGAAATGTCGTTCAACCAGGAAACAACCAGGGCGATAACGAATCAGCCAAATTACGCGCTGCGATAAGCGGCAGGCAGGGAATCTCAAAGTGCGGGGCGGGCGGGGTGGGGCGGGACAGGGCGGGGCGCCGCCGACTTTGGCGGACGGGTCCTCTCGGCCACCAAATCTGTCTGAATGCATGTCGTGCCCACTCGGACACTGCAAGAAAAAGTATGAATAGTACAACAAAAGTACAACAAAAACTGTACATTAAAAGTACAACAGGAATTGTAGAAAGTACAACGAGAAATAATGTACGAACCACAACGAGGTCTGGACTATGCACGGCGCGCCCGTCATGCCGGTTCCATTGTACTTTGTACAACAATTGTTGTGCTTTAAAAGTACAACAAATTCCTGATAAAAAAAATTGCCGGGAAGTTGTGTACTTTCGTTGTGGTTTTTTCTTGCAGTGGACATCGCAGTTTGCAGCCTGAGCTAAATCCGATGGCTGTTTCTCAAATACTTAACTGCGGCGTGAACAGCGTTTACGGGTCGTTGATTGGGACTGGTCGCTGGTGTCTGCTCCGGCGTGGAGCCCCAGAGCCCCCCGGAGCCCCGCCCCGGCCGCGATGACTTACATCACCACCGCCGCGCGGCCGAGCCGTTTCCGCTAGGGAGACGTGGCGCGGCAGCGCCAAAGGTTTGCACAGTTGGCGGCGCCACTCAGTGTGTGCCATGAGGCGGGTTGCACTGCAGAACCAATGCTGCCACTACACTGTGCGCGCCTTTATTATCGCGGGATCCAGAATCGGTCTGAGCGAAGGGCAAAAAGGCGCTTTTTGCCTAATCGCAGGGGCTTTTTCACCTACCGTACAGGCGGCTCACCGTTTAGCACCTGCCACATTGTTTATTTTTATTTATTTGTTGCCGTTGGTACGCCTCTATTCTAGGATTGGCGAATAAAAGGGTTGATGTGGCCAGTTTATTTGTTGCCGGTGTGGTGGTGACATTGTGCATGGCTCTCGGACGGCGCGGCTTGCCGCCCTGCCTGGTGCGACTCCCTCCCCGCCTAGCCGTGAGCGTTTTCACGTTCACTGCCGAACCGAGTGACTTGATAACGATAATGCAGCTCTGATAATAATAGTAAGACTGTGTGTTATCACTCCCACCGTGCAGAAGCAGCACCTCCCGGCTGCAGGCGGGAGGGAGGAAGACGTTGAGCGCGGTGTCTACATACTCTGGTAGTGTAGAGTTGCGCGCTTCATTAAAGCGTACCACAAGACCCTACACTGTAAAAATTTCTGAATTTTTGTACGGAAAATGTACGGAAGAATATAGCACGGAAGTACGGAACGTCCGTACCTGTTCCATATGAGCTCATGTAAACGGGTACGGAAAAAAGTACAGAAAGTTCCGTACTTGGCAAGAACGGACGGTCCAGGCAAATTGTTGACCACACATGTGCCGTACTTTTTCCGTACTTTTTTCTCCCAGTGTGTGCTTCGCGAAAGGCGCTATGTCACGTCTCAGTTCCACCAGTGCAGTTTGAAGAGCTTTCGGGCTTTGTTTGAAGAGCTGACGGGCTTTTTGTACCTTTCCCAAGTTTGAACTCCCCGCGCGCGGCGGACGACCTCCTCACGGGGGGAGGGGGGGGGGGCTGACTAACCGGTCATTCACTCACAACACCCCCACCACCGGCCGCGGGCCGCGCGGCGCCTGGTCCCCGCCTGGTCACTACCCGCGGCCGCGCCGCGCCACCTCCTCAACATTTTTAGAAATGAGCCATCGCCCTCGCGTGGCCCGCGGCGCCCCGGCCGAGCACTTTGTTGTGGCGATGACGGTGGCGGGGCAGGACGGCCGCCGTCATCCCGCACCGCGAGCTTTGACGGCGGGGCCAGGGCGGCCAGGCACAGTGGGTCAGAAGACCGTTGCGGTGGCCAAAATTCTAGACGCGTTTTGAGCTCCAGAGTCGCTAAATGAGACTCGAATCGAACGTGTGATCCCACCAATGGATTGCTCTCCAAACGAGGAGTCCATTTGGTGGGGTCACACGTTCTACTCGAGTCCGAATGAGCGACTCTGGAGCTCAAAACGCGTCTAGAATTTTGGCCGCCTCAATCGGTCTTCTGACCCACTGTGCCAGGGCGGCCAAGGCCTTCTGTCGCTGTCTCCCTCGCACCCCCACGGAGCTGCGCAGACAGCGAGAGGGCACTGCTCGGCACGCTGGTCCTGCCAAAGCCGTGACGCGGTAACGCAATACGCGCCGGGCAGCACACGCCCGCTAATAGCAGACGACAGACGTTTCCTCACAGACGTCAATGAACTCCGCCGCTCTGCTCTCTCGGCGCGAGTGAGTGCAGGGCTGCAGGGAAGGCTCGCTCGGCAGCGCGGCTCACCGCCGTGTGGCCGATCGCCAGGATTCGAACCTGCGCTCCGTCCGCTTCCAGAGCGGGCGGCAGGCAGCCACCCCGTCGCGGGTGGGTGCGGACTCTGGATGCTGGGCGGGGGTCGGCCCCGCACCGCCCCACGCCGCCCCCGCGCCGCAACCACGCCCCACGCGGGCCTGGACGGTCGTCGACCCCTGCCTCGCTGCCCCACTGCTTCGCGTACGAAACAAACGCCTTATCAGCGGCCTGGGCCCCGCCTGGCCCCGCCTGGCCCCGCCTGGCCCCGCCTGGCCCCGCCTGGCCCCGCCCGGGGCGTCGCAGAGGCGCGCTTTACTACCGCATCACCGCGGTCCTCGCGTCGTCCTGCGTCCTCCAGGAGGCGCTCGGGGAGGAGGAGGAGCGTGGCGTTTCCTTCCTAGGCACTCCCTGCCTGCTTTATCGTTTTCCAACGCGTGCCTCGGCCAGCAGCATGATTCCGCGCAACGCTTCGTCTCCCTCGCGCCCCATGAGAGCGAGCGAGAGGCCCTGCGCGCGCGTGCGTGCGCCCCCCATCCGCGTGCGCTAGCCGCGCCCAGCGATGCGCTGACGACGCCGGGCTGACGCCGTGTGCTGAGTCGGCGGGCTGCTGCTGCTGGCTCTCGTCCTCACGCAGCGGCCGCCAAAGGTGCGAGAGAGAACGAGAGCTCGCGGGGAGGCGGGCGGTCCGGTCGGCAGCGGGAGCAGAGGTCATTGGCGCGGCGATCAGCTGTTGCTGACAAGGAGGCGCGGCCACGGCACGCCCCGCCGCCCAGCCCCGCCGCCCCGCCCCGCCTCGCCTTGCCTCGGCGACAACCTAAACGCCGCCGCCGGGCGCAAATAAGGAGCGAAAGAGTTTATTCAGAAAACACACGCAGGAATAAACCAGAGTGCGCGCGGAATGACTAGCAACTGAGCGGGATTCCGCGTATGTGCTTCTCTCTCTCTCTCTCTCTCTCTCTCTCTCTCTCTCTCTCTCTCTCTTTCTTTCTCTCTCTCTCTCTCTCTCTCTCTCTCTCTCTCTCTCTCTCTCTCTCTCTCTCTCTCTCTCTCTCTCTCTCTCTCTCTCTCTCGCGTGTTAGCGCGTCGGTCACCGACACTGCGCGTGTAATGCACGTGCACGCGCACGTGTCGCCATACGTGCGCTCCGCACACTGCGGCTGCAGCGTGGCAACGAACGCCCCGAAATAAAACGTCGCGGCGGGGCGGGGCGGGGGCGGGGCGGGGGCGGGGCGGGGGCGGGGCGGGGGCGGGGCGGGGGCGTTCGGAGATAGCGGCGTGAGACGAGGAGCCCCCAGCGGTCCGCGGGATGGCGGCGGCCGGGCCAGCCGCACACCACGACCGCCACCATGGACTTGACGTGGAACCACTCGGTAGGGCGTTTGCGTGTCGTAAAACAGCGCGACAATGACCACCGTCACGCTCAGGGTGACTTTGTTTTAAAATTCGAGTTCCGACGTTTGTCGCCTCCCTGACCCATGTTAGCAACCTGCAACTCACCCTGTGCTGTGGGGTACTGTACGTACAGGTTTAGTCTCGCGAGGGTGACTTGGTCTTTCAAGTGATTCATTCGCTCGTTGGTTCTGGTAGGACCCTCCCCTCTCTTTTCCGTGGGACCATGCGCATTGTGATGATGAGTTGAACATGACGTGTGTGTGTGTGTGTGTGTGTGTGGTGCGCGCGCGTGTATGTGTGTGTGTGTGTGTGTGTGTGTGTGTTGACTCAGTCGAGACGATACTGAAGGCAGCGCGGCCGGCCAGGTCGTTGCACCCTGTGCGCCTTGCCCTGCGTCGGCCAGTTCGGTTCAGTTCGGCCGGCCTGCGCGGTCCTATACGCTTTGACCAGCTGTACTGAGTGACCACGCACGAACCCACCGCCCAGGGGCTCAGGACCTGGGCAGCCCCATGGGCAGACCTATGGGCCACTGCTGGGGTGTCGCCTCAGCGATGCCTATCTCGGCGTGGTGCTGCCCAAGGTGCTGCATTACACTGCGTGCGGGGATTGAATTCCCCCTCTCTCTCTCTCTCTCTCTCTCTCTCTCTCTCTCTCTCTCTCTCTCTCTCTCTCTCTCTCTCTCTCTCTCTCTCTCTCTCTCTCTCTCTCTCTCTCTCTCTCTCTCTCTCTCTCTCTCCACCGCCTCCGACGTCGGCGTCGTTATAATATTGCATTTACCGAAATAACATTTTCGGATATGCGCATTTTTTATGAAGCGGCGGCCGGCCGGCGGGTGGGCGGGTGCAACGCGCTCCGAGGCGGCGGGGCCAGGCGGGGCAGGGACTGCAGGGACTGGTTCCGAGACTCGTTCTCTCCGTCTCTCTCGCACTCACAGGGCGTTCCGTGGAGGTGCGAGAGAGACAGAGGGACGACTCTCGGAGTCATGCGGTGCGCGACGGGCGCGAGGTGCCAAGCGGCCCGCCCCCTTGCTTCCTCCCGCCCCACCCCTTCCGTTATTTTGGCAGTAAACTTTTGGGTGTGCGCTCGCTCTTTTCGTTTGCTTTTTACCTTTCTCGTTAATCCCTTTGTGCGCTTTTTTCGCCCCCTTCGATTCCTCCTCCTTGCTCGCTCTCGGCCTTGCTCCTTGCTGTTCGGCCAAATGCGAGAGGTCCCTCACTGTGAATTTGCCTGTACACGGATTGGTCGATTGTGTCGGACTGCTGAGGATTCTGTATTATTCTGTCGCGCTTTTTGCCTACTTACAGGCGTTTTTGACGCAATAGATTGTAGGATTGTCTCCTCCAAGCGTACACAGATTGTTTGAGTGGGGGACCCCTTGGCCGAATGACAACGCGCTGCGCAATGCCAAACGGACTGCTCTGTTTTCAGGTACTTGTCCGACTCCTCGAGACAGTGAGACTGACCATTGCGCCCCGTCTGTGTGTTGCAGGTAAATACCCCAGGATCTCCCTCCACCCACTGCGGCAGCGGGCCTCGGCCCGGCGGCGTGCGTGCTGGATGAGTACAGCGGCACTCTCGCGAGCAGGAAAACTTGTCAGGAATGAGGGGAATGCCCAGCGGAAATTGCGGTGGTTAGGAAACGCGTTGCTGCGTCGTAAAATTCTCTACATTTTGATTTTTACCTTTCTCCAGATTTCAAAAAATTCTTTGTCATTTTTTTTTTTTTAAATTTCTGAAATGTGCGCCGAAATAGTAAGTTGATGTTTGGTCGTCATTCATCGAAAAATTCAATTCATATCCATCTACTCTTCAACGATTTGCACATTGAACTTAAAAAAATTCACATGAGCTGCAGTCAGTCGAATGTGTCTTGAGTGCGAGAGAGACGGCTTCGCAATGACACCGTGCAACCGAAAGTGGCTGGAGACACGCCCCCGCCGCCCCCCGCCGCCCCCCGCCGCCCCCCGCCGCCCCCGCCGCCCCCGTGGTCCCCGGCGCGCGGCGCTTGGCTCGGACGGCGGACTTCCTGGTGACGGGAAAGCGGTCCGGTGCATCTGGCCGCTCTAGGCTCGGACCGCTGGCCGCGCCCCGCCCCGCCCCGCCCCGCCCCGCCCCGCCCCGCCCCGCCCCACCCCGCCCCGCCCCGCCCCACCCCACCGCGCCGCGTGCTGTCTGCTGTGACGTCACGCCGGCGGTGGTGGGGGGACGGCTCGTCACGGCGCGGTCGGTGGGCGGTGGTGGGGGCTGTAACGGGAGTTGGAGTGGTGGGCGGGTGGGGGGGCCGGGGGGCGGCGTGGGGGGGGGGGTACCGAAGGACGGGCATTGACCCTGCCGCACAGCACTGCCGCACCGCGTCGCCGAGCCCCCACCCCACCCCACACCCCACCCGCCCCGTCCCTCCCACCGACGCCACCACCCCGCGCTAGCCCGCGCAGGAGCCCGATCTACTACGTACGTACTCTGAATCTTCTACTATACATGAGCTAATCGAACCCGTGAATTGGTTTCTTTCGTGTCCGGTCTCTGGCGCGTCGAGCCCGTGACGTGTCACCGACGTGTCACTGACGTGTCACTGACGTGTCACCGACGTGGCACGGACGTGTCGTGTCACTGTCGTCGCAACAAGCCCGACGCTTTGCTCCGAGTGTGTTTGTCGAGTGCGCTCGGCTCTAGGGTGCTGTCCAAACCCTCTCTGAGCACAGCGTTCCAAGTGGCGCGCTTTGGACCCTGTAGAGAGACAGACGTGACCCTCCCTACCTGCAGCTACCTACAGCCGTACCTAGTACCTAGTGACAACGACCTCGGCGGCCCTCTCTACGCACGCGCTGGTTGGGTTGCCTACCGGCGGGCGGCGGCGCGGTAAAGCCCTATATAGTACTTCGTCAGAGAACGGCAAGTGAAGGAACGCGCTGTGATTGGCTGTCCCAGTCACGTGAGTCAAGGGGGCTGCCATTTTGGAGTGCAGCCATTGCCAACGTCGGCAAAACATAACGATTAGTTTCCGCCTCGTTTACATAATGCAAGGGCTCTATCGGCACGGCAGTTCGCGGGCACCACACTGTAAATCCCGGCGACGTCCGTTTGAAAGTTGAATCGTGTCGCAGTCGTTTCATAACTACCAAGTTTGCATTCGTTCCAACGTGACTGGAGGAGGTGTGTCCGCCGATTCGCATGAAAACGAATGAGACGTAGAAAGGATTTCAACGAGCGTGATTCGATGCAGGCTCAAAAAAAAATAGTAATGCAGTGATATCCGGTCCCACAGTGTTGTGGCGCCTTGTCTCGATGGCGTGAAGGTGCATCCACCCAATCCAGCATCCCTGCATCGCTGCGTCGCCGCGTCGGATGTCCCGTTTTTCTGCCAGGAAGCAGCAGCAAAGGCCACCCCGCCCCGCCCCGCCCGGCCCCGCCCCGCCCGGCCCCGCCGCCCCGCGTTCGTATAGGGTAAACATCCCGGCCGTCCTGAACCCCACGACGCCGACGCCCGCCTTCCCCGCGGAGTGTCGTCCCGACGCCAGGTGTGTCCTTTGGGTCCTTTGTCGCAAAGGCCGATCGTAATCATTTCAACGCACCGCTATGCTGCCACGACGCCGCTGTGGGCATTTATACGCGCCGTTCAGTGTATACTATATTTTTTTCTCTCTCTCTCCATCTTTTCGGACTCGATCGTTTGAACGGACGGGAAACCAGTTCTTTTTTTCCTCGGGCTCTCTTTATGGTGAGTGAAATGTGAGCGGCCGTCAGAAGCAGCGGCCGTTTAACATGCTCACCGCGCCATCGCAGCGAGAGGCTGGCCAGTCAGTGCCCCGACGCCGGCGACGCCGCGGGCTGGACTGTCCACTTCCGCTAACTACCCGCGGGGTGGACTGTCCACTTCCGCTAACTACCCGCGGGGTGGACTGTCCACTTCCGCTAACTACCCGCGGGCTGGACTGTCCACTTTCGCTAACTACCCGCGGGGTGGACTGTCCACTTCCGCTAACTACCCGCGGGGTGGACTGTCCACTTCCGCTAACTACCCGCGGGGTGGACTGTCCACTTCCGCTAACTACCCGCGGGGTGGACTGTCCACTTCCGCTAACTACCCGCGGGGTGGACTGTCCACTTCCGCTAACTACCCGCGGGGTGGACTGTCCACTTCCGCTAACTACCCGCGGGGTGGACTGTCCACTTCCGCTAACTACCCGCGGGGTGGACTGTCCACTTCCGCTAACTACCCGCGGGGTGGACTGTCCACTTCCGCTAACTACCCGCGGGGTGGACTGTCCACTTCCGCTAACTACCCGCGGGGTGGACTGTCCACTTCCGCTAACTACCCGCGGGGTGGACTGTCCACTTCCGCTAACTACCCGCGGGGTGGACTGTCCACTTCCGCTAACTACCCGCGGGGTGGACTGTCCACTTCCGCTAACTACCCGCGGGGTGGACTGTCCACTTCCGCTAACTACCCGCGGGCTGGACTGTCCACTTCCGCTAACTACCCGCGGGCTGGACTGTCCACTTCCGCTAACTACCCGCGTGCTGCGCGTGCTGCCCGGCCCAGGCCACTGGAAAAGGGAGCCCCGCAACTCCATTCGACAATTCGACAACTGGCCTCGCTCGCCCTCCCCACTCCACTCCCCCCTGGCCTGCACGCTGGGGTCAACAGACTCGCTCATCAGGGTGACAGCTACTTTGACGGATGGGGGCTCCTGGCCGAGCCCTGGCCGAGCCCTGGCCGAGCCCTGGCCGAGCCCTGGCCGAGCCCTGGCCGAGCCGTGTGCGTGCCCACTGTGCCCTGCTGCCAGTGCTGCAGTCCTGCAGTTCAGTGCGAGGAATTCGGCGTTGCCAATTATGCCAGTGTGCTTTTGTGTGGCGAGTGGGCCCCCCCGTCCCTGCTGCAGACTCGTCCCTCGCAAGGCCAGCAGACAGCGCGAGGACGTTGACGGCCACGGCCAGGGCCTGCCCCGGCCTGCCCCGGCCTGCCCCGGCCTGCCCCGGCCTGCCCCCTGCACCCCTTCAAGGAAGCAGCCTCCCTTTTGAGTCTTTGAGCGGCACGCCACGCCGCGGACCAGGGTTGGCGACCGGAGTGACGCGACGATGACGTCCTCTTTGGGCGCTCTTTCTCTCTCGCTCGCACCCACACAGTTCGGCGCAGACGAATTTCGAATCTGCGACTCGCACCCTCACGTGCTGCATGCTGCTGTTGTTCAAATTCAAAAAACGCCCGAGACGCGCCATAATTTTTTCCGCTTTTTGCTTCGGGCGGTACCCCTCTTCTCTCCCTCCAGAAGCAGGACCGCTAACGTGGCGGCTGCCGATCGTTGTCGAGTGCATCACTGCTGCATCACAGCAGCAGGTAGAGGCGAGGGCGGTGCTCTCGGGGGCGGCAGCGCAGAGGAGAGAGACACACACACACACACACACACACGGCAGGTCAGCAACCCGTGCTCGGCAGCAGGGTGAGACGAGAGAGAGAGAGAGAGAGAGAGAGAGAGAGAGAGAGAGAGAGAGAGAGAGAGAGAGAGAGAGAGAGAGAGAGAGAGAGAGAGAGAGAGAGAGAGAGAGAGAGAGCAAAGGGGCCATGTTCAACGTCGGCAAATTGGAAAACAAGCAAGAGGGAACGGGAACTAAGGGAAGATTCGAACACCGCAACCGCCGGCCAGGCTCGCCGCGACGAGTCCCTGGCGGGCTGCCCTCGTTTCACGGCGGGGCGGGGCGGGGCGGGGCGGGGCGGGGCGGGGCGGGGCGGGGCGGGGCGGGGCAGCGATGGTGATCGGGAAACTTTAGCACTGTTTCTGCACTGCCGCGGTGACGCAACGTAGGAAGGAGAGCGGCGGCAGGATAGACAGATAGACAAAGAGAGAGGGGAGGGGGCAGCGTCGCGGGAGTGGAGAGTGGGGGGGGTGCAGCAGCTCTGCGCTCTGTAGGCGACCATGCGGGGGACTGACACTGGAAACGCAAACGCCTCTCGAGTTTTCACACGCGCGGCAGGTCGATAGATCGATGCGTGCGTGGCTCCAACGGGATGACAGTGTTGATGTGGATTACTGCACGCTCGGATGGCTCCCGCTCATTTTCGCCATCGTTTTCCATTTTGATGGCGGTGGAGGGTGGAGGGGGTGGAGGCTGTGGCACTGGAAAAGGGAGGCGTGAGCTTCGGCCGCCGCCGCAGGCAACGCGAGGCGGCCAATCGGAAAATTGCAAGAGTATCGAGTCAACGCGGAGCTTCTCGTGGCGACACCGTGACAAGCGACTCTGTGACAGACAAGCACCGTGACGGAAGCAACGTGATGCGCTCCTGGCAAACCAAGGGTCTCGACACAGAATGCATGCCGTTTGATAGGCACAGCGGAGCGGGCAGGCCGCGCGTTAGTTCCCCTACGGGAGGCAAGACTCGCATCGAGTCCTGTCCAGCCCGGAAGCGGCACTGTTACGTCAGGACCCGTTATGAGATGAGCGCCCTGCACCGCCCCGTGCGCCGGCCAGTGCAGCCTGGCCGGCTAGGTCCGGCGCAGCGCAGCCCCTTCCCGTGCCACTCATTCCGAACTGTGCTTTCCGTCGCTCTGTCTCTCTCGTACTCGAAGGGCGAGAGAGAGAGAGAGAGAGAGAGAGAGAGAGAGAGAGAGAGAGAGAGAGAGAGAGAGAGAGAGAGAAACGCTGCTGCACTGCGTGGGCTGCCGTGGGCCGCGCGTCCCTGCACACTGCAAGATAAAACCACAACGAAAGTACACAAATTTATGGCAATTTTTTTTTATCAGGAATTTATTGTACTTTCTAAGTACAACAATAGTTGTACAAAGTACAATGGAACCGGCTTGAGGAAAGCCGTGCAGTCCGGGCCTCGTTGTGGTTTGTACAATTCTCGTTGTACTTTCTACAATCCCTGTTGTACTTTCATTGTACAGTTTTTGATGTACTTTCGTTGTACTATTCACACTTTTTCTTCCAGTGCACTTGGTGGACCCGTTCATCCGGATTGCACTCGCATTTCGGCGGAAGGGGAACAGACGCAAGCCAATATGTGTGGCGCGGAAAGGGGGTGCGAAGGCGGCGGGATTTTGTAAAGCGGGAGAGTACCGCTATGTCCTCTCGACACACACACAAACACGAACACGCACGCAAACACACACACACCCACACTCACTCACACACCTGCATACACCCACAGGGCCTGGGAAAAGGACGACGCGGGGAGGGTCTGTGTAGGTAAGGGCTCCCCATATGGCACCCCCCGCCGCCTGCACCGCCTGCACCCTGCTGCACTGGAAAGAGTCGAGTTGCAGCACATGATGCGGTACTCGGAGGAGCAGGTGGTGCTGCAGACTGATTCCGGGACTCTCTCTCTCTCTCTCTCTCTCTCTCTCTCTCTCTCTCTCTCTCTCTCTCTCTCTCTCTCTCTCTCTCTCTCTCTCTCTCCCCCAGAGAGACAGAGCGACGAGGGCCCGCTGGCCGGTCGCCCCGCACCACCTGGCCTCCTCGCCGCCTCGCCTTCCTGGGAGGGAGCGATCAGGGATCCATCGGAGGCTCGAGTGGTGATTGAAACAAATCAGCAACAAACGCTTTCAAGACATCGCTTCCGGGAGGCCGTGCAGGCCGTGCCTGCCGTGCCTAGCTGCGCCGCGGGGGCAGAGTTGCCAAGTCCCATTTTGGACTTTTCCCACTTTTGAAGATAAATTTCCCTTTTCTTACAATTTTTTCCCTTGTAGACCATTTTTCTCAAAATACCCCAGCAAAATGAGAAAATTTCGGCCAAAAAAAAATTCCCTTTGAAGTTTTTTTTTTTCTTTTTTTGCTTTTGGCCTTTAGAGGCCTTAACATCCGCACGATATGAGAAATTTTCCCACGTTTGGCAACACTGCGCGGGGGAGGGCGCGGTGGTGGTGGCGGGAGTTGCCTTGCCTTCTGGTTTTCGGCTCGGCCTGTCTCTCTCGCACCCACGCCGCTGATGAGTGCGACGGAGACGGAGTGACGGGGCGCTGTTGGAGCTGCAAGCAAGGTGGAGGTACTGCCGCCCCAAAGTCCCAAAACCAATAAAGACCCGGCATCCTCGCCGCGAGGTCCCTCTCGTCCTTCGTCCTCATGGGCGTAACTTTGGCCGGGTTGACGGGGCCCCGCCCTTTGGGCCGTCCTGTGCCCTTTGCCCCGACGGGCCCCCTGCGGGGAGTAACGGAGCCCCCTGACGGCGCTCGTCCTGGAGTCCAGCGAGTACCGCGCCGTCCGCGGACTGACTGTCTCTCGCACTGCTCCACGCCCCAGACGAGGCCCAAGCCGCCTTGGCTTGCCTCGCCCTTTGGACCTGCAGGACCTGCAGACTGGACTCTGTCGCTCTGTCGGCATCCCACTCGAGGGCGAGAAGAGACTGCCTACGGCTCAACAGGTGTGGAGTCCGCGGCGGCCACTGGCGGCGTTCTCCGCGCGTTGCGTTGTCCAGCCCATTCCTCTGTTCGGAGGCGCCGAAACCCCGAGACTGTCCAGTGGCAACGGGTTCGCCTTATCTCGCATGCAGCGTGCGTCAGCCGGGCAGCGGCAGTGCACCGTAATCGGGATTTGCTGGGACGCCACAATGCGTGTCCAGAGGGTCCCTCGAAGGGCTGAGGGCCCCGAGGTCCATCAGAACGTTATTAAGGGCCTTGAATAGGGCGCTGCGCTGCTGCCCTTTCGACCCTTTGAACAAAGGCCGGCAGGTTGCAGGGCCTCAGGGCAGCGCAGGGCGGCAGCGTGGTACGCATTGTTTGCCTATCTCTCTCTCTCCAGTCTCACTCTGCTGCTGCCGAACGCTCGAATCTTGATTCGAATCGTGTCCTCCGCTTCCCCCCTTTCTTCGTGACGGGGCGCGCGGACTCCACACGGACCTAACGGAAAGGAGGAGGAGTGAGACGGAGAAAGACGGAGAAAGGAGGAGACGGCGGCATTGAGAAATAAAACAAGGCCGGCCGGCCGGCGGGCCCTCTCTCAACAGCGTCCTCTGTCTCTCTCGCACCCCGTCGGGACGCCCCACGAGTGCGAGAGAGAGAGAGAGAGCGACGAAGGCACCGTTCGGAACCAGCCACCTGGGCACCTCCGAACCCGAAAACGGCCGGACCGTTATCCAATGAAGGCAACAGCCGTGAGGGATGAGAGAGGAAGGACTCCAATAAAAAAATGAGAAGGAATTCAAGAAAAAAGGAGCAAGTAAAACTAAAAGCCGGGGAGGGCGGTGGCGGTGTGAAGGTGGGTAATACCTGCCCGGGAGGGGGCTGCAGCGGGGGAGCGGAGGGGAGGGGGGGGGATGGGGGGTCGTCGAGCCAGCGGCGAGCCCGTACGCCGGGCGGGGCGGCGCGGGGCGGCGCGGGGCGGCCGGGGCGGCCGGTTCGGGCATGGGCCCGGCGGCCCGATGTTTGGAGGCGCAGAGGCTCGCTCCTCGCCCTGCCCTGCCCTCTCTCCCTCGCTGCGTCTCAGTGATCGGCGGGCTGGCAACCAGAGTGAACCGGAGCGTCTCGCATCGCGCCGCCTCGCGTCGCCCTCGCCGTGCCCAACGCCGTGCCCAACGCCGTGCCGCGTCGCGTTCCGCGAGTGCAGTGCCGCCGTGATTAGTGAACAGTGCAGCATGGCCACCAGGTCCTGACCCCGCCCCGGCCCGCCCCGCCCGGCCCGCTGCACCAGGATTACGAGCAGCCCGCGGGGGGCGGCGGGACAGGGCCAGACACGGCGCTTTGACGGCCTGGGGGAGGCCCCTAGCGCCCTGGACTAGCGTCCCGGCCCGGCGATGTGGCGGGCCTAGCGCAACGCCCACGGTAGCCAGGGGGAGGACGTCGCGCACGTCCCCTGCCCCTCCCTTATGACCGTGCCACTGGACGACGAGTTCGCGCCCCAAGCGGAGCCCCCGGTGCCGCCGGCGCCCCCCGCGCGCCGCCGGCTGTACGACGCCTACGTGCAGACCATCGTCGACATGGTGTACTCGGCCGAGTGCGAGATCACCAGTGTGGCCAGTCTGAAAGGTGGGTGCTGGGCGGCCGCCCTGCCGGCTGTACTTACTCCGCGTGGGTCGTGAAGTGAAGGGCCTCGAGACCGAGTCGCCGACCTCGCCTCGCCACCCGTCCGCAGACCGCGCCGTCGTGGCGTTGTGTCGATGCCACGACGTTATGGCCCGCCCGGCAAGGACTTTCCGCCGCCATGACGTCACGGCATGACCTGCCCTCAGACCGCAAGGCGTCCCGCTGGAACCTGGGCAGTCGGCGGCGCGTGCGTCCCCCTGCAGGACCTGACCTAGACCGCGCGGCGGCCCCCTGCAGGACCTAACCTAGACCGCGCGGCCCCCTCCACCCGCGCACGCGTGAGCTGTGCGCCACTTGACGCACGCGTGCTTTTGGTGCGACACTCGAGGCACGCGTGCTGAATACTGGAGGAGACGTCACGCGCCGTGCTACTGCCCCTCCCCCCTCCCTCCTTCCCCCCTCCCCCCTTCCTTCCCCCCTCCCCCCCCTTTTCCACCTGCTACCCGTTCCCTAGGGTTCCTGCCAATCCCGTCCGTCCCCAGGTGACGAAGGCTGCTTCCTTGTTCCACTTCCGGACGTTGCCGTCGTGCCGGTCGGGCTGTCCACTTGGGAAGGGGGAGGGGGAATCACCCCAGAATGAATGGGATTCCGAATCCCCCCCCCCTTTCTCCACTTTTGGTCCGCCCCCTAGAATCGAGTTGATTGCGTACTGTAGTGCTCCGCGATTCTCTATTACAAATCTCATTGTGTAAATTAGTACACATGCACTAAGTGAATTACTATATAACTGCGCATAGTGGGCCTAGGCTGGCGCCCCAGCCGGATCGTCCAGCCTGCCTGGCCAGATAGCATCATCGGGAAGACGTGCCGGTGTGTGTGTGTGTGAGTGTGTGTGTGTGTGTGTGTGTGTGTGTGTTTGTGTGTGTGTGTGTGTGTATGTATGGAATGTCTTTGAGCCGTGCTGAGTGCTGAGCCAGGCTTAGCAGACTCATACGGACCGTGGGGCTCGAAGGGCTCTCGTGGAGGGGCAGCAGGGCGGCCGCGCGCGACACGCTCTCTCTCTCTTTCCCTTTCTCTCTCTCTCTCTCTCTCTCTCTCTCTCTCTCTCTCTCTCTCTCTCTCTCTCTCTCTCTCTCTCTCTCTCTGCGTCTGTCTCTCACACACACGAGCGTGGCGGAGGGAAGGGCTCGGAGGGCCCGTAACGCACACAGACATAACGGGCCGCGTCGATGCGCGCCGCTCTCCGAGTGCTTAGGGCTGGCCGAGGCCGGCCGCCCCGCCCAGCAAGGCCCAGCCTCGAGGAGATACAACGCAAACACCAAAACACGACAAACCTCGACGGGCCTCAGTCGACCGGCCCGCACGGCGCGTCCCTCGCCGAAAACATGGGCTTGCGCAGCGGGGAGGAAGGTACTGCAGTCACGCGGTGCACGCAGCGGTCCGGGGTTCGAATCCCACCAAGAGCGAGTTTGTTTTTTTCCTCAGGATGTTTCGAATGGCGGCAGTGTGTGACAGCTGCATGTGAAACTTGATGTGTTGGAGGAAAGCAGGGTTGCCCCTCATGGTTGCCCTGAGTCCGCCATTTTGAAACGAATCGGCGGAGCGGTTTTTCGCTCATGGCTTCTGACCCGTTGAAGCGAGAGGGGCTAGTGAGCGAGCCGATTGGACCCTGCGTATTAGGGTTTATGAGCAATGAAGGCAAAACATACATATTCTGGTTCGTTTTAAGATAGCGGGCCAGGACACTCTAGTGTTGTTGTCGGGTGGATGGTCTTGCTGACGTGCTCGTCCTTGTGTGTGTTGCAGCGCAAATAGAGATCATCCCGTGCAAGGTGTGCGGCGACAAGTCGTCGGGCGTGCACTATGGCGTCATCACCTGCGAGGGCTGCAAGGGCTTCTTCCGCCGCTCGCAATCCTCCGTGGTCAACTACCAGTGCCCGCGCGCCAAGGCGTGCACCGTGGACAGGGTCAACCGGAACCGGTGCCAGTACTGCCGCCTCCAAAAGTGCCTGCGACTTGGCATGAGCAGAGATGGTGAGTTTGCTATGTAATTGTTTACCAAAATTTCCGCGAATGTCAAAGGATTGGCGCGGTCTTTCAAGACACACACGGCCTTTTCGCGGTTACAACGCCAATGTGATATGGTCGACCCCCCTCCCCCCCCCAAAAAAAAAGGAGAAGGGCTCAGAATTGAAAACCAGTAGCCTCCCGCGGTAGCGCGATTCGTTTTCCTTTTTTATTTGAATTCAAGCGACGCATGTTTATTCGAATCGAAATAAAAGTCAAACAAACGCTATACAGGGGGGAAAAAATGAGAAAGTATAAGTCACTGTGTGACAATAAGACGGATCCGATCTTGCGATGCTATTCTTTCTGCCCTTCTCTCTATAAAAATGTCTGCAAACCTTTCCCCGGCGAACTTTGGCATTCAGTTTGAGCATGACAACGACACGTCGCTTTGTGTGCCCCGGTCTCCGAGTTTTATAACACGTCTCCGCGGGAAGAGAAAGAAAGCCAACAACAACAACAACAACAACAACAACAACAGCAGCAAGAACAACAAGAAACCAGGAAGGCAGCAAATATAGCGGCGCGGCTTCCCTTTACGGTTGGCAGGGGGTGCATTGTCCGGGTGGGGAAGGGGGGGGGGCACATGCTGATGAAGTTGTGACAGTGCGATCGCATTGGACACGCCTTGTCGACAACCTGGGGGCAACGCACCGCAACGCACCGCAAGGGACGATGCACCCCTGCCGAGCGATTCCCGAAAAAAAAAAAAAAAAATCGTTTTGTCGCTGCCTCTCTTGCACTCACGGGGCGGGGGCGGGGGCGTCTCGTAGGGGCGCGATGGAGACAGAGCGACGACGTGGCGCTGCGCCTGGGCCCTGGGCCCTAGCGCACCCGGAACAAGCGCAGCACCCTTCTTCTATTGATTGCCCCCTTCCCTGTGCTGCCCCCTGCTGCCCCCTGTGCTGCCCCCTCCGCCAACTTCCCCTCGCGAATGTCGCGCTGTTTTTTTTTTTGTTTTTTTTCTTTCGCGTGCTCCGTCGCCTGCCGCGTTGATTTTCGTGGTACAGTGCTGCCTCGAGGCTTGGAGTCCGCCACGGCGCGCCCCGCTTTTCCGTTGCTCTCCAATTTCCCGCGGCTTTTCCAATATCCCGCGGGGCGAGGGAGGGAGAAAGTATTTGCGCCAATTATCGATGTTGGCAGCCATCCTCCTGCAGAACGATTCAGCACGGTGTGCTTACTCGTTGCTCCGTGTCCCTGGAACCGCTGCGCAACGCCCCATGAGTGGGAGAGAGACAGCGCGACGAAGCACTGTCCGGGGAACCAGCCTGCCTCAGCAGCGGGGCGCGGGGCCAGGGAGTTTAGAGGTGGTCAGGGGTGCCGGACAACTCGAGGGCGGTGAGGTGTTCCTGGGCGTTCCTGGGTGTTCCAGGGTGTGGATGGCGTTCCAGGGTGAGAAGAAGCTCCATCCCGCCCGCACCCGCCCTCCACACGGCTGGTGGATTCCCACGCGAGGTTGATGTGAGGAAGAGAAAGGAGGGGAGGGCCGGGGTTCAGCCGCCGAGCTGGTCCAGCCAGACCCGTTACTTCGGGAAGTTGAGCCTGCCGCACGCCGCGCCACCTGCCCCCCCCCCTTTCCCCCCTCCCCCGCCCCTGCTCCTTCGCCGGCCGGCCGGGCGGCAGACGGTGGAAGAAAGCTGTTGTGCAATTTGGCGCCGCGATAACGCGTGCGTGCAACGCATCGCGCGGGCCGGCCGCCACCCTGCAAACATTTTGGTTGTCACCTCATGACTATTTCATGGCTAATTTTCCTTACGAGAAAGCCATCAGATCAGGTGATGATTTTGTAGTCACGCCGTCCATGCAATAAGTACAAATCCAGGAAAATTTTCAAAAAATTGCGTGGCATTGTGAGTTTTGCTCTACGCCGTGAGTTGGGGGATTTCGGTTCGGGCCCTGACGTTGCAGCCGAGAGTTGGCCGCGAGTTGGGAGGGCAGCGCCGCCACCAGGCCGCCACAGGCAGGCCGGGCGGCATGAAAAATTAAGCGGTGCGGTGGCGTGGCCGGGCGAGTCCCTCGCGACCTGCGCGGTCCCGGCATAAACCAGCGCGGCGGAGGCCGTGGAGGCCGTGGCCTGGCCGGTGGAGCCACATTGCCAATTACCGGAGGGCGTAATTGGTAATTGCGATGGCTAAAGTTCAGTTGCGCAATTACACGCGCCGCGCGCGCGCCCTTGACTGCCGTGGCGCGCCGTGCCTTAGCCGTGCCCACTGTGCCTCGCCGACGCGGCGATGACGAGTAACTGTCCGTTTTGACAATCCAAAGCCCCTCTTGGCGGCGCGGCGGGCATCGCATTGTGCGGCACGCTGATTCCGAACAGGTCGCTGCGTCTCTCTCGCAGCCCTACGGGACGGGCCGTGAGTGCGGCAGAGACAGTTGTTCGGGACCAGACCAGACTGCCGGCGGCAGCAGCCGTGGGGGGGTTGGGGGAGGGAAGCGCGGCGCGGTGCGGCGCGGTGCGGCAAGGTGCACGGAGAGGAGGCGGCGAGACGCAACGCAACACGGCGCAGCGTGGCGCAGCGAGCGGACAAAGGCACAGCGAGGAGAGCGGTGAAATGGCCCGGAGGGGGGGGGGGCGGTGAAAGGACGGGAGAGGGGGGTCGGTGGACACCGTTAGGCCTGTAGGCCCGGCAGGCACGTAGCGGTGCTCTGGTCAGCCGTTGCCGTTGCCCCGTCCCCGCCGCACGCTCCTCCCCCTTCCCCCTCCGCCTGCCCAAGCGGTGTCTCGGCGCACTCGAGTACACGGCCGGAAACGGCAGGAAAAGGGCGGCCGAAATGCCCCGCGCTGCGGTCTGGTCCAGGGTCCAGGCGGGCCGGAGCGCGCCGTCCGTCTCGTCGTCGTGATGCTCCGCGCTGCGCTACTCCATGCTCTCGCCGTCCGTCTCGTCGTCGTGATGCTCCGCGCTGCGCTACTCCATGCTTTCGCCGTGCGTCCCGCCCTGCCGGCCCCGCCGATCGGCCTGCCTTCTAGGCGTCATCGTCATCCCCGGCATAACCCATGAGTGCGAGAGAGGGCGACTCGAATGCTGATTTCGAACAAGTCGCTCTGTCTCTCTCGCACCCCGACGGGACGCCCTGCGAGAGCGAGAGAAACGACGACGGAGCTGCTGTTCGGAATCAGCAGCCAGCCCCGTCAATACTGGAATCGACTTTGTATCGGTGCCCGAAGGAGGGCACAGGGCGGGCCGGCCGAGCACTAGCCGAGCAGTCAACCCTTCCGTGCGTTCGGGAATCGCCCTGGGCCGCTCCCAAAGCTAGCCCCCACCCCCACCCCCGTGCCGTGAATCACGTTAGTCCAACACACACTAACTCCCCCCCCCCTTTTCCTACCACTCGCGCGCCGAGAGGCTAGGCCACCCAACGCACGCCGACGTAGAAAGGTTGGCCACGCACACAGCGGATATTTTTCTCTGACGCGTCTGAGAAAGTGAGCTTCGGTGACGTGTTCTTTTTTACCTTCTGGATGGCTGCGCACTTTCAGAAACGGAAAACCGTACGCTATGTTGAGTTGCGAATCGCGTGCGTACTGCGAGCGTCTTTAACGTTGCCTGTCTGGCCGTCTGTTGCAGCCGTCAAGTTCGGGCGCATGTCCAAGAAGCAGCGAGAGAAGGTCGAAGACGAGGTGCGCTACCACCGGGCGCAGCAGCGCGCGCAGTCAGAGACGGCGCCGGACTCGTCCGTCTTCGACCAGCAGACGCCCTCCTCGTCTGACCAACTGCAGTACGGCAGGTGAGCCGGCGTCTCGACGTTTGCGGGAAATCCATCGATCAACATGCTCTACACCGCCTTGCCTTTCCTTGCCTGCAGCTATGGCTACACGAGCGAGGTGGGCGGCTACGGCCCCGCCAGCCACGGCTACTCCGGGTACGGCCAGGTGGCCACGCACGCCGCCATGCAGTACGACATCAGCGCCGACTACGTGGACTACGTCGACTCGACGACGGCCTACGACCCCAGGCCCACGCCGGGCACGCCCAGCGTGGACGCGGCCGCCACCGAGTCGACGCTCATGCCGTCCGCCGTGACCACCGGTAAGCCTCGGCCGTGGCACCGCACGGCACCATGGCCGCCATGGCGGTCAATAGAAACCATGCATTAAACCGCCACCGTCATGAATAACTCTCCCCATGAAAACATCGGGACGGACGTAGTCGGACGACGGGTTGCCTGCCGCGGCCGGCGTCCGAGCGGGGAAGTCCAAGCAGTGCGCGGCGCCACGCACCACAGTGGGCCAGAAGACCGGTCGAGGCGGCCAAAATTCTAGATTGGTGTCCGAACGAGGAATCCATTGGTGGGGTCACACGTTCGATTCGAGTCCCATTGAGCGACTCTGGCTCTCAAGACGTGTCCGGGATTTTGGCCGCCTCAACGGTCTTCGTGGCCCACTGGGCGCACGCGGCCCCCGCCGTCGCACCCGGCAGGCTGTTTCCGCTCCGACGGGTAGGCAAACATTCCTACGATGCACTGTCGTTGAAAGGGCTGCCCACCTCAGCCTGCCGCTTAGGCAATGGCTGTGGAGAGGCTGCCCGGGCCCATTGTGTACTAGGTGTTGAGCCCTTCATTATTCCCGAAGGGGTAATGTAGGCCTCTAGTACAAGGCAGCCAGAAGTTGGCAACCTTTTCGACACTGAGGCGCAGTAGGAATTTTCGCCTTCTCGTGTGGAACACTGGCAACCAGTATCTTCGACATTCTGCCGTCTTGTTTGTTTTTGTAAAGTTATGATGCTGCAGAATCTTGTATAATATTACGAATAATCTGTACATAGTATTACTGCCATCGGGTACTGCACCGACATGACTTGATGTACTTTGCGTTGTGCCCTCTTGGGTCCTTTCCTCGCTTCCTTCCTGTCCACGACGTTCGAGGATGTGGTGACGGACGGGACGGATCCAGACGGACGCACTAACCCTTGCCTAATAATCTCTAATCTCTTGCTTGTGGTGCCGGGGTGCTGTGACTTGCAGGCAAGCAATCCTCCCTCGCCAACACTCCTCACCTCCCCCAACACCACCTTCCGCACCCAGGCCAGGCTGGCGGGCAGCCCCCGCAGCCCCCGACGCAGCCGAGCAGTAGCAACGGTAGCGCTCAGAGGGGCCGGCACGGAGCGACGCAGCCCCCGCAGGCCGCCAGTGCCAGCGGCGGCAGCGGCGGCGCCAGCGCGCAGGGCCAGGGGCAGGCCGGCCCCCAGGCTCCAGCCGCGCCCAGTAGTAACAGCACTCTGGTGGCCGTGAAGCCGGACCCGGAGGAGCTGGGGGAGCTGGGCTCGGTGACGGGCTACGTGGATAGCACGACGTACCCCTCGCCCGTACCCGCCGCGACGGGACCGGATTGCTCACCCATGAGGGAGGCTGAAGTGGCCTCCAGTCACCCCAGTAAGAGCCACATATTTTCTTGAATCTCTACTTTGCTTTTCCGTTTTTTTGTTTTTCTTACTGTTTTGTTCAGTGTTGTTCATTGAGAGGCCCTCTCCGCTCCCGCTCCCAGCCGGGATGGGAACCAATTTAATGTAGAAAAAATGGGCTTTTAATTTGCTAGTCGACCAATTTTTCCATTTTGAAATGTGGGGACAGATCTAAACCTAATGTGTACATATATCTTGTATTGCCTTGTTATATACGTTGGCATGGTGCTCCTTTATTTCCATGGGACGAGCTGCTTCTGCTTTTGCTAACATTAATCATGCTTGGACATTGGGAGCTTGGCTTTCCATTTACTCCCTTTCCTACCTCCAAATGTTTTGTTTATATTCCTTTTGATCTGAAAATCTTGTAATTTTTGTCATAAACTAACAAGTGTTCTCATCCTGAAACATGCTGATCTAATTGCATGACCTTCCCCTGTATTATTTATTTTTATCTATTTTTTCAGACCCAGCACAGATCTCTGAACTTCTGAGCAAGACAATTGCGGACGCACATGCAAGGACGTGCCTTTTCACATTGGAACACATACATGACATGTTCCGGAAACCACAGGATCTCTCCAAGCTCATTTATTACAAAGACATGGTGAGTGTCATTGGATTGGTCTTGGACAACTGCATGGAGTATTGTTACAAAATGATAACCGACTCACCATTTTGATTCAACCAGGCACATGAGGAGTTGTGGCTTGAATGTGCCCAAAAACTCACAACTGTCATTCAACAAATAATTGAATTTGCAAAAATGGTTCCTGGCTTCATGAAACTTCATCAAGATGATCAAATTGTCTTATTGAAAGCAGGTATGTAATTATTTCTTTAAAATTGTGTTAATTTTTTTGTATTGCATGACTTTTTTTGTAAGTATCATAAATGAATTTGACTCATGTCATTTTTTGTCATTTTGTCCACAGGGAGCTTTGAGTTAGCAATACTGCGCATGAGCCGGTACTATGATCTAAGCCAGAACTGTGTTTTATACGCTGAAACAATGCTGCCTCAGGAAGCCTTTTACACAAATGAAACAGCAGAAATGAGACTTGTGAATCTTGTATTTGACTTTGCAAGGTCAATAGCTGAAATGAAGCTAACAGAAACTGAGTTGGCGCTATATTCAGCTGTTGTTCTACTATCCCCTGGTGCGTGTTTTTCTATAAACAGTTTTTGATGTTTTATATTTTTAGCAAGCATCTTCTAACTTATGATTTTTGTTTAGACCGACCTGGTCTAAAAGGCCTTGCAGAGATTACAAGACTCAGTCAAGCCGTTCAAAGAGCATTAAGAATTGAAATGGACCGCACACACCCTCAACCCATTAAAGGGGATGTTACTGTTTGTGACGCCATGCTTGCTAAAATTCCAGTCCTTAGGTGTGTACTCTCACAATAAAATGGACTTTTTTTTTTGGTCCTTTTTCGGTTCCTTAAAAGTATAATGATAAATTTCCTTTGCATTTGACAGAGATCTGAGCATGTTGCATATGGATGCATTAGCTAAGTTCAAACGGTCTACACCGCATCTGGAGTTCCCAGCTCTTCACAAAGAGCTGTTTTCAGTGGATAGCTGAGCTAGCGAAAGTACCCACATGCGGTGAGTTACACTTAGTTATAACTGTTCTTCGATTTTGCCCTTTACATAAGCTTTCTACCATGAATTTGTCTCCTTTTTTTGAAATATGTATAAAATTAATTTATCAATATTGCCATGCAAACTAAATTATCTCATGTAAATACTGAAAGAGAAAAAAAAAATCCTGGGGCAGCAGGAGCAGTAACAAATTGTGGCATTTCGTGTTTTCAATCAAAATGTTTTTAGTGAACCCTGAAAATTTAATGTGTAAGCTTGAATGCCGAGGCTGCTTTGATACAGTGCTATTACTATTACATTCAATTGAAAGATCATCTTCACAGCACCAGTGGCAATTATCCTTTGACGTTTATTAATGAAGAAGAAGAAAATCGATTAATGTAAACTAAATAAGTGTTACCTGATTTAAATATCTTTAAATTATAAAGTAGTTCATGTAGCTTCTTGTATCTTACAAACTTGAATGTATTTCAAGACAGCCCATAGGACCTATCTTTCAAATTTAAGGCTGATTATAACAATGACTGCACTCAATTATGCTCTTGTCTTGCACTTTTATTGAATACCGATTAATTAATGTGTATGGAGCTGAAGCCCAGATGCACAGATGCAGACCCTCGCACTAGCTATCAGCTACAGCTCCCTCTGCTGCTACGCTGACGGTGAGCACTGGCCAGCATCAAGCATTACAAGACTGCAACAAGAGGATACAATATCTTATAAATTTTTAGAACTATATTTAAGCGCATACCAGGAGACCCTATCAAATATTTCTAGTAGTGCTTATCTTGACAGCTCTTGCAAGTATTTTTATTATTATTGTTCTTGGTTCTCTGTAAAATAATCTGGTTTCAAGTATACATACATGGAAAAATACAACATTTAACTTTCTTCATAGTCTCCCTGAGTCTGCCTTTTGAGCTTTCATGTTTCATCGATTTTAAATTGCCTTTTAATCTTCTTTTCTGGTTTTGATTCTTTTTTTGCAAGGTGTGCTGATGAGCGTTTCTGAAGACTGCCGTAAGATGAGGACAACCAATTGGATGCAACAAACCCATGGACAACGGAGTTTAAACAAAGCATGTAAATGCCTAGTTGCCTTGAGACTGGGCTCCCTGGAAGCATCATGGACTGCCACTGCTCTCCATCTTCGAGCAACTATCTTCGAACTGGGCATGGTACAGAGTTGTTCACAATTGTTTGCTTCTCGATGTGCAAAAGCTAAACGTCTTGGTAATATATCAGGGATAGAAGACAAAGTAGGCTATATTGTTATTGTTGTTGTTGTTGATTATTTTAATGAAGTTTAACACATTAAAAGAATATTAGAGAGGAGAAACGGTGTGTGATGTATAGAGCTCATTTTGACCAAAGTGAAGAAAATCGATTTATTAGGCAATTACAATGGAGGTGAAAGTGAAATAGAAGCTATAACTGCCTACAACTGTTTTCTACTTTCTGAAAATGCTAAGTTAATCAATTTCAATTCTTCTGATAGAAACTGATTCCTTTACTCAAGTTTTTAGATGAAGGATAAATTAGAATGCTGTTCCTTTATGTTGATAAGGAGCATGGAAAAACCACTATTACTTTATGACAATGTAGTTTTGGATACATGCATAGACCACATAACAATTCTAATGAAGGGATAACTTATTGTTAATTTAATTCATGGTAGACTGTTATTTCCTTTCTTTTTTGTACTATATTTGTGACCATTCAGTCTCAGTACTTTTTCTACAGAATAATTTATTTCGACATTTATCTGTGCAGAACTTGTAAGGTAGGAGCTCAAGTAGAATTTCTTCAAAGGAAGCGCTTATAAGATTTTCCTGAAATCCAGTAACATACAGTACCTTCACATTCGACTGATTGGTGAATAAACTTCTTAGAAATTCTTCTAAACGTAATGGGTGGTCAATTGTAAAATTATCAACATAGATTTACATGCCGAATAGCAGGAAAAAAATCGGAACTGGAAATTTCTAACGTTCGGATCTACAGCATTTAAGAAACTAAATCAGGTGTAGCTTGGTCACATGCTCTGTCTCAACCTGTACAAAGTAAGATAAGAGGAAATTATGTATTGGTAATAATGCCTCTATGTACGTACGTACATACTACTGTACAAAGATATAAGTGCGAATATTAATACGTACCTACATACTGTGTGTAAAGTGAGCACTGAGTAGAATTGTTAAAGAATTTATTGGGGAAAACTGCTAAGGTTAAGGGATAACATTGCCTTATTAAGTATAAATAACAAATATTATTATTAATGTTATAACAGTTTAGAAAGAGATATATACTGTATATATATATATATGAAAAAATACACACACATTTATATATATATATATATATATGGCGTAGTGAAACAGTACTTTAGAGAGAAAACTGAGTGAGGAACATTCATGGCTTCTCAATCACATCAACATCCAGCATGTGAACAACTACGGTGGATACTGTCATGAGTCTTGATGCATCTTCTGATTACTATTTGGTTTATTTATTTGGTTTCAAGGCTGTATTGGTCATTTTGACCACCTCTGTTTTGTTTGCTTGTTCAATGAGTCGCATTCTTGTTTGTGCAAGTATTTCTGCATCGAATAATCCTGAGGCCTTAATTTATGAAGAAATGTGAAGATGGTGCTTTGTTGTTGTTGTTTGGTACCTAAATAAATAAGTACAATTTGAATTTTTGAAAAACACATTGTATAATTTTCCTCTTTATGTTTGCTCATTTTTTCTCTTCCACACTTGAAGTTACAGACGCAAATGATCGGTAGATTGGTGTGAATATCTGAAGTAGTGTATCACATCATACCATTTAAATAAAAATCTGTGATGAAAGTTAAGCCGTTTGAACTTGGTGTAAAATGTATCAAGTAAAGAGACGCTTGTTGTTGTTGACTTAGTGTAAAACTGACAATGATGTTTGAAGAGCTGCTTGAAATGGCAAAGGGGTTTGAGAAAGTTAGAAATGCGATTATCCTGGTGCTAACACTTAAGATGGTGCTCTGCAGAGTTTCTTGCTGATACCTGTCTTATCAATTTGTTGAGTTCTGAGAAATAAAATTAGTCTCAGAGGTTGAAAAAGCTTTAATGTGTTCAACAGCAGCTGTCTGTGATGATGGTTGAGTATCTTATCCTTCCTTTTTGCCATTTTGACTGAATGAGTGCAAATGAGATAGGCTTGGGCTTGTTGAATGAAGCCGTATCATGTGATTTGTCAGCATGTGTCTGTCTTATTTCTCTTTCTTCACTCTTGCTTTCTATTCCTCTACTGATCTGATTTTATTCCATCACCAATTTTTGTAAGCCCCTACTCAAAATGTTAAAACAGTAGTGTACAGACAAACAGAATGATGGTCAGGACAAAAATAATAATCTTGTTCAAAAACAATTAAGAGTTTTTTTACAAACTAATTTGTGGAAGGATGTAAGCATGAGTGGAGACACGAGCAAAAAGATGCCATGTCTGAATGTGTTTATGCTAATCTATAGCCTGACTTCTATGGTTTGACTACGTTAGGTAGGTTAATCTAAGGGCCTTAAAATAGCAGGCAAACCTGTTTTTATAATATTTTCATTGTTTTCATCATAAAGGTAGTAAATAACTGGAGCTGTGCATGTACAAACGAACACACATACACACGGACTTACACACACACGGCTGACTTAGCATGCCCAACCAGGCCTATAGTTTGAAAAGTGTGTGAAGCATTGAGAAAAATTTTTTTTCTACATTCTTTAAAATTTTTAGAATATTGATGTTAAACGTTTAAAAGTGTTGTCTGCAAAGAAACAAAATTATTTCTCAAAACTCATAATTTTTTTCCCCCCATTTTTTTTTCCTGTCCTATTTTGGATTTTTGGAAAACAATGTGTACTAACACCAAAAGAAGCTTTTTGGAAAGCTGCCTATCGTAGGAACATAACTTTGAGACTGCTTTTAAATGCATTTGCTTCACATATGGAATATTTTAGGTCAAGGCTGATACCACAATAAAGCGCCTGTTTAGAAATTTCTGCTATTTAAATTATTTTTCACTCTTTTCACTGAGTACACTGTTGGGTATCATGTTAATGCACCTTAATGAGAAAGCAAAATGACGCACATCATGTGGATCACTGACAGAACTGAACAACTCTTGAGGGCATTAGTTCCTCTATTGGTTTTTATTGCAAGGACGTGCAGGTTGGACTTTCCTGAAAACGAATGTTATTTTTAAGAGCTTTGATTCCAAGTGTGAAACCAAATGCACCATGGAACTGAAACAAGGTATAGCTGAAAACTTAACTTGGCCAATGGCTAATTTGCACACCCTTCGCTGATGAAAAACAATAAGATGGAGTGTAACCCACAAACCTGCCACATTGGCGTCAAAGAAATGTTGTTATGTAGGTATTCAAATACTTTATAGTAGAAATCATTATATTTGTAATTTTGAAAGTATATAACATACAGATTAAATATATATGTACATACATATATATTCATACATATATGGTATATATTTTGGACGGATATGTTGTCACACTTCTGCAGGCAAACTCAGTCCTTGTTGTTGAGACGTTGTGACACTTGGGAGTCTTTCATAGTTGATAGCAGCCCACGAAAAAAAGAACAAAAAAATAACTGGAATCTTTTGACTGTAGTTTTCATGTGTTTTTTGTTAAAATTCATGAGAGTCTCAACGTCTCAGCAGATTCCACTCAAACTTTGTAATCTATTAAATATACGCAGTTCATAGATGACATTAGTCGGCACAATTGAAATGAGTGGGAATGACACCTGAGCCCTGTTGTGGAAATCTTGTGAGTTCTTTTACATTGACTCGTTTTTTACTCGTTATGTAACTTCATATTGTAGAAGCTCCTGGTTGACTTGGTGCAAAATATTTATGTGCTATGCCAGTTGACTCTCAAACAAAGTGTTCACTGATATCTGCAAACTATAAATTCACAGATCTTCCTAAATGTTTTGATTAAGAACTTGAGAAGATTGAGACGTTTTGTAAATATCACAATGAAGCACTACAGATATTTTGTTTATCTCTTTTGGTACAATTATTTTTATTTATTGAAGTGTTGTAAATATTTGTATGTATAGTATACAAGGAATTTATGGTTGTCCTGTTAGCTTTCCCTTTATTCTCTTGGAATTGTTAGAAGGATTGGCGGCTTCATACATTTTCTAAAACAGTGCTATGGTTTTCTGTTGTGTAGGTCCGCGCATTGAGCAATTTTAATTGAGCTTTAAATTATTTGTTTTATTTATTAAAAAAAAGCCATTTGTAATGTTTCCATTTTGCCCTTTCTAAATGCAAAGTTTTGCTACAACATGTGATCATAATTCTAACATTTATACAATATGTAGTACTCATAAACTAAGGTATTAAATATCATTTTAAAAATTTATACATCATGGACAGTTTACCAGATACTTATGGACAAAAGAAGCAAGAGAGGTAACTGATAGTGCAAATATTAGGGAATGTGATGAATGTCTCCTACAAGTGGAACTACAAAATGTATAAAAACACCTCTTTCAGTGCAGTTGCCCTGGAACTTTACTATAAATTCATTTTTGAAGCATGAGAACTATTTTCAACTTTCAGTTGGTCAAAAATATTTTGCCTCATTGGTCTGATTGAAGCATTTTAAAAACCTCTGCCAACTTATACGTAAAAACAAAAATAGGTGTGCATGACATAAACCTTACCCTTCACAGAATTTTTTAAAAAGATTTTCTTGTGACTAAAACTTCTCTTTGTCTTGTCAATTAGTTTTGGCTGAATTTCCAAAGAACTACCCTCATTAGCTCTCTTCAATACTTTAAGAAATTTTTGAAGCACTGAAATATTATAGAAATGAAAGGTAAGAGGATGTTGTGTATACCTCCCTGACTGCCACTTTACCGAGAACTGAAACCGACAGTGTGACTGAAAAGCAAGGCATGAGACTGCATCAAACGGCTCATCTCAGCATCATGCCAGACTGTTTTGTCTGGTTATTATACACAGCCCTACTTACAAACAAAGCACTAGTGCAATTTTTTTAATTTCGAGTAACTGTAGTGCTGAGTATTGGGTCAGGGATCTCTTGTTTTATTGTATTCCTCCTTTGTAATAAACCATGTTTTCCCCCTCATTTTCTTTTTATTTCACCTCCCCCTCTTCCCTAAACAAAACAAGTTGCATTTTTTCCTTATACCCAGTAAATCGCACATCTAGAATCAACAAGAATGTACAAGACTCCTACCTGCAGTATTTTTGATGAGTGGAATCTTGAGGATCATGAGAGTAGTACCCATGGTGGAATGACCATGAATGGAGGATTTCAAACCGTGCTGCACATAAAGCGTCCAACGTTATAGGCAGGCACGGTTGTAGCGGTCTGACTCCAGGCAGGAGATGCTGTTGTTGTTATGGTAACAAACTTGTTCGTTTGACCATCATCATTATCCCTTTCTGCATCGCTGTCTGAGCTTGCCGTTCAAGATGAAGATTGAAGAAGTGAAAAGCACGGCGAAAACCCAGCGAATCTCGGCACACAGCCACATCAAGGGTCTGGGGCTCGACGAAAATGGCTCTGCCATCGGTCTGGCTGCCGGCTTGGTGGGACAGAAAGATGCACGTGAGGTGAGCATTTAATCTCATTTCCCCTCCAGTTTCTTAGTCAAGGCCCATCAACGCCAGCCACAAGTGTCCTCGTTAAATAAGCGCTCCGCTTGGCCTCTCATTCGCTCTTGTTTGGCTGTGGCGTGACGAACAAGCGCTTCCCGCGGTCCTAACCTAAACCATGCGTGTTAAGCGGTTCACCCGGGCGTGTTCACCCGGTACTCATTTTGCTCGGTGGCAATGCATGGAATTTTCCAAGTCGTGCATTGAAGAGATATTTACAATTTTTACATGTTATTGGTTGACGAGACGACCTCCTTAACGAGTTCCCTGTTGAAATCTTACAAGCTCTGCATTATCGAGAAATCAGCGTTGATTTTGTTGGAGAGTCTGCCATAACATCATTGGTTTTGTTTTGATTTCAGGCGGCAGGGATTGTTGTGGACATGATCAGGTCCAAGAAAATGGCAGGTCGAGCTGTCATGCTTGCAGGGCCTCCAGGGACAGGGAAAACAGCAATTGCCTTAGCTATTGCTCAAGAGTTGGGCTCCAAGGTCTGGCCATGCTTCAAACTTTATATCATGTACTTTTTATTAAAACCATATTTTTTCATTATTTTTTATCTTTGCAGGTGCCATTTTGTCCAATGGTTGGGTCTGAAGTCTACAGCACAGAGATTAAGAAGACAGAAGTATTGATGGAAAACTTCAGAAGAGCAATTGGTCTCCGTATTAAAGAGACCAAAGAGGTCTATGAAGGAGAGGTGACGGAGTTGACCCCTGTGGAAACTGAAAATCCTCTGGGAGGTATGCAAAATCAGTTACTTCAGACACCCATTCTTTTTCATATCAATATTCCTAATCCCTCTTACACTGACTATTATTATTTGTTTTGATCTGAAGGTTACGGAAAGACTGTGGCACATGTCATAATTGGGCTTAAAACAGCGAAAGGTACCAAACAACTGAAACTAGATCCATCTGTCTATGAGAGTCTACAGAAAGAAAAGGTTGAGGGAGGAGATGTGATTTACATCGAAGCCAACAGTGGGGCTGTCAAGCGGCAGGGAAGAAGCGACACATATGCAACAGAGTTTGACCTTGAGGTAACTAAAAATTTCTGTACCAAACTTTTTTGTCGATGTTCTTGATGTTTATTCCCTTTTGCAACCTGTCTACAGGCAGAAGAGTATGTTCCTCTTCCTAAAGGTGATGTACACAAAAAGAAAGAAGTCATCCAGGATGTTACTTTGCATGACTTGGATATTGCTAATGCAAGACCTCAAGGTGGACAAGATATTTTATCTATGATGGGACAGCTTATGAAACCCAAGAAAACTGAAATCACAGGTGCGGCTAATCTTGTTCCTTGTTCTTGGTTTTTATGCATCCTATGCAATTACAACCAATCAGCCTTATCTTTTCTTCCTTTTAGATAAGCTCCGGAAAGAGATCAATAAAGTAGTAAACAAATATATTGACCAAGGAATTGCTGAGCTTGTACCTGGTGTTCTTTTTATTGATGAGGTTCACATGCTAGATATTGAATGCTTCACGTACCTACACAGGGCTCTTGAAAGTGCTATTGCCCCCATTGTTATCTTTGCCACCAACAGAGGACGCTGTGTCATTAGGTGAGTTGTCATCCATTTATTTATTTTCAGTTGGCAAGTTTAATCAATATCTCATCACTAACATTGTTCTGTTTGTTTAGGGGAACTGAGGATATCCTCTCACCGCATGGTGTTCCATTGGACTTGTTAGATCGTTTGTTAATCATCCGTACTCTACCTTACTCGCGTGATGAGCTGGAACTTATTCTGAAGCTTAGAGGTCAAACGGAGGGACTCCTGATTGATGATGATGCCCTTACAGTCTTAAGTGAAATTGGAAGCACCACAACTTTGAGGTAAGGATTTGAAATTATCTGTTTGGCTGGCGCCTTTGCTACTGCAGTCCAAATGTTTCAAATTTCTTTCAAAAATTTTCAGGTATGCTGTGCAACTTTTGACACCAGCATCACTCACAGCACGAGTGAATGGTCGTTCTAATATAGCCAAGGAAGATATCCAGGAAGTTGGAAGTTTATTCTTGGATGCCAAATCCTCTGCCAAGATTTTATCCCAGAATAAGGACAAGTTTATGAGATAAATTAACAAGTGTGTTTACGGATAAATGCAAACTTACTTCCTTTAAGTTTTACAAATTTCTGATGTGCTTAAAATTTGGTCCTCTAATCCCAGTTAATTTAGTGTTTTTTTTTTATGTATGAATAAATAAGCTTATCTAGTAGTTTACTCCGTTTTATTTGAAACCACCCTACTCATGTAATGCTCATAAAGCCATCATGTGAATATAGATAGTTATGAATAATGTGAAGGTCCAGATGTTACATTTAAAATCCTTTCAGTTACCATGCTTGAGGTTAGTGCCAAGAGAGAAAGATGTTCTCCATTTATGGCCATGGTGTACACCTATACTGGCCTGGGGTATCCAGCTGGTTTTAGCCTAGCCTGAGGATACAAATATACTGTCTGCAAATTGTGGGAAACCTTTAAAAATTTGAATAGAGTGGTGTGTGGGTAGTATGAGCTGGTGGAAGTCATTTCCCAACCAAGATAGACTTACTCCATACCTTCAATCACTAAGTCTTGGACAGTGAATAATAAAATTTGATTTTATAATTTGAGGCATTTACCATAATGTTTTTCTGGGGATTATTTTCTCCAATTAATATTCAACATGTTCAACAAATTCAAAGAAAGAAGAAAAATAATTTTGGGAATTTTATTAAGGATTATTTTCTAACAGATGTACAAAATAAAAAAGAAGACAACTAGATTTGATTTGGAATGAAGCCATCTACATAATTACATAAGTTGGGTCTAATGTTACACCGCAATTATTGTTCTCCTGCGATATCAGAACATAGCCATCATTGCCCCAGTAATTGGACCAGGAATTCTTCACTAGCCAGTAAGGTTTGCCATACAGACTGCCATATCCAACAACAAGAACGGCATGATCCAAGGTCTCTGTAGTATTTCCTAAAAAAAAAATCCAAAAAGTATGTATTGCTGAATCATAAATCAAACCTATTTGGTGCCCTAAAGTAGAAACTTACCACATTTGGGATCATAGTATACACCATTAGCATAGAAAGAAAATGTTTTGTGGGAGGCATCAATAGCAACTGAAATAGGCCCATGTTTCACAACAGCCACTTTCAAAGCATCAGCATCTCCTGATGTGACATTGACATAGCCCTTGATAGGGGCAGACATTGTTACATTGTCAATGTGACAATAGCCGTCCTTTAAAGCATCAAAATTTGTTAGTTTTTCAAGACAAATAGAACAGATAGTGTGTCATGTTCATCCCAAGTAGTACCTGTCCGTAGTATGGCCCATAAGCATCTTCTGTTGGTAAACCACCATGTTTCATCATCCATTGGTATGAGCGGAAGTCTTCACCGCCATCACAACCATTGTTACCATAGCCCCAGCTACAGTCAACAAGTGCCTGAAGAATAAATAAGGAGGTTAATATCATTATTTCTAGATTATGATGTACTAAGCAATTTTACAGTTTGTACCTGCTGAGAGAGACGCAAAAGCTTGCCATATTTGACAAAGTAAGCCCCCTCAATTGCACCTGTTGTGCCAAAACTCCAGCATGATCCACAGACAGACTGGTCTGAAAAGTTCAGAAAACCGTTCATAAATGAACTCTCAAACTTGCAGCAAACACAAGGTTGAAGTATTCACCTTTGACAGGAGTTACAGCTCCATATAGGCGCCAATCAAATTCAGAGGGGACATCAGCAGCCATACGTTTGGCATCATACGGGAATGGTGAACCACCATTGTAAGTCGTCGTAGACCGTTGCTTTCCCCTGAGAGCCCTCAGTTCAAGTGAAGTTCTGTCTGCCAAATGGTTCACTGCAAGTTGATAACCCTTGTTGGCTCGGTTCGTAGAGTGAATGAACCTGAAACAGTCAGCTACAGCTTTCAGTACCAAGCCAAGAGACAGCACTTGTTCAGAATTTCATTCAGAAAAATCAACCTTTGTCTGCAGTCAAAATTTTCATACCTCAGGTTTTGCAAGAAGATACCATGTCGCTTAGAATGCTCAGTATCACGAGAGTAGTGCTTCTTGTGGGTTCGCAAAAATTCATCAAATGCAGCATTAACATGCCTGTCATCTCCATGAACAAACTCTTGCATTGGATTGAAGGTCACAACATGGTCAGCTCCAGGGCCAGGGAAACTCTCACACTTCATGTCTGAAAGAATTATTGTATTCGTGTATGCAGTATTGTTTTTAGATCCATCATTTGCCAATAAAACACATGAAAATGACTTTCTATTACCTCTGGGTACTTGGAAAACATCAGCATCAATGGGGTCGACTGAAAACCAGTCGTACTCAAGGAAGTAATGGTCGAAGTGGGAGCCTAAAAGAGAGTTGAATCCTTTCATTTCATATCGCACTGGGATGGGAATCTTCTTGCCTCCACGACCCTTCTACAATGAAAGAGGAAAAAAGTTAATTTAAGTTTATGGAGCAGAAAAACTGACGAAACAGAGTATTGATCTCACCTTGTACCTGATCCAAATTGTGTATTTGTTTATCTTGTCTCCCTTTGTATCAACAAGTCGCCACTTTTCACAAGTCTGGCCACTCATTATTTCAGTGCCAACATTCTGTCATGGGAATAAACAGATTCAGCAAACAATAGTTTTATTTCTTGCATATTGAGCAACAGTATGGTGACAACCTTACCTCAAATCCAGCCAGATCAGGAACAATACCCTGAGGCTCGATCATCATTTCATTTGTACCATTCACCTGCAGACAGGTATCTTCATTTAGCTGAGTCTCTGTTGTAACTGGAGCAATTTTGATACTTGAGCCATACTTAGCATACTTGCCAAGCTGGTATGTTTTGACCATACCTGTGAGAAGAAGAGACAAAAGTACCCTGGATTACACAAAAACTTAGAATTTGCATGAAAGGCAGGCGAGGAAGTAGTCGATTTTGGCACAGACATGAGACATAGTTCCTGGTGCATCTCACCACACAAGGTCAATTTGACGACAAGAAATTCACTCTAAACATAGTTGAGATGGTCTCATTTAATGATAACAAAATATGCACTCAAATGTAAACAGCCGTCGAAAATTGTCGGAGACATTGTTGGCGCAACAGATAGAAGCAAAGTTTCCGTCGCAGCCACACATTTTATCAACATCCACAAACCTATGGCCTATGACTCAACAAAGGTTACTGCCCTCGAGGACGCTGTGCGAACATAGCGCTCTACTGTACCGCTGCATGCAGATAAGAGGCCTGATAACACACTGGCCCACTGCACTAGGCCCTTCCACTCACCCCCGTAGTAGTCGATCCTGCTGTTCCGGGCCCTGGCATCGTACCAGGCGTAGAAGGGCTCGCGGATCTCGGCGTAGGGGATGTAGAGCGTGCCCTTGACGGTGTAGACATCGCTGAACTTGGGCGCGGCGTCGGCCTTCTCGCCGAGGGCCGCGGCGGCCAGGGAGCCCAGCAGGAGCAGGACGCAGCCGGAGTGCAGCCCACTGTGCAGCCCCATCCTCCTCCAGACAAAGAACACTCGGCGAATGAAGCGCTTCCCGGAGTGGACAACGCGATGGCAGGAACGCAAGTCAGGCGGCGGCTCAAGAAACCTTCGACTAGAGCAGTGGCGCCCTGGCCCACAACAAGCAGAAGCAGGGGGACGGGTAGTCGAAGACCGACTGACGGGACGGGATGGGACGGGACGACGGGGTCAACAAACAAGAGATTTGCGCGGACGACGACAGCTGACCCGCGGCCCGGCCCGGCGACCCTTCTGTTTACAATCGTGATCCACAACCCACCCTGGATGAGAAATAGCGCGATGCCGACGCACTCCACTCAAGGCCAAGGCCACTATTTGCCTTGGTGCGCGGAAAACGCGCGGTTTGATTTGAGCAAATCACTTTCCTATTCTTTGCTTGGCTACAGTTTGATTTTATTGTCTTCGTTGGTAGCGGGAATTTTGTCTTTTATTTACGACGGGGAGTCATTTATGCACGAACTACTTGCCATCGCGCATACAGCTATGAAGTATGAGAAATATTACTATACCGCGGAATAATATTATCCCCAACAAGTGCTAAGTGCTGTCTGCTTCTTGCCAAGCAGCCAGCAAGCCAGCTGCATCAATTTCAACCCAATTTCAGGAGGGTAAAAACATTTTAAGCTCTTCGACCAACGCGAATTGCTCGTATCAAGTGAATCTCATTCTTGCAAGCTTAATCATGGCTTCGGAAGTCTACCGCGAGCTCAAGCTGTGAGTATTTGATACGTCATAATCTTCCAGGTAGTCGAAAATGACGTTTGTTTATACATGTTATTTTGTTTCTTAACACAACATATCACTTGTCAGTCTTTGAGTTGTGTTCCCTCATGTACGGTAGTTGATGTCACGTATCTCTAATGACATGTCTAGACATCAAACATTACATTTAACATATTTTCCGGGGACCTAATTTGCACATAACCTTTGCCCATTGCCTCCTTTTAATTATTTTAATGTTGCTTTTCATTCCAGCTACATAACTCCAGAAAAGTTTTTCTTTGAGCCCCTGGGTGGTAATGGGAACCTTATGGTCATTGATCGAGTCAATCAGGATATTTCATTGCAAGGTGAGTGTTGGAATGGATCTCTGGAAATTTGCGAATCGTATTGATGTTTCATCCAAATTTAACTTGTTTTGTGACCTATTCATTACATTCGTCCTTCAATATCGAATTTTCTACTTTTTCAGTTAACAAAGGTCAAATTCCTCCCTCGTCAAGCTGCAAAGTTATTAGTGGAATCATGGGCATCATTCGTCTTCTTGCCGGAAATTATCTGGTGGTAATAGTAGGCAAAAAGCACATTGGTACTATCAATGGCCAACCTATTTTCCAAGTCACAGAGACAGAAGTCATTCCATACTCCCGAACGCTTCTGCACCTTACCGAAAATCAGGTAAAATCATATGAGCTTGGACTCCAGAATGCTTCTGTATTTAGTAGCTTGAAAATGTTGAACTATAATTATGTACTGTCGTGTTTCCAGATGGCTGATAATAAGCTGTACGTTTCCATGCTAGAAAATGCATTGTCAACCCCATATCTGTACTTCTCGTACACATATGATTTGACCCACACATTGCAAAGGCTGCATAATATTACCCCAGAATTTTTGAAAGTAAGGATATTGGTTTCCTTTTAGAGTTTGTGTGGTTTGTCTGTATTATCTGCACCAAAGCAAATATTTTCTTCCCTTACAGACAGCCCTTCATGAGAGAGCAGATCAACGCTTTTTGTGGAATGGACACCTGCTGCGAGAAATTGCACATCATTCTGATGTGCATTCATTCTTTGTTCCTGTTATGCATGGCTGTATCCTTTTGAATGCTGGAAATGAAAGTTGTGACAGGGACTACAGTTGCTTTTATTTTCACAATGGATGCCCTTATTAAACATGCATTGGTATCAACCTTAATTCATTTATAAGTTATCTCTATAAATCAATATACCATTCAAGGAAAGGCGTTCTCATGGACTGTTGTATCCAGACGTAGCCGCTTCAGAGCTGGAACTCGACTCTTTATGAGGGGTATTGATTCTCAAGGAAATGTTGCAAATTTTGTGGAGACAGAACAAATTGTTGAATCAAATGGTGATAAATATTCCTTTGTACAGGTAAGAACTCCTACCTCCCTTTGGAGACCAATCTTTTATTGTTCATTAAAATTCAGAACCCATATTTAACTCCATTTTTTCAGACTCGAGGTTCCATTCCTCTCTTCTGGAATCAGTTACCCAACTTAAAGTACAAGCCCAAACCAGCCCTTGTTGTGGGTGAGAATCATGCAGAGGCGGCTAGCAGGCACTTTACTACTCAGATTTTCAACTATGGTAGACAGGTTTTGGTGAACCTGGTACGTAATTTCTTTATTAACATCTCAATCAGTTTTTCAAATCAGCCATACAAAAACTTGAGCAAAATGAAAATTTCATGTTATAGATTGACCATCGTGGTGCTGAGGATGTTCTCGAAAAGGCTTTTTCCAACATTGTCAACCAAGTTTCAAACCCTAATATAAGGTATGTGAAGATACACTTTTATAATGAAGAACTATCCTCTAGGGGATGCACATGCACAGATCCCTCTGTTGAGCGAACCAAGTACCTCTAAGATGGCCTCTGCTGCCTTCTCCAACTGTCTTTGCTTTTATTTTTCAGATATGAAGCTTTTGACTTTCATGCTGAGTGCAGTAAAATGCGTTGGGACCGTCTCAGTATTCTTCTTGACAGATTAGCTCATGAACAAGATGAACTTTCCATGTTCTTGCTCACTCGGGATGGCACCCTTGTGTCTCAACAAGATGGGGTCTTCAGAACTAATTGTATTGATTGCTTGGATAGAACCAATGTTGTTCAAAGCATGTTAGCCAAGCGTAGTCTCACAAATGCACTCCAGGTCAGTCAATATTTTGAAAATAAGATATACTGCCAATAGTCTTAAGACCAAAAGCTTGATCAATCACTAATTATTATTGATATCATGTTCAGAAATTGGGAATTTTACCTGCTGGACGTCGGGTTGAAGATGAATATGGTCTAGAAAGTCTTTTCCGAACTGTGTGGGCTGATAATGCTGATTATATGAGTATTCAGTATTCAGGAACAGGAGCCTTGAAAACAGACTTCACTCGTACAGGAAAACGTACTAGGATGGGTTTGGCAAAAGATGGTTTGAATTCATTGATCAGATATTGCAAAAACAATTTCTTTGATGGTTTTCGACAGGTAAGAATTTTTTTTTTTTTTTTGCTTTTGCTCAGCTTTTGGCTGCGTATGTTCTGATGATCTGGCATTATAATTCAGGATGCTACTGATTTGTTGCTGGGAAACTACATCATTGAAGACGGTGAAGGGCTTACTAGGCCTTGTCCCCTTCAAGCTCCAAAGGGTTGGCGGTATCTTACTGTAAGTAAGCCTAGTCTGAAATTAAGTCTTGATGCACATCAGTCAAAGCCTCTACTAATTGACTTCCATCTTGTTGAACAGTTCCCTCTGATTCTGCTGGTTGCTATTGCCATGTTCTTTGCCAATATTATTACTCCATCAGGTAATAAGACCAGCAATTCACTTTGTATGAGGTACATAAATACTGTACTTGTGTATTTCCAAACTTGACATATTCCCTTCTTTTTTTCAGAACATACAACTGCAGTGCTGCTGTACATCCTCTTCTGGGGTCTTATGGTCATGGCTACTTTCTTCACCATCATGTTTTACGGCACTGAGTTCGTAGATTACCCTAAACTTTCTGATCTAAAGAAACCTCAGTAACTCATAGATCATAGCTAAGCAATGAAGTTTCCAGCTGTATATCCAACAATTGGCGAAAAGGCTGTGTTATTGAAACATGAAGTTAGTAGATATTGGCTTTGGTTAGTCAAAAAGTGTATCAAAACACTAATGATAAGTTATTTCAGCAGTTATTAGAGATGCCACCTGCCAAAATTTAGTCCTACACACTCCTCAAATGTCCATATGAGGCTTTGCGTACTTATGCTCACTTACAAGTAACAATCACACTTTACCTTATGCAATGAATTTGTCTTGCCTTTAGATGCATTTATAAATGCAAGTTAATTATTTTGTGGCGATGAAGCTGCCTTTGTTATATTTGTAATACAGTGACATTGAGAAATTTGACTAGTCTTCCAACTAGGTGTTGGGTTTCATAGATTACATGTTAGGAAAGTGCTGTCTTGCAAGTGTTTCATTCCACAATGTTTTTGGAGTGGTGTTGATGTTCTTTGACCTGAAGTTTTAATGTCTCCTGCACCAATGTTCTTTTTTTTCTGTTCTTCTATTAGCATTGTCCATTAAAATATATGAAATTGTAGTTAGGTCCCAGTGCTGCTCAAATAAATTTGATCGTCTTTAAGTAAGCTATTTTTTTTATCATAGAGATTTTGACATGAATGTTGGTAAGATAGTGATCAGAAGACTTCTGATTTGTGTTGTTTTTAAATGTTGTTGAAATGTATGCAGTTAGATGTTTATGTCTTTTTCAATTGGGAGTAGTTGGATTGTGTTTTATACTTATTTCCTTTTAAAGGATCAACTGTTCCCCATTACTTTTTAAGGTCTATCATTTACATAGCTGTGTAATCTTTTCCCCTGGTATTTGTTGTTTTGATGTTAATGTATATTATACTTCTAGATTTTGAATACAGTATGTCAAAATTAGTACTGTTTACATTAGACTGTGGATTATAAATTATTTCTTAGGTATATTGGAATGGTTAACTACTTGTTCACTGTAATGACTCTCCCATGTTTTGCATGCCCATTTTTTGCATTTTTCTTAAGGAATCGCGCTTATTTGATCGCAACAGAATTTATTACCAGCAATGTTATGTATTTGTAAAAGCTTTCCTCATCGTTTTTGTCTTTTTTATAGTATTCATGTTTTTCTTTTTTAATTTCTAAACATTGTTGAAACGTTTAACCTTCTTTTATGAGAACTATTATATGCAATGGTTCAAAGTATTTCAGAAGAGACAAATAAATATTTGAAAAGAAGAGTTGATGTGGTTGGCATTCGTGCTCGCGCCTCCCTAATGGGACCACGACCGACAAAAACAACAACAACATAAAAAAGGGCTGAGCGTCCTCATGGCGCTAATGTCCGGACAATGGCCGTGATTGCCCGGCCGCGGGCAAAAAGTCAAGGCCCCAGTTTTTCTCTTTTGCTTTTCCGAGGAAACTCCGCGATTAAAAACTTTCAACCCCGTCCGATTTACGTATAGAAGCAGCGACAGGCCCAACGCACCCACAGCGGACTGGAGTGAGGACGGTGGCCTACCTCGCCCCTGTCACAAGGCAGGCGCCTGCGGCTGCCTGCGGGCGTGTGGCTGGGCCGGGCCGCGGCCGGGCCGGGGCAAGCGAAACAACCCCAACCCCTGGTGCACCTGTGGGGCGTGAGGTCGGCAACCCGTTGCTCCTGTTGCTCCAGGCAGCGGAGGAGCGGCTCGTCCTGTCGGCGCGCTTTGCTCAATCCTCCTCCGGTTTTCCGGTTTGCGGGTGATGGTCGTGGAGTACGGGATATGCCCCATGTCGGCTTTAACTGGTAATCCTATTGGAAAGAAAATTAAACCACACAAGGCCAAACCGCGCGCGGACACGACTGAAGCTAATTGCATGAGGCATGCATACATCTCTGTCCGGGGAAAAAGGGGGGGGGGGAGGGGGCACTGGGCGGACTGCAAGCAAGCAGAGGTTCGATTCGACATACTGCTCTGCAAATCGATAAATCAGCTAGTGGCGGGCCAGGCGCTACGGCGCTGCGGCCACGCGGCCCACCGAGGCTGCCCCAGTGAAACGGAGATGCGTCGGCCCTTTCTTAGGTCACCCAGTTGCAAACCAAACTAAAAATGCAAATGCTTCATGCTCCAGGCGCCGTGACGTCACCCTCTAGCGCCAGGACGTACTTGATGACGTCACCCTCCAGCGCCAGGACGTACTTGATGACGTCACCCTCCAGCGCCAGGACGTACTTGATGACGTCACCCTCCAGCGCCAGGACGTACTTGATGACGTCACCCTCCAGCGCCAGGACGTACTTGATGACGTCACCGGCGAGCATTAGGAGAAGCGCTGTGCACGGCGTGGGCGTGTGGGGGGGCCACGCGCGTGGGTGGACCCTTTTTCCGTGGAAATTGTTCGGACCGCGGTCTGGCGGCGTGGTCGCTGTGGTCCCTGGTGGTCGCCCCGCCCCGCACCTCCACCACTATGCAAACAACTTTAACTCGCCGGTGAAAAAGTGTGACAAAATCTGTCAGCGTCCCGGACCGAGAGGATTAAGGACGTAGGAGCGGGTGACTATTCTGGAGATGGGTTGCATCCGAGAGCGTTTTTGGGGTGCTTCCGCAGACGTCTGAGGCCGGGACCCGATGCCCCGCCGACCTGTTTGCAGACAATGCACCCTCGGCCGGCTGTTTATGGCCGGCCTGCTGGAGTGCGGGTGAATGACACCCCGGCCGGGGGCTCGGCCTGGGCCGCACTGAGCAGATCGCCAGCTTTTCGTGAGCGGGGGGTCGGTTTCAACTTCTAAGTCCTAGCTTCAGGTCCAAATCTTTAGTTCTGTCAAAATTTGACAAAATATTTAGTACGAAGTGCTGATTATTTCTGTGTAACTCTAAAAAACTGTCTGCCTTGCTCTACAAAAGTGAGAGCAGAAACTTTATTTTTAGATGGAAAGATTTGAAATGTCGTCCTGATTACATTGGTGAACATCCCATAAGTGTCAGACGACGCCCTAGAAAATTTTTAATTTCAAGAGGCGATTAGACCGCCTCCCTTTTGTGTGAAAAGGCCTCGTTCACAATGGGCTGCGAAGAGGCGACGGTGATGACAGGCTAATTTATTACCCCCGGACACGAAATGGAAATATTTATAAGTCCCTTATTTTATTTTGAAATACGCAGCAATGGTATCTTTGCAGCGTGACGAGTCCAAAGGTGTTCGAATTTTTGTTCCACGATAATTTTTACCGAAATGGCGACCTAGGCCGTGGGCGCCGTGGGCCGCCTGCATCGCAGACGGTTCCTGGCCGGCAGCGACGGAGTGGCCCGCACGCTCCTATTGTCCGCCCGGCGCGTCTCCTCCGACCCCGGCTACCTGCTGCAAGCTCCACTGTGCGACGGAAACAACAGATAGGCCGATGCAGCCTGTCTCTCTCTACTGGTAGAGGCCCTGCAGATTTGAGTGATTTTCTAGAGCACAAGACGCGAGTACCACACCTCCTAGAGTTGTGGAGAAAACTTGCGCGTACACAGAAAGGCATGGCCTAGGGGCTGTAATGTTCCATTTTCTCGCCGTTTCATTAGATTTCCCTTGGGAGATCCCCAAAAATCACTCATTTTCAAGGCGTTCCAGGAGCGCTCCAGGAAGGTTCAGCGCGAATCGGAGCATGCCATCCCCTCCATACAGTCCCTGCCAACAAGTGTGTCAAGTTTCGTGCCACTGCGACCCTTGGTTTTCCCGTCTCGTGCTCTAGAAAATGCCAAAAACAGCCAAAATTTCAAACTTTGAGGCGTCGCGACGCCTAAATTTAGCGTCGCCGGGCGAAATGGCTCGGCATGATGGGTTAACACATAGATCACTATCGATTAGTGAAAAAAAAAAATTTCGCTCCTACGCCCTTAACGGCACGACGTACTTTGCACAGCCCCCTTATTCCCCCTCCCCCTCCCCCTCCCCCTGACTCGCAACAGGTGAAAAGTTTCCCCTGTGGGCTGGCCCGGCTGGTCCGCCACGCGCTGCGCTCTGCTCATTGGCTGGCCTAATTCGCAGGCGGGCCGGGGGTGGCGGGGGCAGCGGGGGCGGCGGGGGCGGCGGAGGCGGTGGAGGCGATTCCGAGCAGTCACCTCGTCGCTGTCTCTCTCGCACCTCCACGGCCAGGCATGGGCACGGTATTCCACAATCGGTACCGCAGTACTTTACCGGTACTACCGAAAAATATGGTACCGCGGTACTTTACCGGTACTACCGAAAACTATGGTACCGCGGCACTTTACCGGTACTATCGAAATTTTCGGTGCCGCGGTACTTTACAGGTACCTTCGAAAGTACCGACGGTACTTGACGTACCCACGGGTACCACGGAATCCATGCGCTGCAAACCGCTGTACAGCGGCGCATCCAACAAAAGAACTTGGAGGAAAAAAAAAGAAGAAAAAATGGGGGCCCTTCTCCCACCTCCCCACACAGTAGGGAGGACCGCCTGCAACTTCGGTGGATCGGGGGAACCGGTGCATTCCAGGCGGCGACCCCAGGGGTTCTCATCTGATGTGGGCCGGGTGAAGGGCGAGGGTTGAGAGCCTTTGGTTTTCGCGGGGTGGTCAGTGGTACCCACAGTGGTACCCTCGCTGTCCGGCGCTCTCTACCGAACATGCAGTGTGAAGGGCCAGCTTCAAAGGACTTATCAACTCCAAACCGACGAATCAGAATGGACCCACTCGCGACCAATTGCGAGTGGCTGGAACGACCGGGGATCGAACCAGTGCCGAGGCCAATCCGCCGAAGCGGACTGCTTTTTAGACACCCAAGCATAGTGGACGACAAATGATCCAGACCACTACGCTATCACGACTGCACGTCTGCCGAGTGTCGGACGACGGGTTTGAGTCGCATTGGGATGAGGGAGGCAGTCGTAAAATGTATTGAAATGTTGGGATTCGATCCCCGGACCTTACTGTTCAAGTCCGACGCCTTAGCGATCTCAGCCACCACGGCTCATGGCAGATGCGGCGTCAGCCGGGCTCTAGACGCGGCAGGGATGGAGCCGCAGTGAGCGGGTCATTCGAAAAATGTTGAGAAAAAGTGGGACTCGATCCGTCGACCCCGGTACCGGGAACCGACGCCTATACCACCTCGACCACCACGGCCTTTTGTTGAATGCGCTGCTGTACAGCGGTTTGCAGCGCACGGAGTCCGTGGTACCCGACGGGGCATGCACTTGCGTAATATAGTCGTGTCGCTCAATCCGTAATAGTGCGCGGCTGCGCGCCCGCTGACAGGACCGACGGTACTTTTCGTTACTTTACTCGCAAATCGGTACCGCGGTACTTTACCTGTCCCTTTCGCGTCATCAGCACTGCGGTGCCGGTACTTTACCCAAAAAAGTACCGCGGTGCTGGTACCGCGGTACTTTACTTTACTTTCCTGCCCATGCCTGGCCACGGCACGCCCCGTGAGTGCGACGGAGACGGCGACGTGGTGTGTGCTGGGGTTGTCCATGTTCGCCGCCTCGTCCACCAAGATTTGTTCTCGTCTCGTGGAGGGCGGCCCCCGAGCGGGTACTGCGGGTAAGCACCACCACAGGGCGCAGCGCAACTGCTCGCCCACCGACCCGCAGCCCGACACCGCGTCCCCCGCCATTCTCTGGACTCCGCAGACAGGGCCGTCACCTCTTTCCCGCACTGAGAAATCTTGTTTCACATCAGGAACGAAAACTTTGTTCACCGGGATCAAAATGTGTTTTATCCGTCCAACCTTAACACAGTCAATAAATTTTCGGGTCCATACCCGGGATGCCGGTCCGCTGAGGCAACCATCGAATCCGCTGCCACAACGATAAATTTGTTGCAGCAGCGAAATTTTCCTCCCCTCAAACGAAATTTTCGTTGCCAGAACGAAAGACCTTTGATTGGGCGAAAACCAACCGACACATCGGTTGGATTAAATAATTTTTTTTTTTCCGTGGAGAGAGACGGAGCGGCGAGAGCGGCGTTCGGAATGAACCGCTGCCGCTGCGAGGCGCGCCGTCGAGTACTTCACGGTAAATCTGCGTCCTGAGATTCCCAGGACCGATGACAGCTTCCCAGGGAGGTCGACGTTTTCCCAGGAAGGGCCCTGGAAATGACTCCAAATTTCCAGGGTGCATCCTGGAAAAAGCGGAAAATTTCCAGGACGGTCCTGGGAATGGTCCCAGGTCGGCCAAACCCAGGCCCCATCCTGGAAAATTTCTGTGTTTTCCAGGACGCCTCCTGGGAAATGTCAGTCACTCCCAGAATGGACTCTGGAAATCAGCTTGACCCGTAGTCATTTTTTCTTGAGTTTAGATAAAATAGAGATTGGTTTACAGAAAAAGATTGTCTTAACGAGACAAACATAAAATGTCAACACATGTCATAGGCTTGGATGGGAAACGATAAAGTTAGGGAGCTTCAAAAATCCAACAGTGCCACGGTAAAAATGCCGCGTTGGAATCCAAAGGGATGAGTTCGTTTTATTTCCAAGGGGTTTGAGTGAATTTTCAAAATTGTCCAAATTGAGATTACTTAACAGAAATGGATTCGTCTCGACAAGACAAACCAAAATTGTCAACACATGTCATATATTTGGATGGGAAATGAAAAAGTTATGTAACTTTGAATGTACCAAAAAGTTTATTTTGGTCATTTGAGCACTTTTCAAGTCGAATATCTCTCTCATTTCCCATCCAAACCTATAATGTATGTTGACATTTTTTGTTTGTCTTGTCGAGACGAATCCATTTCTGTAAAGCAAAGTCAATTCGGACAACTTTGAAAATTTACTCAAATCTCTTGGAAATAAAAAGAATTACCCACTTTTTAAAAGAAATGAAATACAACGAGAAAGTACTTTACCTTGGTCTAAGTAACTGTGCAGAGTTACATCTTGGGCACTGTTTTGGTTTGTGAGCTGTGAAAGAAAGCGTTATCTTCTGATGGCAGTTCGAAGAGCTTTTGAGGTTATCTTTCTACAACGTAACCATGGTGTATCAGATTGAGACAAATAATAAGACCCTGGGGCCCAGAGCAGTCTTGAGAGTATTTATTTCATTCTAACTTCTATATTGAGTGACTTCAGTGCTTTACATTACAGTATGTCGTTAAGCCATCTTGTAATAAAATGTTCACTAGACTTATAGAAACGGCATTGATCATTATCCAATTTCATCTCAAAATTGCATAAGGCGCCATCATCTACTATAAATACTACTAAATTAATGCTTGGTCAATGAAAGCTAAAAGTTTAAGATAAGGTTTTTTTTCTAGTGCAGGAATGTAGTACCATATGCAAATTGGAAATAATGATCAATGCCGTTTCTATAAGTTGAGTGGACATTTTATTACAAGATGGCTTAACGACATACTGTAATGTAAAGCACTAAAGTCACTCAATATAGAAGTTAGAATGAAATAAATACTCTCAAGACTGCTCTGGGCTTCAGGGTCTTATTATTTGTCTCAATCTGATACACCATGGTTACGTTGTAGAAAGATTACCTCAAAAGCTCTTCGAACTGCCATCAGAAGATAACGCTTTCTTTCACAGCTCACAAACCAAAACAGTGCCCAAGATGTAACTCTGCACAGTTACTTAGACCAAGGTAAAGTACTTTCTCGTTGTATTTCATTTCTTTTAAAAAGTGGGTAATTCTTTTTATTTCCAAGAGATTTGAGTAAATTTTCAAAGTTGTCCGAATTGACTTTGCTTTACAGAAATGGATTCGTCTCGACAAGACAAACAAAAAATGTCAACATACATTATAGGTTTGGATGGGAAATGAGAGAGATATTCGACTTGAAAAGTGCTCAAATGACCAAAATAAACTTTTTGGTACATTCAAAGTTACATAACTTTTTCATTTCCCATCCAAATATATGACATGTGTTGACAATTTTGGTTTGTCTTGTCGAGACGAATCCATTTCTGTTAAGTAATCTCAATTTGGACAATTTTGAAAATTCACTCAAACCCCTTGGAAATAAAACGAACTCATCCCTTTGGATTCCAACGCGGCATTTTTACCGTGGCACTGTTGGATTTTTGAAGCTCCCTAACTTTATCGTTTCCCATCCAAGCCTATGACATGTGTTGACATTTTATGTTTGTCTCGTTAAGACAATCTTTTTCTGTAAACCAATCTCTATTTTATCTAAACTCAAGAAAAAATGACTACGGGTCAACCTGATTTCCAGAGTCCATTCTGGGAGTGACTGACATTTCCCAGGAGGCGTCCTGGAAAACACAGAAATTTTCCAGGATGGGGCCTGGGTTTGGCCGACCTGGGACCATTCCCAGGACCGTCCTGGAAATTTTCCGCTTTTTCCAGGATGCACCCTGGAAATTTGGAGTCATTTCCAGGGCCCTTCCTGGGAAAACGTCGACCTCCCTGGGAAGCTGTCATCGGTCCTGGGAATCTCAGGACGCAGATTTACCGTGTTGTACAGCGACGCAGCGACGCGCGAGGCTTTCCACACCTCGATATTTTGTCTCGGAGCTGCGGCTTCACCGTTTCCTCCTTCCCAACCCCCGCACGTACGTTCTCCTTAGACTGCCTCTCTAATCCCCGCGCCTCCCTTCTCCCCGACCCATAAAATGTCCTCGCTTAACAATGGAGGTGCGCCAGAAGACACCCCCTTTCCCCATCACACCCAGGCTGCTGGTGCGTGGGACTTCCCCTTGACTTCCCCAGACTCCCACTCCTCCTCCTCCTCCTCCTCCTCCTCCTCCTCCTCCTCCTCCTCCTCCTCCTCCTCCTCCTCCTCCTCCCCCCCCCTTTTCCCGTGAGGCTGCGTTGCGCGCTGCGATTCCCTAAAATGGATCTAGTGTGTTATTTCCAGGGCAGTGGATAAAATACAAGCCCACGCCGCATCGAGCGGTGCATTCTACGCTCTCAAAAATGTTTCCGTTAATTTAACTATGACGTTCTCCCGTCAAATAGAACTTCATTTAGAGTTTAAGTGTACATGCTCGAGCTGGAGCCAAGCGACGTTTCCTCGTCCAAAGGCAAATTTTCTCATACCAAGACGAAAATTATAAAGAAAGCGGGAAACTAGGATTGAAGCAGGCGGTTCCGTTCGCCGCGCGTCCGGGCGGCCCGGCCGGCCCGGCGCTGCATACGGTAGGGGCGGCTGGGGCGGCAGGCTCACTCCGAACAGTCCCCCTCCACGCCCTGTCTCTCTCGCACCCCTTCCGGACGCCCCGCGAGTGCAACAGAGACAGCGAGCGACGAGAGGGCGCGCTGTGTGGGCTGAAGGCCCCGCTTGTCCGCGGTCTAACTGATATTAATAAAGTCACGTTGGACCGGCCGGGTCCAGGACCGCCCTGCTGCTTAGCGCCTCGGTCGCGCGACGCGGAGGGAGGAGCCCCGACTCCGGGCTGCAGGTGGGGGGATGGGGTGGCGGGGCGCGGCGGGGCGCGGCGGGGCGCGGCGGGGCGCGGCGGGGCGCGGCGGGGCGCGGCGGGGCGCGGCGGGGCGCGGCGGGGCGGCCGTGGATATGTACGCCACTTCCGCCGCCTCCGGCCCAGTAGAGTCCGGTCCGTAGTCAGTGACACTGCTCCAGTGACACTGCTCCAGCGCCGCCCAGGTGGCCAGCCCCCGTGACCCTGCAGTGACCCTGCAGTGACCCTGCAGTGACCCCGCACTCGGCAGGCCATAGCACCTCCTCGCCATGCTCGTCCACGCCCTCGCCGCCACGCTGCTGCTCATGCTGGTCGCGGCCCAGGCGGACCCCAGTGACCGCCCGCTCTCCCTCAGAGGTGAGGACACCAAACTAACCCCTCTGCGATAGTTAGTTGTACAGCCTACGTCTCCCGCCCTCTAAAAAAAAACCAAACCACTTAAAAGTGGGAAATAATTGAGGGCTGAAAAAGAATGACGCCCTCCTAGGACCAGTGGGGGCTCCAGGGGCAGTGCCATGGGGGCCACTGGCTCCTTCGTCGGACCGAGCACCCCAGGGGCGCGGGCAGGGAGGTAGCTTGGCATTCCGCCTGTGAGGATCAATTAGGATAGACGCTAAGTTCCCCGACTCGAGAGTAAAAGCAAGCTGACACCTTCATGTGTCTTGCAGTTTTAGGTAAAGTGTGAAGGTATCATCTGCTGTGTTACGGCCCGATCCGAACTGGAGCCGCCCCTGGCTTCCCTCGCTGCCCGACCGGTGCGCGAATCTGGCCCACTGCGACCACCTCTCGCCTCGAAGGACCGCGAAAGCGATGAGTGAACATGTGTCCTGACGTTGCAGGCATCCCCCCGTGCAGGTCGTGCGCGGGGCTGGAGCCGCCCCTCAGCCCGGGCGACCGGGCCGGCCTGGGCCTCGGCCTGGGCCTGGGCCTCGGCCCCGGTCTCGGCCTCGGCCTCGGCCACCAGACGGCCGCCGGCCTGGCCGCTGGCGCCTGGGCTTTTAACTTTGTCCCCTCGCCGGGTTTGCCGGCTGCGGGTGAGTCACCGAGTCATCGCCGAGCTCCGCAGGGAGTGAAAGGCGGACGGTTTTGCTGTGGGGAGCGGCCATCACTCAAAAAAGAGTTTGATAGTCACAGCGAACCGTTTGGTCGTAACAACCAAACGTAGGCCAACTAAAAAATATGGTTGTCATAACTATCAATGACGTTGACACAAAATTGCTATGGTTAGGGTTACTAAGTTTTATATTGCCTCAGTTGCATTTAAATAGTTGGCCTCAGTGTGGTTGTCAGGACCAAACGATTTGCTGTGACTATCAAACGCTTTTTTTAATTGATGGGAACGCAAAAATTCCCTCGAAAAAAAAAAAAAAAACCCTGCAAGCACGCAAAAACAGTTAAAGAATTAAATTAATGTTTAGTAAATTATTGATGTTAGTTGTTTCCTTGGACTGTGGTCGTTGCTTAGTTCCCTGTCAGTTATTTCGTGCGACTAATTTAATTTTTTCTTGTTGGAGACGTATTTTGCACCCTGTCGATTTGCTCTTGCAACAAGCCATTCGCTCTCCAAATTTATTCTTGTTGGGCCAAAATTTTGGAGCGCATAAAGGCTGCTCCTGCTTTGACTGAACGCTAGGTGTCGTAATTTTGTTTTCACGGTAGTTTGTTTGTCGGTGTGTGTACGTGTATGTGTGTGTGCTCGTAACATGTGTGTAAGGGGCGGTGGTGCATCATTGCCTGCGCTGATTTAAATGATAAATGAAAAAGTTTCACTCGCGCATTCACGCACGAATGCGAGTGGACTCCAACCCCCTAGACCCTGTTTCACCACTGACCATTCCCGACGGAGTTCGCGTGGCTGTCCTGCACCAGCATACAAAAAAAAAATTTCACCCACATATCTTCCGAATCGTGGTTTAGGTTTTCCGTTTAGCCATGCCGCTTTTCCTCTGCGGAATAAGCAATATACTGATGCCGCCTCTTCTCTCCCCTTTACCCCTTTCCCGGGTTTTTATGCGTCCATCTTATTTTCGGTCTCCGGTCGCAGGCTGGAGGCCTCCCCCTCCCTCCGGGCCCCTCTCATCACCTTTGTCGGCGACTCTTACTTGAGGAGGCCCCCGCTCTTCCTCCCAGTCTCCACCCCTGCACCCTAAACCAGCCCGAAGCAGCCTAAACCAGTCCCTTTGAACCTGCGACGGCGCCTTCCCCGTCTCGTCCAAGGCGTCGGCCGGACAATGCTCCCGAAATCCGGCGTAATGAGTCTGGTGGCCCGCCCTGCGATCCGTCGCCCCGCCCCGCCCCGCCCCGCCCCGCCCCGCCCCGCCAGAGAGACGGACGGAGCAGCGGCCCGCAGATCCCCGTCTCCGCGTCCCACCGCGCAGCAAGCGGGCCGCGCTGCGCCCAAGCTGCGCCGCCTCGCTGCCGGCCTTCAGGTGGGGCGGCCGGCGCGCCGCGTCGCACTCAGGGGTGCGCCCGAGGGGGTAACCACTCAAGAAATCATGTGTCCCCTTGAGCGCCAGAAATCTCTGGAAATCGGAAATCTTCGCCCAAAAAGGGCAAAAAAATAATAATCCAATTTTGGGCGCAAAATCGGTCGAAATTTCTTCCCTTAAGGAATCTTGTGTCCCCAAATGTACTAAGTGGTTGCCCCCTCGTGCGTCTAGAGGGGAGCGAGGGAGACGCACGCGCAGCTGTTTCGCGGCCAGCGGCCAGCAGCATCGGCGGCTGCGAAAGGCAGGCGGGGCGTAATAACATAACGGTTTTTTTTTTTTTTGTTTGTTTCTTTTGTTGCGATTTTTGACATTTTAACTCGCGAACGGCTAGAGATAAAAAAGTTATGCAAAAGATAACTTTAATTCCAAAGTCAATTTTAAATTTCTGCTACCCCATGCATAACTTTTTCATCTCTAACCGTTTACGAGATATGGGCACTTAAAATCTCAATTAATGTTAAGTTATCACGGCCTGAAGGCAGGTCGATTCAAATGCCACAATCCGCAGCGATTCGTCGTGCTCGGTGAGCCCAAAGCGCGGCAATCATGAGCTCAAACACACCGTGGGAGCAGCTTGGGTTTTGCGCCGCGCTTGCTTTTCTCTTGCCTCTTCATTGCGCGCTTCATTTCACCTACTTAGCAAACTTTGGGGCAGAGAGAGAGAGAGAGAGAGAGAGAGAGAGAGAGAGAGAGAGAGAGAGAGAGAGAGAGAGAGAGAGAGAGAGAGAGAGAGAGAGAGAGAGAGAGAGGGAGGGAGAGAGAGAGAGAGAGAGAGAGAGAGAGAGAGAGAGAGAGAGAGAGAGAGAGAGAGAGAGAGAGAGAGAGAGAGAGAGCACCGTTCGGTGGATCAGCCTTGAGTCTAATACAACCGCGACGACACGACAAAAGAAAGACAAAGCGCCGGGGAATGTGGAATGCGAGGCCGGGGGCGGGCAGGGGGCTGCAATATTGAACAATATAAGAGAGCGGGCCGTCGCCTGGTGGCGGCTGCCGACGAGATCAACAACACACGCGTGCGACACTCGCGGCGACTTTTCACCGAGGGGGAAACGACGTCGGTTATCCGGTGTACAGCAAATTGGTAATCCGTAATCCGGATAACCAGAAATTTCGAAGTAATCCGTTGGTAATCCGGGGAAATTCTGAGGTAATCCGGGGTAATCCGGCGTAATCCATTGGTAATCCGTGAAATTTTTCTATGTTATCCGGAGGTAATCCGCGAGTTATCCGGGGTAATCCCTATCCGATGTACACAAAATTTCTCAGTCGTTTCCCCCTCGCTTTTCACCGACGGAGTCCGTATGTCTGGAGGTTAATGGGGAAAGGTGCGCGCGAGGAAGCGTGAATGGCAATAAGGCCGTCTTCATTTGTCTGTCGGCCGCAGCCCCGCGGGACACCAGCCTCGGCGACGGCGGCCCCCCCGCGGGGCAGGGCAGCGGAGTCGTCGAGGCCGCGCCGCCAAACCGAGTCGAAATAACAATAACAACGTTCAAGTTGCGTCTCTCCGACGCGTCCAGCCGCGCGCGGTAACGACTCGCGCCGCTGTCCGCGGAGCGACGTGTGAGTGACGAAGAGACGGAGTGACGCGCACCTCGCCGCGCGAGCGGAGAGCGAGCGGTAATTTGAAAAGTAAAACGCTAAAGCGCGCCGCGCGCGCGGAGGGGGCGTGGCGTATGCAACCGAGCCGTGCCGAAGGGACGCCCTCGCCGCTCCGTCTCTCTCGCACCCCTACGGAACGCACCATGAGTGCGAGAGAGACGGAGCGACGAGACGACACTTCGGGACCATCCCTCAGGAGGGCTCTGGACAGCCTAATGAGTGCGAGAGAGAGAGAGAGACTGCTGGCGTGCGGCGGCGCGATGGCAGCGCGCAGGCGTTAAACGCGCCTCACTCACACAGCCACGGTGTGGAGCCAGGCTCCCTAAATGGCTCCGCTTTGTCGGGGCCCGCGCTGCCTCCCATGCGAGAGAGAGAGAGAGAGAGAGAGAGAGAGAGAGAGAGAGAGAGAGAGAGAGAGAGAGAGAGAGAGAGAGAGAGAGAGAGAGAGAGAGAGAGAGAGAGAGGAAAATGAAGGTGGAAAGGGAGCGCGGGTAACGAGGCGTAGGTTGTTAGTTGTTGTTATTCGCAGGCAAGGTGCTTATTGCTCGGCCCGCAGACGCGATGTCACAGGGGTGACCGCACGGCCCACGGCCGCGGAGTGGGATGGAGGGGCCCACCCCGCCCCGTTCGACCCCGCAGCTGTTCGCACTGCGGCTGGCCGAGGAGACCAAAACCACGATTGTCGGTAGGCCAATTAGCTAATGGCGATGACGGAGAGCCCTCTGCACCGACTCGGCCTCTGCATCCCGCCGCGCCCCGCGCCCCGCGCCCCGCGCCCCGCGCCCCGCGCCCCGCCCCCGCCGTGCGGCGCGGCCGGCGGTGCGGCGGACGCTGCACGCCCCGCGGAGCGCCCGCGCAAGTCGCGATAGGCAACCCGGCGCACACGGGTGTGCGGCGGGAGCCCCGCCCTCGGCGCTTGTCGTCACCCCAGGAGAGCTCGGCCCCGATCTTTTGCGGAGGGAGACAGTTTAAGAAGACATTTAAGAAGGTTCATTTTGTACTTATTGAATGAATACAGTAGCTGTGGTTAAAAAAAAACCAAAAAAAAACCGGGTGTTGAGCCCTGAAACTCAGAAATTAGAGTGCGCCCTCGATCGCCGTGCTCCTTGCAGGGCAGAGACTACGAAGTCTAAGAACTGATGTTCGAATCCTGCCACATCTTTTGGTGATTTCGACACGCACTCTATACGGATCCAGCCATTATTTTTTAGCAGATGATACATTTATGTACACAGCTATTCGCAAAAACAAAAACAGAAATTATTATTATTATTATTATTATTATTATTATTATTATTATTATTATTATTATATTATTATTATTATTATTATTATTATTATTATTATTATTATTATTATTATTATTATTATTATTATTATAAATGTATCGTAATGCTTGTACTCTCGTACCGGCCGAGCGAGCGGCTGGGATGGCTAGGCTAAAAAGTTATGAGCGGCCGTCTGTGGGGGCCTCATGTCGTTCGCCTCGCGCGCGCCGCGCGTCGCTCGACCTTGAGAGCTTGAGCCCTCCGCGCAGCACGCGCAGGCAGCCGCGCTTACCTTGAGGGTCGAGTGACCGGGGGCTGAGGTGTCAAGTGCGGCGGACGCTGCGCCGAGGCGTCTCGCCCTAGTACCGGAAACAACTTTCACGGGTATTAAGTATTCATGTGATTGACCATCACATGGGGCATCCTCACGTCGAAACAAAGAAAATGATACCCAACGCAAGCTGCAATGAGCATATCAAAGTACCATTGACATTATGAACATGTTAACACAACAAAATGTCACATTCAGATATCAAAAAGTTATAATAAAATTATCATTTTCGTAACTTACCATGCATAAGAAATTTAATACACATTAGTTTCCAAGTGTATATTCTTGCAGATTAAATGACACGATAACACATTCAACTGCCTGAAAGTTATATTTAAATTGATTCTTTTTTTGTGAATTAAGTGATTAACAGCCATACATTAAAATCATTTTTGTGAATGAAGCGATAAACAAACATACATTGAAATAAACATTAGTATCATCTGCTTTCACGTTAACGTTTTTTAATTTTTTTTTATCAATCTGGCGACCCCAGGTGCTGGCGACCAAAGCCGCGACCCCAAAATATTTTTCGGCCACCCAAAGCGGGGTCGTGACCCCACAGTGGCGGATCCAGAGCCGGCCTTTGTGGGCACTTTTTGCCTACTTACAGGGGCAAAGTAGCACTTTTGCCTACCTCTCAGGAGGCTATCTAGGTGTTTTTTTTTTTGGGGGGGGGGACAACAAACAAAAACACACACACACACACACACACACACCGTATCCGCGCTTGCGACTCCAAGGCTTGGGGACCGCTGGCCAAGCGACCCGCGCTGACGCAGCCCGTGTTCTCGTTGCCGCAGGTGAGGAGGCCGACGCGTCCGGCCTGTTCCCCGACGGCGCGGGGCTGCTGTCCCGGCTGTCGAGGCAGGGCCGGTCCGGCGGCGTCTCGGCGCCGTTCTGGCCGCTACGCCACCCCGCCCTGGACACGCGCAAGCGGCACCGCGACGCGCCCGGCTTCCTGCACCCCGTGGTGCGCTTCGTGCAGCCGCTGTCCCTCGGCGAGCTGGGCGGCTCGCTGGGCGGCCCGCTGGGCGGCCCCTACGCCGGCGGCGACGACGGCTGGGGGGAGGAGCCCGCCAGGCCGCTGCTGGACAACCTGATCCGAGGTGAGCCTGCGTCACCGCCTCGGTCACCTCGCCCACGATGCCACCGGAAGTCGCAGCATGGTCGCAGTCAGTGAACCCAACTTTTGGAGTTGATTTGCATCGACGTACACTCCGACTGGGGAGGAGGCTAGTGTTGCTGTCCACCTGCTCCCCGCCACAGTGGGTCAAGACTGTCAAAATCGGGGGGAAAAAATTAATACGCAAAAGTACGGACCCGACCTGGACCTGAGGTGGCCAGATTCGGATTCCTTGTGAAATTTTGAGTCAGAATCGTCAAAAATCGCCGTGACTTTTCAAAATCCGACTATTTTTGGGCCATTTTAATAGTTGGAAATGCTCTAAAACAGCTAAAATGGCCTATATCTAAAGGTCCGGCTCCGACCGGTACCTTAGGTGGCAAGATTAGGATTCCACATAAAATTTTGAATCAGAATCGTGAAAAGTCCCCGTGACTGTTCAAAAATCGTTTCCCGCTCTTAAATATTTTTTTTTTCCTGATTATTTCGGCCGTTTTGACCCACCGTGCATGCGGAGGAAAAACACGTATACATTTGATTGGTTGTTGCAGACACGGACAAGGCGCGGCCTCTGACCGCCGAGGAGCTGATCCGCGCACTGCAGGGGAAGCAGCGGCCGTCCGAGGAGGCGGGCGCCAAGGCCAGCGCCCTGCGCTTCGGCGGCATGATAGGCAGGAAGAAGTAGAGGCGCAGCCGCCTCAACCTCCTTCACTCATTCCGAGAATCAAAAGACTCTGCCGTGCTTACTAATGTAGACTATGACATTATTGCCACTCATTGTTGTTCGCTTCCATTAGATAGTCCTTGTTGTTTTCTAATTAACGCGACCGCCCCTCCGCGGAGGATCAATAACGGCACGCGGTCCGTTCTCTGTCTCTCTCCGCCGCGGATCGCCGCAGAGCCGTGCCGCCATGGCCTCTAGACCAGCAACAAAGCATGTCGTCTTCTATTTTTAATAAAACATCAACATCTACGGCGAAGTATGTGATGTCTTTATTTCAACACGCCATAGGTATTCCATAGCCAAAAGACAGAGGGAGGAGGAGGGGTGCGAAAGGTTCACACGGAGGACGCTGTCCCAATAAACTGCTCAAAAACAAATTTCTGTCGCTGAAGTTAACATTAAATTTTAATGTTTTAGTTGATTTTTTTTCGGGGGAGGGAGGCGAACGCGATCCAATTCCTGTCACGTGGTCTGTTCCGCAGCCACGGGGTGGTCACCCAGCCCAGCCACCACAGTGAGGCGGCAGTACGTGGAGTCGTTTCATCGCTTTGTCTCTGTCGCACTCACGGTTCAGAGCCAAATTTTGGCAATACTCAAAAAGTATCACCAAGTTTTTTCTTTGCCATTACTTTTGTTTGAGTATCTTCCTTTCCTGGCCATACTTCTCTGCATCACCCTTTTTTTTTTTTTTTTTTTTTTTTTTTTGGTGACACACCTTTTTTGTATGTCAATGGTGAAGAGGTCATGATTATGACCTTTTCATTTTCAGAGGATTGGTCCTCTTGTTTCCTTCTCTTCCACCCGTGGACCGCCTCATGTAGGTGCGAGCGGGATAGACCGTCGGCGCGGAATCACTCTGTAGGCCGGCCGGCCACCCCGGCGGCGGGATCACGTCGAGACACTCGATAGGGCGAACCTAGTGGGCCAGAGGGCCGCACGCCGGACACACACTCAGCGGCGGCAGGCCCGTCGCACTTAGGACCCCCCCCCCCCCACGCCCTGCCACTGAAAAAAAAATATGGAAAGACAGCAAGAAAGCGCGGCTGGCGCGGCTAGACCTCTGCACCTTACAGAAATACTAGCCAGGGGAAGTGATGCTGAGCTGGCTTGTTTTGCAGATGCAAATGCATGTTGGCCTATAGCGCTGCACCTATCGAGCTTGGCCTATGGAGCTTGGCCAATAGAACTGGGCTTATGCATACATATATGAATATAGTAAAAATAAAAAGAGGAAGATAATACCCTTAGTAAACTAAAGGTATCGGGGGGGGGACAATTCGACGGTTCAAAATCCCAAACAGGGTGCTTCGCTTCGCTCAGCAATTAAAAACGAAAAGTGGAAAGAATGAAGGTATTCGTAAAAAAAAGAGTACCGCGATGTACGAAAAAAAAAAATACCAACCCATTCTATAAAGGAACTGCGGACAGTCCCTTATCAGACACGTGTGGTCGGCCGGGCAGCCAGGCAGCCGGGCAGCAGCGGGCAGCGGCCGGCCGGTGTCCACGCCGCAGTGCTGCCCGTGGCGTCGACGGCGTCCTGGCGCACGTCCTGGCGCCTGCCCCGGCGCCGTCCTGCTGAGGAGGGAAACAACGATCCGTGTCGTGTGTGGCCTTGGCTGCCGTGGCTGCCGTGGCTGCCGTGGCTGCCTGGGCTGCCTTGGCCATGGCGCGGGCCGGGCCGGGCCGCGGCGAGCCCAGCACCTCTCAATGGGTACGTACTGCCGCGCGCCGCACACTCCAGCCGTGTGGCAGCGCGTCACGCCGTCACTCGCTGTGTCACTCCATGTCTGAGTCTGTCACTCAGACCACTCTAGACCCGAAAAAGTCGAGTCATGATAAGGCACCTGCAACGAGTGAATTCACTTTAATGTTGGTAAAGTCACTTATTGAGAGTACATTTTCTTGGCACAAGACACGACTTTGTGTGTGTCACTGAGTCACTCCGTTAGGAAGTCACTTCGTCACCACGTCACGTCAGTTTCGTCACTCAGTCAACGCGTCGCTCCTGCCGGCCGCGGTCAGTTATCGACGTGTCGTGTTTTGATAGCGCTTTGTGGCTGGCTGCCGCTGGCTGCCGCTGGCTGCCGCTAGCTGCGTTGCCGCGCGACGCGTTGCCGCCACCACGTGGTCCGCGGCGGAGGAGAAACAAGGACCAAACCAGTCAGGTGCGAGCAAGGCTCCGCAAGGCTGCAGGGGCCCCGCCGCGCCCTCCCTGCGCCCCGCCGAGCGGAGGCCCCGCCGCCCCGCCACGCCACGCCGCGGTCCGAGGCACAAACTGCAGACAGAGCCACCACAGGCCGCGCCGGCGACGTCCCAGTCCAGTCGCGATTTCTCTCACACTCGAATCGGCGGTGCGGCCACTCCGCCACAGGACACGGGCCGCGCCGAGCCACGCCCCGCCGCGCCCCACCGCGCCCCGCCGCGCCCCACCGCGCCCCGCCGCGCCCCGCCGCGCAGTACCCGCAGTGTGCATACAGCCTTACCGGTCGACGCCGCGGAGCTGTTTTCAGGCTTCCTATTCCCGCTCGAGGAAGACGACAGTGCGTTGCTGGCAGCGCGACGCCGGGACGGCGGCCGAGGCCGTCACGACAACGGAGAGGGTGAGCACGCCGTCGGTGCGACTGCTGCCGACCGCTTCAGGAGATCGGCTTGTCGCTCTGTCTGTCCCTCTCGCACCCTGACGGAGCTCCATGAGTGAGACAGAGACAGACGACCAAACGAAGTCTTCTGAATGGTTCGGCTGGTGGCACGCTGAAACGGCGCCGACACACCGTGGACCAGGAGACCGTTGAGGCGGCCAAAATCCCGAACGCGGTTTGAGCCCCAGAGTCGCTAGATGGGACTCGAATCGAATGTGTGACCCCACTAATGGATTCCTTGTTTGGAGAGCAATCCATTGGAGGGGTCCCATCTTGCGACTCTGGAGCTCAACACGTGTCCGGGATTTTGGCCGCCTCAGCGGTCTTCTGACCCACTGTGCGACCGTGCGCGGGAGTGACGGGGGGCAGCGCCGGGTGCAGGCCTAGCCGGCCCACTGGGCCTGGCAGGGCCTGGCCAGGCTTGCCAGGTTCGGTCGACCCGAAGGCGCCCGGATCGGGCGCCGAGGGCGCCCGAACGCGCCCGGCAGGCGAAGGCGCCCGAGCGCGCCCGATCTCGGCCGAAGGCGCCCGAAGGCGCCCGGCTGGACGACTGATCCCGAGGGCCGCCTTCGTCGCTCTGTCTCTCTCGCACTCGTGGGGGCGTCCCGTATAGGTGCGAGAGAGCTGACTGTTGGCTGTCGCGATGTGGCGAAGAGTTCCCGAAGTGCACCCGAAGTTGCCAAAGTACGGCTGAGACCGCTTTGGCGCGTTCGGGCCAGCTCGGATGGCTTGAGCGGGTGCTGGAAGACACGTGCGCGCCCGAATGCGCCCGGCTCAGAGCCATTGCGCCCGGCTCAGAGCCATTGCGCCCGTCGGGCGCCCAGGCGCCCGAAGCCAATTTTTAGGCGCCCGGGGGGACCCGAAAGCGCCCGGCGGGCGCGAAGGCGCCCGGTCTGGCAAGCCTGGGCCTGGCAGGGCCTGGCAGGGCCTGGCCGGTCCTAGCCTCATGTCATATGGAAGAGGAGCAGCCGAGGTGCATGCTGGGAGCAACGAGCCCGCTCGGTCCTTCGGGACTTTCCGATTCGTCGTGCCGACCGGGAAGGACGACGGATCGGGAAGTCCCGCAGGGCCGGACGGCACTCACGGTGGGAGACAGGGGCTGCTTCGCTTGTGTGAAGGACCCTCCCACCCATCCCGCAGAATGAGGGAGAAATACGTTTGAAAATGAGCAGGAATGCAGGGAATCGAACGTCCGTCCCCGGGGATAGAGATCAGTGACTCAAATCCCTCGGCCGCAAAGGCCTTCAGTCGCTGAGCCTTGAAGGAGAGGCGAGGACAAGGACCGACCTGCTGAAAATAAGCGTGGAAAAATGGGAACTTTGACCGAGAGCGTCTCCCTTCGCGAGGAACCGAGCTGGAACACCCTTGTGGGGTGTTCACTCTGTTGGGGAACCTCCGCACCAAACCGCGCCGCGATGGCGATGTTGTTTTGATTTCCTTCCTCCACATTCCCGTGCACGAGTGAGCGGCTGGGGTGCGTTGCACTCCGGCCCGTCTACAGCGAGGTCTACACCGCCAGCCTTTAAGCCGTTCACTGACCTCGCACAAAGCGGCGAAGCGGCAGTCCAGGTGTTATTTGCCGCGTCCCCGCCGCCCGAGGAGCTGCGCGGCGAAGGACCGTCTGTCTTCTCCCGCGGACCCTTGCGGCACGCCCGCAGAGCGCGACAGAGACAGCGGCGATCCTTCGGATGGCTCGGCAGGGCGTCGCCAGACGCACGATCGCAGGACAAACATGTTTCTCCAGTGGCGAACACAAGGCTGCGGTTTTTTTGTGTGTGCTTGCGTACGCGCGCGCGCGTGTGTGTGTGTGTGGGGGGGGGGGGGCTTAGCCTACGGTAAACTGTGACTTACTTCCGCGAGTTGGGACGACTCGAGTCAAGCCCAGGTGGTACCAACGGGCTGCCGTCCGAACGAGGACTCGACAGGTACACGCTTAAAACCTTACCAAGTATTTTGAGCATACATAGTACAAACTAATTTACTTTGTTATACAAAGAAATAGTTCGTAAATTACGAAGTATTTTCTTTGTAAGCTTATGCATGCTCAAAATAATTTGTAATAACAAGCTGCTTTTCTTTGTAAGGCCTGAAATAGTTTGTAAGGTTTTCTCAGTGTACCATCATAGGTTCGATTCGAGCCCTTTAAGAGGGAGTTACAGCTAGGAAGGTGTCTCGAGTCTGTAGCTGTCACCGTTCCGGGGGTCGGCTGGGACGCACCTGCAAAACAGCATCATCACCCCCCCCCCTCCTCTCCGAGGCAGCGCGAGCGCATGGCCAGGGTTAGGGTTACTCCGCCCTTATTGGGGGATGAGGGTGTAGAGAGCCGTCCAGGACGCCGCGCCCATTGGTATAACCGCTGTAGTTTGCACGCAGGGACGCGGCGGGGGGACGCGGCCGTGGCCTTTTTATGACGCACTCCCCTAAGACGCCCACAAACCTGCAGCCGCGGCCGGCACCACGACAGCGTCGGCCACCACGACGCGGCCTCGGCCACCACGGCGGCGTCCGCCACCACATCGCGGCCTCGGCCACCACGTCGCGGCGTCGGCCACCTCGACGGCGTCGGCCACCATGACGGCCGGCCACCACGACGGCGACGGCCACCACGACGGCGTCGATCACCACGACGGCGTTGATCACCACGTCGCGGCCTCGGCCACCACGACGGCGTCGGCCACCGCGACGCGGCCGCGGCCACGGCCACCACGTCGCGGCCTAGGCCACGGGCTGGTTTCCTCATGGTCCGCCCTTTGCCTCGCAGCGTTGACGCGGTCCCGTTCGCTGACAAATATTTTTATGCCGTCGTGGCCCGCGCCTCTTCGGTGGCTAGGTCATGAACTTGGTCGTGGACTTGGTCGCGGACCACTGTCCAGGTTTCTCGATCTTCCGCCCATTTCTTTTTCCCCCGTGGGGTATTCTTTTTTTGAAAAGTGCTTTCATTTTTTTTTACAGGACGCTGCTGATGCCGCCCAGGAGTACGGCAGGTTTTGAGAGATGACCCTGAGGTAAATATACCATATTGCCCACGCGTGTGTGTGGAGGGGGAGGGGGAGGGGGAGGGGGAGGGGGAGGACTGCTCTTCTGGTTCGCCGTTGGTCGTTGTTGCGGGAGGAATGGCCATGGCTTCCGCGGCGGGTGGTGGCTTCGGACTCTCGACCTGGCCGATGGGCGAGGCGACGGACCAACTCGTACTAGAGTAGCCTAATCCCCCTCCCTCCCCTTTTTATTTCTCTGTGCAGCATTTTCACCCTGCGCAGTGGACAAGAAAAAAAGAAAAATCTCCTCGGAAATCTGGAATAAACGCGTGTTAGTGTTGTGGTACAGTGTGCGTGTGGCTGCGGGGTCCTAGAGTCCTACATGGGAGAATCCACCAATGAGAGCAAAGTATGGAAAACCACGCGCAGCACTGACCGCTCACGCACTGGCGGTGGCCTTTCTCTCCTCTGTAGGACTCTACGGGGTCCTTGCCTCGTCCTCCTGCCGATGGAATGGGCGAGCGTCCCACCTCCTCGAACCACGCGTGGGCGTGCAGGCTGGGGGTGTCCTCCTCCTCCCCCCCCCCACTACAGGCCGCCAGTCACATAACGCCAGAGGGGGTCAAGAAGAAAGTGACGGCATATTGATAAAACTCCATCCCCTTAATTTCGAGCGTCGGGTGCAGGGCCGCCATGTTGAGGTCGATCCCACGAGAGCGAGGCAGCCAGCGCAGCCAGCGCGGCTGGGCGTGGAAAGTGCCGCCCCGGTCACGTGGTGCGGGTCACGTGGTGCCTGTGTAACGCCGTGGGCTCTGCTTTGCAGCGACGGCGCGCCGCCGGGGACACGCAAGGATGACGACGACGAGGACTGCGGGAAGAAGCTGTCGCTGCGCCCAGTGCTGCCGCAGGTCGGTACCGCCGCGGTCAAGGCGCGCGCCGACGTCCCTCTCTATCCTATGGCGCCGCTTGTGACATTCAAGTTCCAAGTTTCACTCTGAGAGTCAAAGATTTTTCGCACTGGGGTCGCCCCTAATTTTTTTTTTTTTTTTTTAAAGAATCACCCCACTAAAAATTAAAAATAATTGCTCGAGCATGGCGTTGTTGTTGTTTTTGCCGCAGGACTCGGCCGCGCGCCGAACGCGTTCCGGCCGCCTCCCTCCCGCGGAGACGAGACCGGAAGTAAAACTGTTTGTGTTTCCGGTGTAGATCGCAGCGTGCATCGCCGCCAACAGCTTCTACCTGCCCGACGGCGCGGTGCTGGGCTACTCCGCCATCCTCATCCCGCAGCTAGAGCTGCCCGACAGCGAGATCACGGTGACCCGGCTGCAGACGGCATTTCTCAGTGAGTAGCGCCGTCAGGGAGGCCGTCGCTTTTCCCGCTTTTCCCCCCGCATTTCAGCATGCTGCAGCGAAAACTGCCTTTTTATCCAGCGTCGCTCCGGATTTGCGTGTCTTTGTAGCCATCGTGTGTTTCATCGTCGCTCTGTCTCTCTCGCGCGCCTTCGGAATTGCGCCGCCCATGAGTCTGACAGAGACAGAGCGCACAGTGGGTCAGAAGACCGTTGATGCGGCCAAACTCCCGGACAAGTTTCGAGCTACAGAGTCGCTAAATGGGACTCGAATCGAACGTGTGGATTCCAATGGATTCCTCGTTTGGAGAGCAATCGATTGGTGGGGTCACACATTCGATTCGAGTCCCATTTAGCGACTCTGGAGCTCAAAACACGTCTAGAATTTTGGCCGCCTCAACGGTCTTCTGACCCATTGTGCACTCCCCGGACTCAGCCTGCTGCCGAGGCGCCGGCACCGAGAAAAGTAGCAATTTGTCGTGACCGACTGCTCACGTGTACGTGCGGGTGGGCACGTGCAGCCAGTTGCCGATCCGAGCCTGATTGATCTTTTCCTCACGCGACGCGGCCTGCTCATCGGAAAAGGAAAAGGAAATAAGGAAAATAAGAACAGGGGGGGGGGGACATCAAAGTTGGAGGCGGAGGCGGCAATTAGAAGATGGCTGTACAAGTCGGTGTCGGACTGTCTCTCACTGCCTCTGAGTGTCTTTGACGCGCCACGCACTTCGCCACGCTGCACCGCTTAACGCCTCCGCCTTCCAATCCGCTGGGGAAGGAAAAAAACATTGCCAGTTTTTGATTTAAAAAAAAAAAAAATTGGTATTTTACCTGCCGAAAACTCATTCAGAATAAAAACATGAGATTTATCGTCATTTTCAGAGGATCGGAGGCGGCAATTTTTTCCCGTTGGACAGCCCATCGTGAAATCACACGAAAATTCTGTGGAACACGCGGCGGTCCCTAACGAATGTGTTTACACGTCAAACAGTGTTGTTGTTGTTGCCTCAGCGTCCCTGATGATGCTGGTGGTGCCGGTGGGCGAGGCGGTGGCCGTGCTGCTCATGGAGCGCTGGGGCCGCGTGCGCGCGCTGCAGCTCGCGCTGGTGCCCTTCGTGATGGGCTCCATCGTCATCGCCGTGGCCGACTCGTTCGACCTGATCCTGGTGGGCAAGGTGCTGGTCGGCGTCTCGCTGGGTAAGCTTCACTAACTACGCAACACCGGCGCGCCGGCAGGCAGCCGATACAGCAGGAGAAGGAGAAGAAAGGGCTCAAAACGCGCGTGGCGCTTTGGACAGCCCCTAACGGGACCGGGAGTGGCCCGGCGGGACGACGCGGCCGCTATTTTTAGCCGGCGAGGTTCCCAAACCTGTCCGTCTGCGACGCAGCCGCGCCGAAACCTGGTTTCAGGTTGGTAGCATTGCCTGCTTGTGTATGCAGAATGCAGCCTCGGCGATGTAAACCGTCTCGCTTTCTCTTCATTGGATAAGAAGCGGCGTCCCACTCCTAGTAATCAGGCTGCCGCCGCGTTGGTGTGGGTGGGTGTGTGCCACGATACAATTTTGAAAGGGAAAAGTGGACTTTTATGTCCCTAGTTGGCCTCCCAGGGACTTGCCTCGAACAAGGGCCACCAACAATCAGGCAAGGCCGAGGGGTGGCCCACTGTAAGATGTTGTGTACAATGAATGTGGGAATGTGATAGAATGTGCAAGATTTCTGCTGTCACACTTGTTGCCTACCTCCAGGCGTTTATGCCTCCACAATAAGGGGAATGTGTTCAAATGTTGTACAATGAATGTGGGAAGTTGTTCTCGGGCAAGGCGCTCCACGCCTGATGCCCTCCTGGAGCGTCGCCCCCCGGAGGCGTGTCTCTGGTTCCGCCCCTCCGCCACACGTGGTGGTCGGCCCTCTCGCGCACCGTTTTATAGCCCCCTTGATGAAAGTGTGTAAATCCAAGCAACGAAATAAGAGCACACCTCCGCGTCTCTGCCGCTCTCCCGCACGCTCTAAATGTCAGACGAGATTCAATGAACGCAGCATGTCGAGATTTTACTTCCCGGCGACTGAAATCGAAAGACCCCTCGGCAAGGCTGTCTCGATATCGCTCGCCATGGAATCAGGTACGATTTCTGTCGGACAAGAGAAGGGCCGCCCAAAAAAAAAGGAGCTGCATGCGGGGGCGCGCCCAGACTGCTTCGAGGCGGCCAGGGAGGACAACCCCCCCCCCCCCCCCACTTGCGCCCCCTGCATCCTGTCTCTGTCGCGGGCCGCCCCGGCCGCCCCATGAGTGCGAGAGAGACAGAGCGACGACGTCATTGCTGTCCTGCCGCGCGGCGCCACAGCCCCCAACTTGCCGCGGAGTTCCCGGAGCCGGGGCAATTAGGTGCATGCAAAAACAATGCGCCCTGCGGACGACAGTCTGCCTGCCAGCGCGGCCGGCCCGGCCGGCCCGGCCGCCAGCTCGGCCTGCCCCGCCTGATCCCGCCACCGCTCGTGCAGTCCGACGCGTGTTGTTTTCTCGGAAACGGCGTCATCGTCGCCTCTCTAGATCGGCATCGAAAGCACGCCGCCGGTCGCCGCGTCGCCGCGACCAGCGGTCACATTCCGAACAGCGGCGCCCCGTCTCTCTCGCACCCGTGCGGCACGCCCCGCGAGAGAGACGCAGCGACGGCCTGACGCGTAATCAGTCACGACGCATCGGCCGTGATGGACTGAATGGACGGATCGTCTTCCATGCCTCGCCTGTTGCAGCCGTGGGGACCAGCCCGGCCTCCATCTACGTGACCGAGGTGGCGCGCCCCGACCTCAGGGGGGCGCTCATCACCGCGGGGCCTCTCATCGGGGCGGCAGGTAAGCACCGGGAGGAGGGGGGAAGGGGGGGGGGACCAAGCCTTCAGCTTGCCAGGTTGGTGGGGCAACGCCCGCGGTACGGGGGATAGGCCACCCGCCGGGCGCGGCTGTTGTGCTAGGGTTGCCTACCCGCGACTCGACGGGCGGACACGCTGAGACAGCGGGTCGGGAAATGCTTATCGGCTGGCCAGTCAAGCAGCTGCAACTGCATGCGGCCAAACATTCATCAATTTAAAAAGAAAATGGGAGGGGAAGGTCCGAGATTTGTGTCAGTCAGTCGGTCCAGGCCATGACGCGGGGGGCGGCATTCTTTACGCCGTGAGCAGGCTAGCTTGACCTTCGTGGCGTGGCGTGGCCGTGGCAGTCAACGCAGCGGCGGCGAACTCGTAATCGGGGAACGCCATGCACGCCGGACTGGCGGGGCCCAGCCAGGGCCCAGTCAAGTGAACAGCCGATTGGTCTTGCAATAGGTCATTAAAAATCCCCCCGGCCGGACGGCTGTGGCTGAGCCGGCCGCGGCTGGCCGTGCCGGGCCGGCCTTTGCCGCGGTGGGCCTGGCAAGAACGCGACGCCTGGAGCTCCTCCATGCAGCGCGGCGCTGAGGGCGATCCAAGGAAAAAAAACCGGGAATATTAAGATGACGTCATTCAAACGAAAGAAATTACGAGCTCGCCATTCTTGGCTTGACTAGCCGTTCCTGGAAATTCCTCGGGTGCGCGGGCGTGGGGGCTGGAACAAAGCCTGGAGTCTGGGTGGGATGGGGTCCCGGCCGCGGGGCAGAGTCTGAACCAAAGCCACCCTTCCCGCAGGCCTGCTGGTGGCGTACGCGGCGGGGGCCGTGGTGGCGTGGCGCGGCGTGTCGTGGTGCTGCTGCGTGGTGGCCGCCGTGCCGCTGCTGCTGCTCACCTTCTGCTGCCCCGAGAGCCCCGTCTGGCTGGTGCAGAACGGGCAGCTGCACAAGGCGGAGCAGTCCCTGCGGCGCCTCGCGCCCAGCGGCTGCAGCAAGGTAAGGCTCGCTCGGCGCGAGAGAGGCACGGCGAGGTGTCAGGCTAGCCTTGCCAAACCAAACCTACACGAAAAAAAAAAAAAAAAAAAAATCTCATTCAACGAACGTTAATGAAAGCAGATGATACTCGTTTGGTTTTCTTTCGATGATATTCGTTTGGTATTGTCGTGTGTGCTTATTATAGCAGTGTGCTCTCATGTCTGTTTTGTATTTAAAACTGTAAACAAGAGTCAGAACATATATGACTTATAAATTAGTATATTCTCACAATTCGGCACGAGCTGAGCAGAGCCGAGGCCCGCCCGAGTCACCCTTTGTGACGTGGCAGGCGGGGAGGGATTGTCAATTTTCCGCGCAGGCGCGAGGAGGGGGTGCCATTGTTTACGCCCGGTGCCGCTGGCGCTGGACGGGGGAGGCATTGTTGGATTCCGCGCAGGCTGCGCCTCGCCTCGCCTCGCCTCACCAGACAGCCACAATCCCGCCCTGGCATGCCGGCCCCACTATTATTGTTAGGATACGCGCTTGGTTTCTCGAGAGTTAAAGCTAGCTGACACCTTCATATGTCTTGTAGTTTTAGGTATGTTTGAGGTGTGAAGGTATCATCTGCTAAAAAAGAACTTAGTTTTTGCCCAACTAAAGATGTTTCCGTTCTGGTCACGAAAATTTCGTTCGGAGAACGAAAATTTAGTTATAAGAGCGGAAATTTCGTTGCAGCAGTGAATTCGACTGTCGTCCCAGCGGACCGGTTCGTTTGGCACAGCCAAAACTATGTTCGCTACGGCAAAGAACCAATTTGCTGCTGCAACGATGGATTCGTTGCAGCAGCGAACTTCTCCGTTCTTCGATCGAAATTTTAGTTACTGGAAAGTAATTTTAGTTACCAGACCGAAATCATCCTTAGTTGGGCGAAAACCAACCGACGCATCGGTTGGATCAACTATTTTTTTTTTTCCGTGTAACCCAACAATGTTCCTTGCAGGATGAGTACGCCGCGCGCGAGCTGCAGGCGCTGGTGCTGACGACGCGTCGACGGGGCGCGGGCTCCGGGGCGTCGGCCGACGGCGCGGCGCCCCGCTGGTGGACACGGTGCGCGCGCTCCCTCCGGAAGGGCACGGCCGCCATCATGGACGGCAGGGGCTCGCGGCGGCCCCTGTACCTGCTGTGCGTGCTCATGTTCCTGCAGCAGTTCAGCGGCGCCTACGTGCTGCTGTTCTACGCGGTCACCTTCTTCCAGGTAAACGACCGCGCCACCGCAAAGTCGGCCATCGCGTCGTGGGTCGCGTCACGCCGCGGCGGGACGGGACGACGGCGCGCCGAGGCTGCATCCGGTCCTGGTCGCCGCCCGGTCGCTGGCGCCTTGCCGCGGGGATTACCCGGAATCGACCGGAGTTACCCGGACGGCTGGACCGGTGGCAAAGCGCGGCGCGCGGCGCGCGCGGCCTCCGGGTGGTTCCGCGTTCGCGTCACCGCGTCACCAGCCACGTCGCGGAGGCCGCACCACCGGCGGGATGGGTCTGTTGCCCCGGACAACCGCCAAGGCCCGGCCCGGCCCGGCCCGGCCCGGCCCGGTCACGCGGTCACCTCCTCTTTGTTTTCGGTTTTCGGTTTTCGCAGTGCGGGGGAAGGGAAAGCAGCGGACGCGGTATGAAAAACGTCACCCGTGACATTTTGGCGCGCGTCCCGCCTGCGTCACTGGCTGTTTGTGCGTGCGTGTGTGTGTGTGTGTGTGGGTGTGTGTGTGTGTGTGTGTGTGTGTGTGTGTGTGTCTGTCTGTCTGTCTGTGTGCGCGCCGGCGAGGCCGCCGCCGGCAATCGGCCCGTGTCGTCGACGGCGACCCGTCGCGTCCCCCCGTCTTCATCGGAGACTCACCTTTCACGTGACCCTTAATTAAATCGGGGAAATGGTCGCGTTACACGGAACGGACCAAACGGGGACCCTCCCCGGTCTGCCGCCTGCAGAGTGCCGCGATCGGGAAGGTAATGGGAACAAGAGAGTGGCGCCGGCGGGCGCGGCGCGGCGCGGCGCGGCGGCCACTCGCCCGGCCTGTTTTCGTTCGGGATTACCAACTCAAGCGGGTTGGCCACGCTGATTCCAGTCGTGCTTTTTAGACTCGGCCGGCAGAACGACGCGCACTAAAAACGCTCAACAGATTGGCACGCGTGAGCCGCAAGGCGAACCATGCAGCCTGACTCCGCGGAGTCGTCGTTGCCTTGCTGTCTCTCTCGCACCCCTCCGGGACGGAGAGCGACAGAGACTCACTGAGAAATCTTGTCACTATAAATACAAAGGTCAGACTTCTCGCCACTCCAGAGGCGAGACAAAAAGGGTTGCCAAATTTTGGTCTGACCTGAAAGTCTCGCAAAAATTCGGTCAGACAAAAATGCCTCGCCACAGATTGGCGAGACTGTTTTGTCTGAACATATCGTGGTCAGACCATATTGTGGTCAGACTTTTGAACCCACTCAATACGGTTCATGCAACCTGTGCCGCAGTCAGACGTAAAAGTCTCACTATTTTGTGGCGAGACATTTTTGTCTGACCAAATATTGGCGAGACTTTTGGGTCTGACCAAAACTTGGCGAGACTTTTTGCCTCGCCATATTTTGGCGCAAAGTCTTTCTATTTTAATATCAGTGGTTTCACATCAGGAACGAAACCTTTGGTCTACGGGATCAAAATGTGTTTCATCCGTCCAACCTTAACACAGTCACCAAATTTTCGGTTCCAGGTATCAAACTTTTAAACGCTGAAACGGCAAATTTTGATGCCTGGAGCCAAAACTTTAGTGTGGGTCCGGGACCAAAATGTGTTTCATCTGTCCAACCTTACACGGAAAAAAAAAGTTCGGTCGATGCAGTCAGGATTCGGTCGTAGGAATCGACTTTCCCGATTTGCCGACTTTCGATTGTCACGATCGACCCTGGATCACCACCACCGACACGTCATCACCACAATCAGAAAAATGGTCGCCACGGGCGGATTTCACCAACCAACCCATTCCGATCGTAACGACCGACTCCTTCATTCCGTGTAACACAGGCACTAAAGTTTTCGTTCCTGATGTGAAAGGAATCTCCGTGTGCAGAGCCACCCCGTTTGCTTGCAGGACGTGCAGAGCTCCGTGGACGACTACACGGCGGCGGCGCTGGTGGGGCTGCTGCGCCTCGTGATGGCCGTGGTGACGCTGCCGCTGCTGTCGCGCTTCGGCCGCCGCCAGCTGCTCATCATGAGCGCGGCCGTCATGTGCGCGTCCATGCTCACGTCGGGCTTCTTCAGCCGGCGGTGGCCGGGCGCCGCCCTGGCCGCGGGCTCGGCGCTGGACGGCCTGGACGGCCTGGACGACGGCCTGGAGGACGGGCCCGACGCGGACGGCCTGGCGGGCGGCGCGGCCGGCGGCGCGCGCTGGGTGCCGCCCCTGTGCGTCCTGGTGTACGTGTGCTCGTCCTGCGTCGGCGTGCTGTCCGTGCCCTGGATCCTGGCCGCCGAGCTGTTCCCGCAGCGGGTGCGCGGCACGGCGCAGGCCGTCATCCTCTCCCTCGCGCACTTCTTCATGTTCGCCGCGCTGCAGACGTACCGCGAGCTCAACGCCTGGCTCGGTAAGGATAGAGTCCTACAGTGGGAGGGGAACGTGAACCCATACGCCCATTTGCCATACGCTGATCGACAGCCACCCTCGAAATGCGCTTTACTATTTCTCATACTTTGGCGAAAACGAAGAAAAAGTTGCGCGTAGTTTTTCAAACAGTGGCCAGAACCTTGCTCCGCGTCTAGGCCACTACGGAAAATCGAGCCTGGATGAAAAACTACGCGCAAACTCTTTTCCCGTTTTGGCCAAAGTATGAGGAGTTCGCCGCTCGGACAAGCCCTATCCAACGAGGACAGGGCTCACGTTTCTGGTAAGAACATGCACCACTGCAGAGACAATCCACTGAACATCCAGAGTCGGCCTGAGGGCCTGAGGGAGGGACAAAGTAGCACTTCTTTTGTTTTCGAGTTACCGGGGCGTTGTGTGGCTATCAAACTTTCAAGCATTTCTTATGGCAATGAAGCCTACCGCGCCCAAAATTTTACCCATGATTACGACGCACTTATTATTCTCAGTAAACCATATACTACTGTACTAATTTCGCGGTTGTATCGCGTTGTGCGTGCTGAGTTGTTGATCGGGTCATTCCTTTTCGACGGTTCGTGTATCGCACGCGCGATTGTCGATTGTCGCCCCCCAACCCTCCCTACACTCAAATATATACACACGCACAGACTCTCTCTCTCTCTCTCTCTCTCTCTCTCTCTCTCTCTCTCTCTCTCTCTCTCTCTCTCTCTCTCTCTCTCTCTCTCTCTCTCTCTCTCACACACACACACACACACACAAACAAACAAACAAACAAACAAACAAACAAACAAACAAACAAACAAACAAACAAACAAACAAACAAACAAACAAACAAACACACACACACACACACACACACACACACACACACACACACACACACCATCAAACGAGCCTATTCTGGTCGGGCCAATCCCGGGCGAGGCGTCACGCGACGCGCCGCTCTCTGCGGTTTGCTGTTCGCCCCACGCGCTCGCCACGCTTCGCCACGCTTTGTCGCGCCGGGCCATTTCGGCGCGAAATGCGAAATAGGGAATGCACACTGTCGCCTTCCTTGGAAGAAACAAACCGACGATGCCTTGCCGCCCCTTCTCCTTGACGGCGTTAAGTCGCTGCTTTGACGTCACCGCGACTCGCGCCGTAACTCACGCGCCGGTCCGGGAGTGGGAGTGGGGGGGGAAGGGTCCAGTCAATGGGAGTGATATACGGTACGGCTTCTCGTTACCGTGCAGTGCAGGCGGGCTGCGTCCGCGGAGGGACCGGCCGGCCGGCTTCGTCGCTCTGTCCCTCTCGCACCCGTGAGGGACGCGTCATGAGTGGCGAGACAGAGGCGCCGTCAGCCTTGCCTCCAGCCGCGCTTCCCTCACGCGGCCCCGCTCCAGGCAATTAGCGAGCGCCTCCTCGCGTCAGCGACAAGGCAGCGAGGCGTCGCCGGCAGAGAGAGAGAGAGAGAGAGAGAGAGAGAGAGAGAGAGAGAGAGAGAGAGAGAGAGAGAGAGAGAGAGAGAGAGAGAGAGAGAGACAGAGACAGAGAGAGAGACAGAGAGAGAGACAGAGAGCGTGCTCGCGATGACAGGATTCCCTCCGAAATCCTGCGCGCCACCCGCCGAAGGGGGTCTGGGTTGAGTCTGTTGCCGAAAGCAGGTCTCTGTGCGGCAAGCCTGGTTCCGCCACAGGACCCCCAGCGGTTCCCAACCGTGGGGTCGCGGAAAAAATATTTTGGGTCTCCCTCATCCTAAGGCAGCCATTTTTGAGTCGCGAGCGAGGGGTCCACCACTAGTGATTACCTTCAAGAACTTTAAAAAAAAAACTCTATAATTTTGACGAGTAAGGAGCATTTTTTTGCCTATTTTCATAAGAAAAACCTCCAAAAGCCGATAAAAAACAGGAAAAAATATTCAGTTTGGGCATGTGATTACCAATGATTAATGATTACTGGAGGAAGTGTGCACACGATTACCAGTGTCGTGGACCCCTCGGTCGCAAGCCGAGAAAGGTTGGAAACTGCTCGCATAGCCTAACTAACGCGTTGCCCTTCACCTTCGCTGTCGCAGGCTCGGACGGCGTGCAGTGGCTGTACGCGTCCGTGTGCGCCGCCACGGTGCTCTTCGTGTGGCTGGTGGTGCCCGAGACGCAGGGCCGCACCGAGGAGCAGATCGAGGGCTTCTTCCTCAACCACGTCCTCTACCTGGGCAGGGCGCGCTCCCTCGACAAGGCCGAGAGGGCGGCCGAGGCCGGCACGGCCAGGGCGGACACCGCCACCAAGACCGTGGCCGAGGCCGGCGACGACGCCGCGGACAAGCAGGGAGATGTGTTCGTCCTCCAGTGCCGTGAGGAGCCGGAGGGCGCCGTGTGCGACGACAGCTGCGTCACACACCTTTGAATGACTGACTGAATGCATCGAACGACCGAGTCTTTGAACGAACGAACGAACGAACGAATGAACGAATGAATGAATGAATGAATGAATGAATGAATGAATGAATCTCATTTTCCACACGTTCTTCTCTGTTGGGAAAAAGAAACAAGCATCTGTGATTTGTTTTGTGAAGAATCAACGTCGTATACTTGTATCATTGCGCATTGAGACATTTATCTGTTTTTAATAATAAATTACTTATGTATTCTTTTCGATATAGATGTGAATTTCTCTTACGTTCTTCGTGCCCATGCGAAAGGCAACCTCGGTCACTCCAGAGCGTGGCAATACTCCCAGCGTCTGGCGCTACTCCGCGCGTCCGAATCCTGTCGTAGAGCGACGCGACGATACCCCGTGTCCGCACCGATACACTGTTGCTGCTGGGTGATGATGCGGTGATGATAGACTGTGACCTGCCTCTCTCACAGCCACCGAGATCTTCTGCGAGCGCAGGAAAATAAAGTGAGAAGGCGCGATTAGTTGGAGACTTCTGTTCAAGAAAACCTTTGTTAGTCATCGTGGTCAAAGTGTTTTTAGTGTTTCCGAAATTTTTGAGAATTTTGAGGGGAAAACAGTGCTTATACTGCTCAGTATAAGGACACGCCACAATTTAAGGTAAAAAACTGACATGGTTTATTAAAAAAAAACATTTGTTTACAAAATTAAAACTATCTTTAAAGAGAATCATCTGTGAATGTTACGGCCGGGGCAGACTGGTGGCCTCGGGCGCGGTACGTGTTGAGTTTCCTGACCGTGGAGCTGCATGCGTCTGCCCCCGCGTACCGAAGCCAGTCCTGGACAGTCAAAAAGGAAATAAGAAAATGAATTTGTTCGACATCAAAGAGAAAAGTGAGGCACATATACTGGAAACCGCTTGAGAGGTAGGCCGATACCTGGAGAGCCCTGCGATGCAGGTCGCTGGCGTTGCTGGCGTGGCTGCCGCTGCCCGCGTCCAGGCGGACGTCGTCGGCCGATGACGCCTCCCCCGCCTGCCGCGGCCGCCGGAGGAGGTCGGGAGTCTCGCTCAGGCCTTCTGGCGGGACATAAACAAGGGATGCGCTCAGAGCGAGCAGGTGCACACGAATTAGCGTGTGCTTATGTTCATAAAATACAGAAATTCATTGCTGAGCGAAGCGAAGCACCCTGTTGGGGTTTTTGAACGGTCACGATGGTAGCCCCCCCCCCCTTTCCCCGGATACCTTTAGTTTCCAAGAGGTATCTTACCAGCCATGGGAAGGCCTTCGGCCTTGATGCTGAGCTGGCTTTTTTTCGCAGATGCAAATGCATGTTGGCCTACAGAGCCTATTGAGCTTGGCCTATGGAGCTTGGACTATATAGCTCGGCGTATCTAGCTTGGCCTAAATAGCTGGGACTATATGTATACCCATATGAATATAGTATTAATAACAATAGTAAGATACCTCTTGGAAACTAAAGGTATCCCCGGGGGGGGGGCTACCATCGTGACTGTTCAAAATCCCCAACAGGGTGCTTCGCTTTGCTCAGCAACCATTGTTATTAATACTATATTCATATGGGTATACATAGTCCCAGCTATTTAGGCCAAGCTACATACGCCGAGCTGTATAGGTCAAGCTCCATAGGCCAAGCTCAATAGGTGCACCTCTATAGGCCAACATGCATTTGCATCTGCAAAAAAAAAGCCAGCTCAGCATCAAGGCCGCAGGCCTTTCCCTGGCTAGTATTTTCCACACAGAAACATAATTTGATCCAAATTTTGAACTGACGGTCGGCTGGCGCCAGCTCGGCGGCGGCCTGCTCGGCGAGGCGGGCGATGCGCGCGATGCGGCGGGCGGGGTCCTCGCTCAGCAGCCAGAAGGTCCTCATGTCGCCCTTGCCCTTGACGGGGATCACGCCGCGCTCCTCGCAGTGGTAGCCGCCCAGGCGCTGCAGCAGCGCGTGCGTCGCCTCCGAGATGTGGATGCGGTGCGGCAGCCCCGAGGACTCCATGCGCGACGCCGTGTTGACCGTGTCGCCGAACAGGCAGTACCGCGGCATGGCCAGCCCCACCACGCCCGCCACGCAGTGGCCTGCCGGGCAGACGGCACACAGCTGGTCAGAAGACCGTCGAGGCGGCCAAAATTCTAGACGCGTTTTGAGCTCCAGAGTCGCTAAATATGACTCGAATCGACCGTGTGACCCCACCAATGGATTCCTCTTTTGGAGAGCAATCCATTGGTGGGGTCACACGTTCGATTCGAGACCCATTTAGCGACTCTGGAGCTCAAAACGCGTCCGGGATTTTGGCCGTCTCAACGGTCTTCTGCCCCACTGTGCAAGCACTGTTTGTTTTTGTTTGTTTGTTTGTTTGTTTGTTTGTTTGTTTGTTCGTTTGTTTGTTTGTTTGTTTGTTTGTTTGTTTGTTTGTTTGTTTGTTTGTTTGTTGTTTGTTTGTTTGTTTGTTTGTTGTTTGTTTGTTTGTTTGTTTGTTTGTTTGTTTGTTGTTGGTTCGGCGCGCCGCTCACCGGAGTGGATGCCGATCCTGAGCTGCACGGCCTCGCCCTGGCGGTGGCGCACCTCGAAGCGCCGGATGCGCGACAGGATGCGCAGCGCCATGGAGGCGATCTCGCCGGCGTGGCGGCCCGCGTTGCGCACCGGCAGCCCGCTGGCCACCATGTAGGCGTCGCCGATGGTCTCCACCTTGTACACGTCGTAGTGCGAGATGATGGAGTCGCAGACGGTGTACAGGTCGTTGAGCAGGTCCACCACCTGCAGCGGCGTGCTCTCGGCCGACAGCTCCGTGAAGCCCACGATGTCGCTGAAGTAGATGGTGACGCAGTCGAAGCTCTCCGCCTCCACGGGGTCGCCGCGCTTCAGGGCCTCGGCCACCGTCCTGCCAACAGCGCGGCGGCGCGTCAGTCCTAGGGCCCTATATGTAGGGCTCTAGTCAGTCCCCCATAGTGTCTCCCCCCCCCCCCGATCCGAACCGCAGACGGAGCCTACTTCGGCAGCATGCGGTGGAGCAGGGCCTCGGTCTTCTTCTTCTCCTCGGTGAGCTGGTTGGTGCGCTCCTGCACCAGGCCCTCCAGGTTGTACGCATACTTCTCCATGATGGACAGCATGTTGTCAAAAATGTTCGGCTTTCTGGCGGCACAACAAGGGACACGTTTCAACAACGACACGGAGGACGACGAGTTCAACACACGCCTGCCGAGCTGCTCCAAAGGACATCGCCGAGGGGGCAACCACTCAAGAAATCATGTGTCCCCTAGAGAGCCAGAAATCTCTGGAAATCGGAAATCTTCCCCCCCCCCAAAAAAAAAGGCAAAAAAACAAGCAAATTTTGGGCGTAAAATCGGTTAAAATCTTGCGAAATCCTCAAACACACTACGTGGTTGCCCCCTCGGACATCGCTTCGCCGCCCCCTCGGCGCGCGGCGCCGCGTGGGGGTGCGAGAGAGTGGTCCTCGGGGGCGGCGCGGCTGCCTTGCTCACAGTCCGGCCTGCATCTCCTTGAGCTTGACGCGCACGAGGCGGATGTCCGGCCGCTGCTCGGGGTCCTCGCTCCAGCACGCCTCCATGCAGCGCACCACGTAGTCCTGGGCCTGCTCCAGCGCGGCCAGGGTGCGCACGTCCGGCCGGAAGGGGGGCTGGCCGGGCTGGCCGGGCTGGGCCTGCGGCGCCGCCACCCGCGCCACGATCTCTGCACGACAGTGTGCGGGGATGGCCCAGTCAATACCCCACGCGCGGTGCTGAGAGTCTCTCGCGAGCGGAGTCAGGACAGGTCGGTCCTTCCCCGGTCGCGAGCCTCGCCCACGCGGGGGCCGCGGCCTACCTTGGTCGGAGAGCGTGGTGGCGCCCCACGGCCCGGCGCGCCCGATGATCTCGTACAGCAGGATGGCGAACGAGTAGACGTCGCCTTTCTGGGTGCCCCTACCCGGCGCGGGCAGGCCGTGGTGGCCGTGGTGGTGGCCGTGGTGGTGGCCCTGGTGGTGGTGGTGGCCCTGGTGGTGGTGGCCGATGCAGGCCGCCCCGGAGGCGCGCAGCAGCTCCGGAGCCCGCCACAGACACCGCCGCAGCTCCCGGCGAGCGGCATCCGGCTCCACCTGTCCGGCTGCACCGCGGCAACGGGAACAAAAGGGAGCAACCGGAGTGAACGCCTTTTCGTAGGGTAGAAAATTTGGGAGAAATCACTTTTATTCAACGAATGTGACGTCATGTCGAGGGGTGACCCACTGTAAGATGTTGTGTACAATGAATGTGGGAATGTGTTAGAATGCGCAAGATTTCTGCCGTATTTGTCACACTTGTTGCCTACCTCCAGGCGTTTTTGCCTCCAGAATATGGGGAATGTGTTCAAATTTTGTACAATGAATGTGGGAAGTAGTTGTTCTCCCCTCGCGTCATGTTCGTTTGAATGTGAAATTTGTCACGTTCGTTTGAATGTAGACGCACGTTCAAACGAATGTGACATCTAGAGATAGGAAGATTATGCTTTCGCATAATAGCATAATTTCCTAAAAAGGATGTTACAGAAACGGCAACAACATTTTTGGTAACCCCTTACTCTCCCCATTCCGAAAATACAAAGCATAATAAAGCATAATTTACGAAAAACGCAGCATAATGCCTAAAACGCATAATCGGGGCATAATTGAGCCAAATTTCAGTCACAACGGGCGTACACCCTCTTTAAATGTTGTTGTTTTGGTATGAAAATCACTGAAAGAGACTTGGTTTTGAATTTGGTGCGACTCCGCGGTAAGCGCCGCGTCGGATTGCTACGCGGGACTACTTCGGGAGGAAAGGAGGCGTGGGGCGTTGAGCCAGTCGTTTGTTGTGGTTGTGGGCGTATGACGTGTGTTAGGTGAAAATACAACCAAAATATTTCTTTGAGAATTGTTAAAACCACTTTAAACCTTTTTTTTGCAATTTGCCCAATTTTTTGACAAAAAAAGCATAAAAACGCATAATTTGGCCCAAAACAAAGCATAACAGGCGCATTATTGAACCATTTTGACCGCATACATAGAGCATAATTAGCTAGGAATTTAGGGCATAATTGAGCGTTTTTGAAAGCATAATTTTCCTATCTCTAGTGACATCGTATTCAAACGGACGTGACAAAATTCACATACGAACGAATATGACCTCACATTCGTTGAATAAGAGTGATGAATGTTTGCATCGCATCCAATCCGAAATCCAATCCAATCTTAAATGGTCCGAATCCAAACCCCTTCCATCTTCACTCGATTGTGTTACCTTTGAACTCGTGCAGGCCGAAGTCGGAGATCTGCAGGACCCACCGCGAGTCGACGAGGCAGTTGGAGGAGCGCAGGTTGCCGTGGGAGACGATGTCGCTGTCGTGGAGGTAGATCATGCCCTGCAGGGAGGAGCGCCGGCCGTCAGGGTCGTTCAAGTGGCCTAGTTCCGACCAAGTTCAGTGAGAGGGGTTCGCACCTTAAGGATGTCTGCGACGAGCGACGACACGAACATGTTGTCCAGGTGCAGGTCCTTGTTGGCCAGGACGTCCTCCAGCGAGCCGCGCGCGCAGTAGGCCGTGAGGATGCACAGCGCGCCGTGGTCCACGCACGCGCCCATGAACGGGATCAGGTTCTCGTGGCGGACCTCGCGGATCTGCGGCAGGGCGCGGGTTCAAACACCGGCTAGTTTGCATTTTGGCGAGACTCGCATCCTCGAGTACCTGCTTGAGCTCCTTGCGGATGCTGCGGGTGAGGTCCAGCGAGCGCTTGTGCACGTACTTGACGGCCACGATGTTGCCCTTGTAGAGGCCGACGTGCGTGTGCGCCAGGACCCCGCCGCCCTCCGCGTCCGGGGCGCCACCCTCGGCCACGCTGCCAGCCGCGCTGGGCCGCAGCACGCTGCGCCGGCAAACCTGCAACCACAAGCTCGTCTTCATCTGGGCGTCGCACAGTGGGTCAAAACGGTCGAAATCGGGAAAAAAATATCTAAGGGCGGAAAACAAGTTTTGAAAAAGTCACGGCGATTTTTGACGATTCTGACTCAAAATTTCGTGGGGAATCCGAATCTGACCACCTCAGGTTCCGGTCGGGCCCGGACTTTTTCGTACATATTTTTTTCCCCGATTTTGACCGTCTCGACCCACTGTGCGTCGCTCTGTCTGTCTCACGACCCATGTAAGGGCGAGAGAGGGATTCTCAGCGTGCAGGCGGTGATGGAGTCGCCACCATGCTCTTGTTGGCCGTGTCGCTGCCCGACGGGATGAGGGTGATGTCCCGGCTGTCCACCTTCCACAGCAGGCACGCCAGCTTCTGCTCGTAGCGGTAGTGCCTGCACAGAGACGCAGCCGCGGCTCCACGTCACGTCAATCAGTTGGACTACCCAACAGTGTTGCCAGATAAGTAGGCAAAAAGTAGCCCAAACACACAGGGGTGCGGCAGGCTGCATCTCCTCCTGCCTACTAGACGACTTCTCGCCACAGCTGTTCAGTAGCTGCCTAGTAGGCAGGAGGAGATGCAGCCCACCGCACACCTGTGTGTTTGGGCTACTTTTTGCCTACTTTTCTGGCCACACTGCTACCCAACCAAAGCAGCAGTGTAGCCGCCACGCGAGAGAGACAGGCCGACGGGGCGCCCGGCAGGCAGGCAGGCAGGCAGCCAGCGCGCGGGGCGGTGCGGCGGCACAGCCTAGCCTCGGACCCGCAGGCTGAAGGCGTCGCGGGCGCGGAACCCTCTGCCGCTACAATGCAGGCCGACTTGGCTCGGACTTGGCGGTTCGTCGCTCTGTCTCGCTCGCAGCCGACCGCAGCGTGAGTGTGAGGGACACTGACTTGAGGGCGAAGGCGGCGGCCACGGCCAGCAGCACGGCGACGGCGGCCACGGGCAGGCTGAGCCGCCAGTCGGCAGTGCAGCGCTCGCCGTGAAAGCCGCACTGGGGCTGGCCGCGCGGCGCCGACCCGGACACCCACTGGATCTTACGGGAATCGTCGAAGTAGCGGAACTCCTGCAAAAGCACGCCGAAAGCAAAGTAGGACCGAGTCCTGGTTTTCCCAGGTCTGAAACGAACGACCGAGGGTTGAATCACGCAGGGTTCTGGTGTACACATGAGTACTAATAATAAACTAATAATATATGTTGGTGGTTGAACCTGGCTCTCGAGGGACCGGTCCCCGATATACCTAGTTCTCGAAATTCATTTTTGAAACTTTTTATATGAGCGTTGCCTGTACCGGGAGCTGCATGGGCTCCGTGTCGTTGGTGTGGCTGTACACGAAGTAGCCCACGGGCTGCATGCTGATGCCGGTCTTGTCGTCGGGCAGCGCTGCCACCACGCTGAAGTTGCCCTCCGCGTCGCCGTTTTCGTCGATCAGCACCTCAAACCAAACGATAATCGCGGCAGATAATTAAACCCAGATTTTAGATCAGGTTTTTTTTTGTTGTTTTTTTTTAAAGAACGAAAATAATGAGGTTGAAGGGAATGGCGTACGTCGAAGCCCTGCACGGACTGGTAGGCGCGGCCGCGGATGTGCTGCAGCACGGCGGTGCCGTTGCGGGGGTCCACGCCGTCCTCCAGGATCTCGGTCAGGGCGCGCGCGTAGATCATGACGGCATCGTACAGGTGCGCCGCGTCGATCGGCACCTGCATGCCAACGCAGTCAGTCCAGAATGAGGACCAGGGAAGGAGCGGGGAAAGGAAAAGGCGGCCGGGGGAACGCACCGAGATGCTGCCGAAGATGCTGGGGTGGTAGGGCACGCAGAACGGCGGCCCGGTCGACAGCTTCTTGATTTCCGCGGAGATGTTCCTGGAACAGCCACGCAGCCAGTCGTTGGGTGGTGGCCTGTCACCTTGACGGCCATGACCAAGGCTTACTTGTACTCGGGGTTGCGGGGGTGGCCGGGCGTGAGCTTGAGCACGGATCGAAAGCCGACGGCGGCGTCCTCGGCGCTGGACGCGGTGCCGTTGCGGAGGAACGGGTCCAGGTACTCTGCAAAGTAGAAGTGAGTAGGTCGTTGGAGACAGGGAGGGGGGGGGGAACCGTGCTGGCGGGCACCGCACCTCGCTGGACAATCTTGTGCTTGGACTCGGGGTCGTAGATCTCGTCGTCCACCGAGATGACGACGTACTCGCCCTTCTCCAGCAGGCCGCGCCGGTGCAGCACCATCACGAAGTCCACCAGCGCCACGTGCTCGCCGACGAACACGTACACTGCGACACACTCACACTTAGCACACGCACGCCCGCAGATGGGCGCTCATCAGGGTCTCACCTCGAGTCGTCTCGTACGTCTTCTCCACGATGGCCTCCATCTCCTCGATGTGCCGGGGGATGTAGTCGGAAAACTCGCAGATGTCGGAGATGGCGATGCCGTGCGTGCGGGCGAGGTCCTGGACACCAGACACGCACCCAGACTCACTGGGATTGCAGGCGCCTCGTTCGTGACTCCAACCCATCAGCAGCAAATACTCCCCCCCTTTTCCTGCGGCTGCAGCCACAGTGCCAGCGGCCAGCACGCCTCAGCCCACAGTGGGCCAGAAGACCGTTGAGGCGGCCAAAATCCCGAACGCGTTTTGAGCCCCAGAGTCGCTACATGGGACTCGAATCGAACGCGTGACCCCACCAATGGATTCCTCGTTCGGAGAGCAATCCATTGGAGGGCTCACACATTCGATTCGAGTCCCATTTAGCGACTCTGGAGCTCAAAACGTGTCCGGGATTTTGGCCGCCTCAGCGGTCTCCTGACCCACCACTGTGCAGCCCCTCGGCCGACTCGATAGCTTCTTCCCACATGCCCGCGACTCGTGGTTCTCTTCTTCTGAGGGCCCGTGCCTTGTGTCTTGGTCCCTATTTTCGAGCAATGCCTTCGTCGCTCCGTCTCTCTGGCGCGGGTGCGGCTGTCAGGCCTGTCGGCAGGCACCGCGTACCGCGGGCGGGGGAAGGCGGCTCCACTGGGCGGCGAGGTGAGCGGCCCCTTTGTCGGGCCGTTCACTCCACGCCGGCCAAGTTACGTAGGCCCGTCGTAGTTGCGGCGTTGGCAATGGGCAATGGGTCAGGAGACCGTTGAGAGGGGCCAAAACTCTAGACGCGTTTTGAGCTCCAGAGTCGCTAAATGGGACTCGCAGCGAATGTGTGACCCTACCTATGGATTGCTCACCAAACGAGGGATCCATTGGTGAGGGTTACGCGTTCGCTTCGAGTCCCATTTAGCGACTCTGGAGCTCAAAACGCGTCTAGAATTTTGGCCGCCTCAACAGTCCTCTGACCCTCTGTGCCGCGGGATGGCCGAGGCGGATCCAAGGACGAAAGTAATAACGAGGGGGAAAAATTAACCAGCCAGCAGCGTGGACGGGGTGACAACAGAAAAAAAATCCCATTCAAGGCACGTTTATGGAAGCAGATGATACTCATGTGGTTCTCTCCAAGGTGGTAGTCGCGGAAGTATTTCAGTGTTTGTTTTTAGCAGATGACACAATAAACATACTCAAAATCAAAACGAGAAATAAGAAGAAGTCAGAAGTGATACGCCCGGTATCATCCGCTATAAAACCGCACACAACGATTACGCGTGTACTAGACCTCGATGGCGTCCTTGACGCCGGTACTCCAGGCGGGCTGCTTGCCGGCCACCACGACGAAGCTCCCCCAGTCGAAGGCCCGGAGCAGCGCCACCACGGACTTGGACACCTTGGAGGCGGGCGGCAGCGTGCGCGCGAACGTGTGGTAGACCCGCTTGTCGGACATGTGGGCGTCGGCGCAGTTCTGAAACAGAGGTCGGCAAAGTGGAAATTACAAGGATTTGTCTATCTGAGAGGGAATGGTCTCGCGCAGAGGGGTGGGGCGGGGCGGGGCGGGGCGGGGCGGGGTGGGGTGAGGCGGGCGGGGCGTGCGAGATCCCAGACGGAGGGGCTCTACTGGCTCGGCGACACTTAATGCCCACGCCTCGATTGTTTTTCCTCAATGTTGCCGCCAGCAGACGCCACCGCCAGCCTTGGGCTGCGCGGGCTGCGCGGGCTGCGCGGGCTGCGCGGGCTGCGCGGGCTGCGGGGGCCGCTGCTCTCGGTGACGATCGGAGCCATGAAGGCTGCCGCTGTCTGGCTGCCTGTCTGTTTGCCCGCGGATTACGGCTGTTCCGTTTGCAGAGGATTGCGCGCAGCGCGGCGGCCAGGAGCCTGACCCGGAGTCCGCCAGCCTCTCAGCCTCTCAGCCTCTCAGCACTGCCAGCAGCCCCAAGGAGCCGGGCTGACTCGGGCATGCTGGACACCTGCAGGTCGGTACCGTCCGCATCGAGGAGACCGCGGCCTCGAGACTCGAGCAACGCCCATACACCGGTGGACTTGCATTCCGCACGGGGACCAATTATTGGTTCAATGGGAGGGAGTGACGTCATACCACTGTCAACAAACGGCAATAAAAAACAAGAGCGGGGACGCCGCCTCCCCCTGGCGGTCGATACAAATTAAAGGCAGAGGGACCGCCGCCGCCGCGCGCGACACCCGTGAGTCGGCGAGGCTCCGCGCTCCGCAGGGACGAGTGGCGGCCGGCGTCAAACTTCCCTCTAATGGCTCGTTAAAATAAACTTGAACCTTGTCGATCGAGGGAGTAAACAAATCGGGCCGGGCGAAGGGAGGGGGTAGGGTGAACTGGGAGGGGGGGGGTCATTAACAGCCTCCATGTCTCCCCCCCTCACAACAATCAATCTACGACACGACAGCCCCGGTCACGCCATCCCCCCCCCTCTCATGGTCCGCCAATTTCCACCGCATTATTATTATTATTTTCCCCGCCAACTTCCGAAGGCTCGTCGTCGTCGCATGGGCGCGGGTTCAACGCCTGCTGCCGCGCCGGCCTGTGGTTTCCGCGGGTCGCGCCTATGATGCCTGATGCCTCTTTAGGCGCCATTGTGCGTGATGACCATGCAGTGACTTAGCGTCGACGCTAAATATAAGTGTTCCCTGTCCCTCCCCCCCCCCTTTTCCCCGGAGTGCGGGTGCCCTGCCGCCCGCCGCCGGCGTGCCCATGTTTATACGCATCGGCATTAACATACAGGGTGGAACGGCCGGGCCGGCGGTGTGGCAAGCCGGCAAGCCTGTCACTTCGCGTTACTGCGGGACGCGCGGCCAGGCCGGCGGGGGCTGCGGGGGGGCTCGCGAGGAGGCCGAGAAGGGCGCCGAGGACGACAGGCGCGACGCGACGAGCGGCGTGACGGACGGACAGCATCTCCACCGCCGGAGGGCCGATCGAAAACGCAGGCGGCCCCGCGCCGAGCTTCCGAAGCCACGCCGCCTGCACCAAATGACCTTTCTCTTGCAAAAATTGACGTCATTATTTTTGAATTGAAGTAGCCTTATGATTTCATCTGAGGAGGGTGAGGTTTCTGTTTTGTTTTTGTTTTTTATCAGTCTGGCGGCCGGACTCGGGACGTGACGTCCACGCCGCCGTTCCGCGCCAATCCCCGTCAACAAGCTCCAAGCCATCGCCCCTTCGCTGTGTCACGGCGCGGGCAGCAGGCCTGTCCCCAGTCGTTGTCGCATCGTTTGCCTGCCTAAGGCGGCAAAGCGGGAAGCACAGTGGCGACGCAAAGGGAGGAAGCAAGGGGCAACAGGTTGCGGGGCCTCGCGGGGCCTCGCGGGGCCTCGCGGGGCCTCGCGGGGCCTCGCCGCTCCTTGGCGCGACGCCTCACGCCGGAGTCGGACGCCGGACTGAGCCGGGCCTCCGTCTCTGCTCTCCATCAGGCGCCGCGCCTCTTAACTTGCCTTGGCTTGCAGTGCAGACGGATGATTCCGAAACTAGTTTACTCCTTCCTCGCTCTGGCTCTCTCGCATCCTTACGACGGGACTCCCCATGAGTGCGACGGCGACAGAACGACGAGAGCGCAGTTCGGAAGCAGCCCGCTCGCCCACGGAACTGGCACCGTCCGTGCAGTGACAGATTAATTGGCCGGCATAATGAGCAGCTAGATTAGAAAAGGAGTGGGAGGGAAGGGGAGGACCTCTGCTCTTCCGCCTTGTCGTCTGGGATGCTGAGCGCATTAGAGAGGTACAGTGATTTGCCGGCAGTAGAGCGCCGAGCGGCGCACTAAGTGCCAGACTATAAGGTTTCTACCTTCTTGGCATGATGGTGGAATAGGGCCTTTGAGTCCTAACCTAACATAAAGGAGAGAGGAGAAGAGGAAAAGAAGAGGACCCACTCACGTAAGAGATGACGGGCAGGTTCCAGGCGGTGGCCACCAGCGCCTCGGCGCCGCACGTGTCGTCCGGGCCGATGAAGGCGACGGCGCCGCGGTCGCGCATCACCGTCATGACGCGCAGGGCCAGCGCGGCGAGCGACGAGTCCCGGCGCCGCAGCCCCGACTCGGACGGGTTGGTGCCGATGTCCGCCGCCAAGTACTGCAGCTGCCGTCCTGGGGGCAGCGTGGCGTCAGCACTGACGGCAGCGTCGACCCGCCGCACAGTGGGCCAGAAGACCGTTGAGGCGGCCAAAATTGTTGTCGCTTTTTTGAGCGCCAGAGTCGCTGAATGGGACTCGAATCGAACGTGTGACCCCACCAATGGATTCTTCGTTAGGAGAGAAATCCGCGATGCTGGGGGTCATACGTTCGATTTGAGTCCCGTTTAGCGACTCTGGAGCTCAAAACGCGTCAACAACTTGGGCCGCCTCAACGGTCTTGTGACCCACTGTGCGGCGGGCCCAGCCCCAGTCCTCGTGCTGGCCGTACCGGGCAGCAGCGTGGGGTCCTCGTTGACGCTGCGGACGGCCAGCGGCAGGGCGCCCAGCACCACGTGGGTCTGGCCGTAGGCGCCGAGGAAGCCGAGCGTCACCGCACCAGCGTCGTCGCGGGCGTCGCGGCGCGCCTTCTCCACCGGGCTCTCTGCGCAGCGCGAGAAACAGGGGTAGCACTGCAGGCTTATTGTAATGACCGTGCTGCTGGGCGGTCTGTCTGTGTCGCCCTCATGGCGTATCCCGCAGGAGTGGACAGATCTTGGAGGGGGACGAATTACATGGAGTACACTCTAACTTGGACATGCCCTGAAACTGGGCACCTTTGTCGCCTGCCCCAGCTTTTAGGGTGCTTATGGCGCCCAGTTTCTGGGAACCTTTGTCGCCTAGCCTCAGGGTCCTCAAATCGTCCCACAACAAGTCCCATTGATGGAGCATGCATAGGGGCATCCAAAATGCCTACTTTCTGGGCAACCAAGGTGCCCAGATTTGGGGCACCTTTGGCGCTTCTAAGCCATAGGTCAGCGGTTCCCAACCTTGGGGTCGCGACCCCACTATGTGTCGCGGAAAAATATTTTGGGGACGCGGCTTGGTACCCCAACCTAACGTAACCTAGCCTAGGGTCACCAGACCCCAAATTAAAAACACCGTCCGAGGACAAGAATATTTACTTCAATTCAAAAATAATGACGTAAATTTTTGCAAAGGAAAGGCTATTTGGTGCAAGGCCGATCCCTGAACCGGACTGGGTTAGTGCTGTCGCAGTTCTGCCTCACATCGTAACCGCCGGCGAGCTAAGCTCAAGCACTTGCCACGGCGCAGAGAGACATCCACCCAGGTCATCGAGCCAGATTGCGACGTTTCCCATGCAGGCGCAGAGGGATTCAATTCCCATCTGCATGGCGTCCTTACCCCTCGGCAGGCCACTGCATGGTACAACGGAGTCTCGCCACCCATCACTGGTTGCCGAGAGGTTGTATATATACCGCATGTGAGTAAGTGAAGTCACCACCGCGAGGGAAGCGTCCGCCGACACAAAATTAGGCGGTCGCTCCCCCGGGACAGCGTGTCGAAAATGACATTTGCACTGAGTGTCGAACCCAGGTCCCCCGGTCTCTGGGTTCAGCGCCTCTTCGCTCTCGGCCACCATGCCACGTGGGACGCATCCGATGAAGCGGTGCGTTTGAAAGGCTGGATCCGAACAGAGTGAGTGTGGCAGGATTCGAACATTAGATCTTAGACTTTGTAGTCGCCGCAATCACAGTGATCCCCCCGGTGGCCGAGAGCGTGCAGTCATTTCATTCTGAGCCCGGAGTTTCGGGGTTCAACACCCGCTGTTTCTTTTTTTTTTTCACCAAAGCTACTGTATTTACTCAATAGATACAAAATAAACAATTTTATTTATTTTGCGGGGGAGGTGGTGTGGGGTTGCGAGTGTTTGGCTGTGGGGCCGCGCAAATGTTTGGCAGCCATTTTTGGGTCGCGAGCCGAATAAGGTTGGGAACCGCTGCCATAGGTGAAGGTAAGTTGCTTGATGATTTGTGGACCCTGAGATTGTGCCCAGTTGCCTGGCAAACCAACTACCGAATATCTTTCTCTCTCTAGCATTTTCTCGACAGATGGTGTCGCCCATGGACCCCGTAACGACTCCATGTAGTAATTCGTCCTTCTCCATGGACAGATCGACCCGTAGACAAACCGACGCTGGCCTGAGCGCTCGCTGCAGGGCTCACCTGGGGGCTGGTCGTCGCCGGGCTCAGCGGCCATGTGGCAGGACGCCGAGGGCTCCGCCGAGCACGAGATCTTGACGTGGAGGCCGTGGTCCAGGAGGCAGCCGGCCCGCGCCGTCAGCAGCGCGAGCAGCAGCATGCAGCCCGCTGGCATGGTGGTCACGGCCTTGACGGCGTGCTCGAGGCGCGGCGAGTTGGCGGCATGGCAGCCCGGGAAGGGCAGAGCGCCGCGGCGACAGGGCGCGTGTACAGCACGGCCAGTGAATGAGCACCACCCCGGGCTGCTAGGCTGCTGGGCTGCTGGGCTGCTGGGCTGGACCAGCGAGCAACAGGGGCGTCGCCAACCCCCTCCACGGCCCGCCACCCCCTGGCGCCCGACAACTTGTTGGGGAGCCGAGTGGTCTGGCCGATCGAGGCCCGTGGCGAGGGCTTGCCTCCCCGCCGCGCCACCCCCGCCCCCCCGCCACTTTCGTCTTTTTCAGCGCGCAAATTGAGTTGATCCGCGGCGCCGTGACCCGGAAGCCACTTTGAAGATTGCCTGCGCCTCCACTATGCGTCGGCCCCCACGCCGCCACCCGCTCCGGCCCGAGCAGCATCTCGAAGGCCTGCTCCCTCCGTCACGTGGTGGCCGGCCCCAGGACCAGCACCAGCTGCCCCGCAGGCTGATTGCCAACAGCGGGACTGGGGCAAGGGGTATGCCGCCTGCAGCGCCTGCAGCTCGCAGCACTGCGGCAGTCCCGCCTGCCTCTCGCCATCACCTCGATGCAGGCTGGACTGCGGCCAGGACGAGGGCATGCGAGGGTGAGAGAGGGAGGTCAAAGCACCAGAAAGGGGGCCGAGGGCGCGCCGCCGCCGTCCTCGAGTCGCGCGCCCCGCCACCCTGCGCCACCAGCGTGGAGGAATGCACACACTAACATCTGACCTCCCCGCCGCCGCGGCGTTGTCTTTGGGGAATGCGGATGGCGAGGCGTGGAGGGGATGAGACGCGCACTCATTTCTTCATTGTCCGCCTCTCACCATAGAGCGATATTGCGCAGTCCACGCCATCCAACTCATATTCAGATTCAGGGTACTCCCCCCCCCTATCTTCTTGCCTGCTGCTGCTTTTTTTTGTTGTGTTGTGCGCGGCGCCCCTTTTTTACATCTTGTAACTAGTTTCTGCCGGGTTTTGGTTTTGCCGCTCCTCTTGGCGCCGTCCGACGCCCCACCCCCACCCCACCCCCGCCGCCCCTAGTGATGCCGCGCCGCCGGTCCCGGACAAACAAGTCATCACCGCCCCCAAGGGAATTGACTCGCAGCGTCGCGTCCCGCCTACGCGATGAACGGGTAGCGGCGGGTAGCGGCCCCCGCGCCAAACAAATATAATTACCCAATCTGTGGAGCAGACAGGCAGTCAAGCAGGCAGGCACACGGCCAGCTGCGATGACTGTCTCGAGACATTATTGGGTCAAGTTCTGTGCTGTTGCTGTCGCCAAATAACGCGCAAAGGACACCGCCAGAAGTGGGCGTCTCGGTGCCGTGCGCGTCATTCCCCCTCCCCCTCCCCTCCCCGGGCCGTGTCGCGATAAAATCTCGCACCCGCCGTGATTGCTGCACCCCGTCCCCCCTCCGGTGCTACTTGGAATTTCCGCGTGGGGAGGGGTGGGGTGAGGGGTGGGGGCGGGGGTCGGCAAGGGTGGACCGCGGCGGCGCCGCCATCTGCCGGCGGGTCAGCCAGGCGTGACGTCAGGCTGCTGCCCCTTCGCCGCGTGCACGCGCGCACCGCCACCGCGCCGCACCGACGCGCACCGGCCGGCCCGCCAACGACCAGGCTGACGAGGCCCTCGCCGAGGACCGCCGCCAATCATTGCCGCGCAGCGAAGCGACTGGCATTGGCGGCGGCCGCTCGCGGGGTCAGGGGTCGCGCGGTTTGCCGCAGACGTCGCGGAGGCCGCGCCGGCGGGGGCGGCGGCGGCGACGGGCGCTGCGCAGGGAGCGCCAGCACCGGGCATCGATCCTCATCGGCGGCCACGCCAGGCGAGGCGCGAGGCCCGGCCAGTGCGCCCGCCGCCCTGCCGGTCACTGCACTGCCCCCACTACCCCCGGGCCGTGCTTCAGGACTTGAGCCCCAGGTCGTCGGCGACGGTCCCGCGGCCGCGCGCTCGGCGTGTCCCGAAGCGGGTGACTGTCGGCGGCGGCCTCCCACCCCGCGGTGCACTTTGTGGTCGATGTCGATGGGCCATCCATCCAAGCTATCCTTCACGCGCGCGCGCGCGCGCACACACACACACACACACACACACACACACACACACACACACACACACAGCGGACGCGTCCGGACCCCGGAGCATCGATCCCTCTCTTTCATGCCCCCCAGCCCCACCTCCCACGCTGTCCAGGCACAGGCAGGAAGTGTTGGAGGCAATACGCGAGTACGCCGCCAACCCTCCACCACCCCGCCACTCCACCGTGGCCGCGGGCCCTGGATGTAAGGGCCTTCCACCGTCCACCTGGCCGCGCCGAGGGTGCTGCCGAGCCGCGGGGTGGGGGTGGTGCCGACGCCGTGCTCCGCACGGCTCCGCGGACAGCGCGGCAGGTGGCGGCTCCCTTGGCGGTGCCTGGTCAGTGCGCGGCGCGGCCAGCCAGGCTACGGCACCCTCTGCACGGTCCGCAACCCCGCACGCATCGGGTGCCTCGGGTGCCGTGCAGCCCAACCACCGCAGCCAGCGGCAGCCAGCCAACCCGACCTGGAGCCACACGGCTCGGACAAAGCCCTCCAGAAGTACCGGCCGGGCCCCCCAACACCGTAGTGGCGCGATGCCGCGGCCTCGCCGCCTGCCCTCCCTGCGCCACGCCGGCATGCACAGACGGGTAAGCTTCAAGGCGGCTGCTCCATTGGTTTGTGTGCGAATACCGCCGCCGCGGGGAAAGTCAAATTTCGAAAACCAAAACCCAATTTATAACCCTCAAGCAGGAGGAATGAAAACGGATGCCGGCGGGAACCGGCACCCACGGCTCGGCTACCTCGTGGCGGCGGGGCGTCTTTGTCTGGGCAGGGCCGCGAGGCCGCGGAGCCGCGGGGCTGTGGGCTTGCCTAGCAGCGTTTGGAGGGCCAAAGAACATGGCCGGTCAACTTCCTTCCACAAGGTGCATTGGCAATAGGCGATGGCGTCTCCGTCTTGCGCGGTTCCCGTGGAGTCTTGACTGCGTCGCCCGGCGTAGAGAAAGACTTCTGCTGGAATGGGTGGTTTTAATGGGAACGCAGTAGGTTTACGACCGTTGGAAACACTTTAACCCGGGAAAAAGGTTAAACAAAACATTTTTCTTTTTTGATATCTGCTATGTATTGAAATGCTCCTGTTCACTGAGGCAGGGATTGTGGCCACCACTTACTTCGCGTGTAACGCCAGTCAAGCCGCAGTAGTGCTGCTGAGAGCCGGCGGCCGGCCGCCAGGAAGCGATGAGGACACGAGGATGTCGAGGACCCCTCCCCAGTCCCGGACTGCATGCGCACAGTCATTTGGCGTCGCTCCCTCTCGCAGTTAGCGGTCATGTCACGTGGGGTCCGGTCTGCGATGAGTTCCCTGAGACCCAGACCAGGGGCCCCTACCCGCCGGACGAGCTAAACACCGGCAATGCCGCATTTCTGCCTGTTTTCGTGATTCCGAACAGTGGTCCTTCCTGACGCCTCCCCGAGAATCCGTTTGCCGAAAAATTGTAGTTCAACCGGAATCGAACGACGGACCCGCCGGTCACAGCCTCAAGAATCGTTTTGTCTCTCTCTCTCTCTCTCTCTCTCTCTCTCTCTCTCTCTCTCTCTCTCTCTCTCTCTCTCGCACACTCACGGGGCACCTCGACGGGGTGCGAGAGAGACAGAGCGACAAAGTGGTGTGGTCGCGGGGAGGCCCTGCGGGACGCACTGGTAGCCTCGCGCGTTGAGTTTCCCATCCAGGCGCTCCCGTGGGATGACGCGGTGCTCCGCGGCGGTGAGTGGTGGGGGGGGGGGGGATGCAGGTGCTGCACGCCGGCCGCCATGTGCGTGGACTCTTTGGACACTGTGCCGCGTGTCCGGCCGCACGGTGGTCATGCAGTCCGCGGCGGTCTCTCCCTGCGGTCGTCGTCGCTCTCAGCGCGTGGCGGCGGTGTCCTATTCCTGGCGAGGCCTGTGCAGGCTGCCTCCGAACCGGAGTCTCATCGCTCTGTCTCTCTCGCACTCAGGTGACGGTCCGCCGGGGTGCGAGAGAGACGGAGCGACGAACTGTTCGAGGCCGTCCTCCTCCACCCCTTCGGACGATGACGTCACGCGGTCACGCCTCTTGGCCGCTTGGCGAGAGTTGAGCCGCTCTCCGTTGCGTATGCGTGCTGTGTTGGCGTGGGTTGGCGTCGAGGGGTACCTCACTCTGACTTTGCCTGTACACAGGTTGTTTGATTGTGTCGGATTGCTGAGGATTCTGTATGATTTTGTCGCGCTTTCTGCCTAGTTACAGGCGTTTTTGACGCAAGATTGTGGGGTTGTCTCCTCCTGGCGTACTTAGATTGTTTGAGTGGGGGGACCCCTTGGTTGGCGTGGGTTGCGCGCGGCTGACGACAGGGGAAGTCCGACCTGGTCCGACGAGAAGAAAAATACTCCTCACCTCCAGGTTGTTTTGTATAGACTAGCAACTGAACGAACCGTAAAGTACGAAGCAAGAACTTTCAAGTGGCGTGGGGCGAAGGTCCGTCCGGTCCGCCTGCTGGCCGCGGCCTCGCCTCCGCCGCGCCGGGCCTTCGGGCTGTCCAGGCTGGTCGATACGCCAGCGACAGCGGCCCCGCCTCGCCGCGCCGCCGCTCGCCGCGGCCCTCGACGCGTTGCTGCCTCAGGGCGCCGCCACACGAGGGCGACAACGACAGAGTGACGAAGCGATCCTGGCTGATGCGATGCTGCCGTCGGCTCTGCGCGCGGTGTCCCACCCCGCCCCCTAGTTTCCCCTGAGGAAGGGGCTGGGGTCCACGTCAAAGGGTTTTCCGGGCGGCCTTGGGACGCGGCCGTCGCCGGGCGCCCCATGCTGCATAAGGCATGCGGCGGCCATGACGGACGACGCCATGCTCGCAGTGGGCTGGCTGGCTGGCCGGCCGCGGCCCAGGCCGGCCGGCCCAACAGGACGCGTGGGAGTGTCTTCACTATCGACCTGCACCTGCCGGCCCGCCCCGCCGCGCCCCGCCGCGCCCCGCCGCGCCCCGCCGCGCCCCGCCAGAGCCAAGGCCCGGCCCGAGGTCCGGCCCTCCGCGCCGCCCACGCCAACGCCACCGGGGTCTACACAGGGTAGTTCGAACCAGACGCACTTCATGCTCCGCTTCCCAACCGCGGGAGAGGAGAGGATCCGTGGCGGCCGAGAGCAAAGTGGCATCGGTTCTCGACTCTCGGATCGATTCCCCACACGTCTCTTCATTTGTTTATTTTTGACTGGATAGCCAGTGTGTTTGGACATTATTTGGGGACGTGGCCCTCGGGTGGTTGCACGCGTTGCGCAATCGTCCAATGTTGCTGCGGCTCGATGCCGAACTTGGTCGCTGTCTCTCTCCCACCCTTCCGGCGCGCCATCGCCCCGTGAGTGCGAGAGAAAGAGCGGGAATGAATCTGCAGTGCGGAGCAGCGCGCTCGGCGACCGCCGTCTATTCCGCTCATCGACCTGCCCGCTCCGCTCCCATTATTGAGTCATGCTTCTCCCGGCGACGCTGTTGCTGCTGTTGGCTGCTCATCATCAAGACCGTCAAATAGATATCAGCATGACAACAATGAGCGATTCCAGTCAAAACGAAGTCACTTTCGGCGTCATCTGACATCGCCGTGGTCTGTTCCAGGCGTCCTGAGGCGCTGTACGCGGGGACACCTCCCACACGGCCATGTTGTGCTCGGCGAGGCCCCAGGCCCCCCTCCCAGGCCTCCAGGGCCTGCAGGGCCCGCACTCGCCCGGGTACTGCAAGGTGGCGCCCGACTCCAAGGTAAGGCATGGAGGACACAGGTGCAGCGGGGTTCGAACACTCGAACATCGGGCTTTGCAGTGGACCCGCAGAAACGGCTCGTATATTAATGTCGCGTGGACAGTGGAGGGTAGCCGCGTGCACGGCGCCCGGATCGACCCTCGCTGATGGACGTGGCCTTTGCGTTGCAGGGCGCGGACGACCTGACCAGCCTGCACTGGCTGCACTCCATCAACATCCTGCCGCTGCCCACGCCGCCGTCGTCCCCCGCGGCCGAGGACCAGGCTGACAAGGAGGGGCTGCCCTCCGGGCCCGAGCGGCCTGACCCCATCAGTGAGCGTCCATCGCATGATGCAGCCAAACCCAGGGCCGGCCTGAGGGAGGGGCAAGGCGGCACTTTTTGCCTACACTGGTAAAACAAAGGCATTAAAACTATGCCCTTAAAGGGCGTAAACGATTTACGCTCGTGAAGGGCGTGAATCGTTTAATGCCTTGGGAAGGGCATTGAAATTTTGCCTGAAATTCCTATACTATTCACGCCCTTGGAGGGCGTGAAAGACCGTTAATGTTAAACCTTAATGCCCTTAAGGGCGTAGTTTTTATGCCTTTATTTTACCAGTGTACTGACAAGGACGAAGTGTGGCTTTTTGCCTACCGTTCAGGCGCTTAGCCAAAGAATGCCAAGTCCACCCCCCTGGGTCCGCGCTTGAATGCAGCTCAGTGCAGTCGCATCATTTCATGTTGTTGTTGTCGTTCGGCAGAGTCTATTCTTCCGTCCGTGACGCCGGAGAACCTGGAGCGGTACCGCGACGAGGGCAGCCACAAGCCGCCCTTCTCGTACGCGGCGCTCATCTGCATGGCGCTCAAGTCACACCGCGCCAAGATGGCGTTGTCCGACATCTACAGCTGGATCAAGGACAACTTCATGTACTACCGGAACGCGGACCCGTCCTGGCAGGTCAGTGTGCGGGCTGGGTTCGGTTCGGCCACCCTTCCGACACTGGAGCGAGCACAGTGGAACTTTTTTCCAATGAACAGGCAGCCCCAGCCTTGGCGGTAACTACGCCGATCCGTCGCAAAGTTAAAGCGGATTACTTAAAAAAAGCGTGTTTTGCAGAACTCCATCCGTCACAACCTGTCTCTCAACAAGTGCTTCGTCAAAGTGCCTCGCTCCAAGGACGAGCCCGGCAAGGGCGGCTTCTGGCGGCTCGACACCCAGCGCCTGGCCGAGGGCCGGCGCGCGCGCAGGGGGCGTCGGCGGGGCGGCCGCACTGCCGCAGCCAAGTGAGTACCCCGCGGCTGTGATGGAGGGAGACCGGCGTTCGCTAGGGAGTCACTCGCTGGTCGCCCGGGCTGCCACGAACAGAGCAAAACGGAGTAGCTCTGCAGAGGCACGGTAGGCCTCCGTCTCCACACCGGTGCGTCGCGGGGCTGGTCGCTGGCCTACCTGCCAGGCGCTACAGGCTGCCGAGTGAAGCCGAAAGACGGACTTCAAAAGTCCCCGTGCCGCGTACCCATGCTGGCTGGTCTTTACCAACCAGGGTCTCAGAGAGTTAACGACGCACAACCCCCCTTGCACCCCTATTGGACGAAGTGCGAGCGAAGAAATCTCTGTTAAAAATCAACGGAGTTGCTTAACCGAAACTTGTTCCTTGAATCAGAACCGCCACGGCGGCCGCCGCCGCCGCCGCCGCCCCGGCCGTGGAGGCCGCCCTGCTCGAGCCCACGCCAGCACCGCCCAGCTTGGACCTTCCGAGCTCAGTCTTCCTCCTGGAGCTGGAGGCCAGCCCCTGCTCCAGCTCCGGGTCCCTGGCGGGGGGCCTGGACATGATCGAACTGGACGGAGGCGACAGTCCCGGGCACAGCCCCGTGCCGCTGCCGCTGTCCGCCACCCTTCCTGGGCCGCCGCCATCGCCGCCCCCCGCCGGCCCGCAGTACGAGGTGCTGGGCCGCCTGGAGCCGCTGGAGGCCGACCCGCTGCTCCAGGGCCAGGACGACGACGACCTGTGCAGCCTGCTCATGCCGGGGGGCTGGGACATCGGCCAGCTGGACCAGCTCGACTTCCTGCTCAACTCACTAGGGGACTAGGACCGGTCGCGTCCAATTTCGAGTCGAAATACGTTTAACCATGGTGTTATTATAATTTCAAGGGAGCGGAGACATTGCATGACGTCTTTGTCTTAAGCCCAAGGGCCGTCGAGTGAGGCCGTCCAGTAGTTCGTAGTGTGGGTTCCCTGGCGGCAGGCATGGTCAGGAAAGTAAAGTAAAGTACCGCGGTACCAGCACCGCGGTACTTTTTTGGGTAAAGTACCGGCACCGCAGTGCTGATGACGCGAAAGGGACCGGTAAAGTACCGCGGTACCGATTTGCGAGTAAAGTAACGAAAAGTACCGTCGGTCCTGTCAGTGGGCGCGCAGCCGCGCACTATTACGGATTGAGCGACACGACTATATTACGCAAGTGCATGCCCCGTCGGGTACCACGGACTCCATGCGCTGCAAACCGCTGTACAGCAGCGCATCCAACAAAAGAACTTGGAGGGAAAAAAAAGAAGAAAAAATGGGGGCCCTTCTCCCACCTCCCCACACAGTAGGGAGGACCGCCTGCAACTTCTGTGGATCGGGGGAACCGGTGGTATAGGCGTCGGTTCCCGGTACCGGGGTCGACGGATCGAGTCCCACTTTTTCTCAACATTTTTCGAATGACCCGCTCACTGCGGCTCCATCCCTGCCGCGTCTAGAGCCCGGCTGACGCCGCAATTACCATGAGCCGTGGTGGCTGAGATCGCTAAGGCGTCGGACTTGAACAGTAAGGTCCGGGGATCGAATCCCAACATTTCAATACATTTTACGACTGCTTCCCTCATCCCAATGCGACTCAAACCCGTCGTCCGACACTCGGCAGACGTGCAGTCGTGATAGCGTAGTGGTCTGGATCATTTGTCGTCCACTATGCTTGGGTGTCTAAAAAGCAGTCCGCTTCGGCGGATTGGCCTCGGCACTGGTTCGATCCCCGGTCGTTCCAGCCACTCGCAATTGGTCGCGAGTGGGTCCATTCTGATTCGTCGGTTTGGAGTTGATAAGTCCTTTGAAGCTGGCCCTTCACACTGCATGTTCGGTAGAGAGCGCCGGACAGCGGGGGTACAACTGTGGGTACCACTGACCACCCCGCGAAAACCAAAGGCTCTCAACCCCCGCCCTTCACCCGGCCCACATCAGATGAGAACCCCTGGGGTCGCCGCCTGGAATGCACCGGTTCCCCCGATCCACCGAAGTTGCAGGCGGTCCTCCCTACTGTGTGGGGAGGTGGGAGAAGGGCCCCCATTTTTTCTTCTTTTTTTTCCTCCAAGTTCTTTTGTGGGATGCGCTGCTGTACAGCGGTTTGCAGCGCATGGAGTCCGTGGTACCCGTGGGTACGTCAAGTACCGTCGGTACTTTCGAAGGTACCTGTTAAGTACCGCGGCACCGAAAATTTCGATAGTACCGGTAAAGTACCGCGGTACCATAGTTTTCGGTAGTACCGGTAAAGTACCGCGGTACCATAGTTTTCGGTAGTACCGGTAAAGTACCGCGGTACCATATTTTTCGGTAGTACCGGTAAAGTACTGCGGTACCGATTGTGGAGTACCGTGCCCATGCCTGCCTGGCGGCATGCTGGCAGGCACCGCCTTCACGCCCTCATCGTGCAGCAGGGGGCGGTCTGGCTGTAGTTTGACTTGACCAGAACTAAGGCTTACTCGACGTGCAGCAACGTGCGTAATTGCAGCGAGGGGAGGTGTTCCTCACTAATGCGAATGTAAAACATCGAGAATCGAAAGAAAATGGCCGGTTTGACTAATGAATGCTTCCCATTTCTGTCAGAGTTTGTGGTGAAATTCATGAGATCTGTGGGCGGAATGAGAAATCTTGAGCTCACCTGAGTTAGATGCGCTTTCTTGAAGTCGAGGAACACGATCGAGTCAATGCCAGATGAGTTTACTCCCTTTTATCCATTAATGTTTGACTTTGTAGGATATTTTTCTGTTTCATAGCTATATTATAAATATTTCCTGCGTCAGGTGTTTGGCCAAGCAGTCCTTATCTCTCCGTCCATATGGTTTAATCATTAATAAGTAGAATTCAGGGTCATGTGATGTTTAACCAAACCATGTGCTTGGGTATCAGATTTTATGACAAATACTAGAAAGAAACATTTAAGCATTTGAGTTACATGTTTATTGGTAACAGGCACAAATTGCAAATCATTGTATATTATACAAAAGTGTCATTCTGAAGAAGCATGTGGGATGGTTCTAGTCAGTATTATGTATTGGGTGCTGTGTCAAATAAAAGATTTCCAAAACTTGTTCATGTTTATCAATTGCCATAAACAATAATAGCAACGATACAAGTTAGAAACAATGTATCTGTCAACAATATCTCTAGTACAAATTACAAATTCCATTTGTATCAAATCACAGAAGAAATTCAATTATTTTGATTTAAGTATAATAATAATTAAAAAGGAAACAACCAAATTATTGACGGAGTTCCAATATTGATGTGGTTTCTTCAGTTAGCTCTCTGACAGGTGTCATTATGTACTCCATTCAAATCTGAGGCAAATTCTTCCAGGCCCCTGCAAATTGAGTTATTCCAACAGTTTTAAAAACATAATACTTGCATAAACAATGTTAGAAAAGAAAAAAGAAAGATCCTAAATTAATGCTTACAAGGTTTGTAGTGAGCTATTTGGATCCTTTCTTCTTCTTGTTATTTCTTTTCAAATTTGTTTTACCTTGATTATCCTTTTGCTTCTGTCAAATAAAAAGAGAAAGTAAACACAGGTATTAGATGGTTTAAGACTTTTAAGACAACTTAATGGGGAAAAAACAGTTTAGAAGGTTCACAGTTTGCTACTTCTAAGTTGTATTTTAGTAAATAGGTATACCTTCTCCAAGTCAATGGCTGACTCAGCCCAGTCCTTAAGGTATGCTTCCTCAACATCCTCTCCATCATCCTCTTTATCAACCTCTTTATCGACCTCTTTATCATCCTCCTTATCATCCTCCTTATCATCATCTTCAGATGTATCATTTTCGTTTTCATCATCAGTTTTCTTAATCCGTTTTGATTCAGACCTGTGTCCAGACATAGATCTCTTATTGGATTTCTTCGACCCCTATTGAGACAATAAGACAAAATAAAATAAATGTGTTGCAGGGAAGCAGGAGCGGGAGGGGTTGGAGGTGGTGGAGAAAAGGAAAACAATCTACAACAAGTCAACTTACTAAAACAGTTTTGAAGAACTCTCGATCTTCAGCAGTCTGTCGATTTACAACTTTAACATTTCCGGACGAGTCGACAATGGTTGTGAAACCAGGAAGAGTGCTGATTTCATCTTCAACTGAGTGTTTTGTTTTTTTAGGTTTCACAACAGGCAATTTCTTAAGAGGAACTGTCAAAGGTAAAATCAATCAATTAGTTATTAATTTAAACAGTAAGAAAAGAATAGAATAATACAAGAATGACAGCAGCACGTACCAAGTGAAGCATAAACCGGAACAGGCAATGTTTTAGCACCCTTGAGGTATGCGGTCTTAATATTCCTTAAGCCTCCAGGCAACTGCTTTCCCAAATATGTCCATACAGCTTGGACATTGTCTGCCAGCTGCTCTGCACTGAGAAGGGAATGACCAAGATTGATGCCAAATGAGGTCCCTTCACCACTAAAAGTCAAAAAAGCTTTCAGGCGTGCCATGTCCAATCGTCGTTGTAAGTCAGAGGTGAATTGAAAATTTCTTCTTTTAGAATTGGAGTCATTATCCACTGTGATCCTTAGGGGTATGATATGTCTACAAAACAAGAAAAGGGTGAGCATGGGGCAAATTTTAAGATACCCCCAACAAAAGTGTTTCATTCCTTACTTGTTGCATTTCTGTAATGCTGGTCCGAGGAAGTGGGAGCAATGACCGGAAAGGCGAGCATCACAGGCTATTATATCATATGAATGGACCAGTCTTCGTTTCAATTCAAACTGACTGTTTTCAGCTCGCAATTGTGCAAAGGGGATAATCTGGAACAGAAGACCATAAAATCTTCCAATATTTAATAAAATGATTGTTTACACACTATGTGTACTACTTGCCTGTTTGACTCCTTTGATTCCTGCTTCCCTGAGCTTTTCCTCATACTCCTCCAAGTATTTGGCAAAAGTAACATCTCTGAAGCGACCTCTCCTGATATCAGGCACAATGAGGAGTACATCAGGGTCCGTTGAGAATATGGAGTGAGGAACTGAACTACTCAGAAAAATGAGACAAACATGTCAGAACCCTAACATTACTATAAAAGAAACCAACATATTGAAAATGTAACTCACATTCTGAAGTCTCTTTTGGAGGTATCAGGCACTTTAAAAAGTGTTAACTGAAGGTAGACAGGCTCTCCTAAAGACCCAAATAGATCTTTTTTTTCTTGTCCTTCATGAGATTTATTTATCACCTTTAATGCACTAGCACATGCTCCTTTAAGCTGAAAAGGATTTGTAGGATGTTGAGCTATAAGCAGAATATAAACTTCACAAACATTGAATGCTAATAGCAATAACTTACTAGTTCTGCTTCCAATGCCCCTGAAAATTCCACCACAGGCTTTATGTTTTCTTTCTTCTTCATCTTTAATTTTTTGGCAGGCATCTCTGAAGAGACAGCCACAATATTCTGCTTCTGTTTCTTTCCCGCAATTTTCTGTTTCACCAGTGACGATGGTGTTTTCTTTGAAATTTTCAAGGATTTTGCTGATAAATTTTGTTTTTCTCCTGATGATTTGGCAACACTTCTCTTCTGTCTCATCGCAATCACCATATCTCTTCTTTTCCTCTTCCTTGAATGTTGGGGAGACTCCACAACATTCATCTTCTGTTTCTTAATTGATCTTACAGATTTAGCAACAGGAGGGTTTGAAACGGTTGCTACCTTCGGTGATTTAGTCACAACAGGGGAGTTGGCACACTTCGACTTTGGACCGGTCGATTTCTTCAGTGATGTTGACACGTCACTATTCTCCTTGGTGGGTACAGACTTTGCCACGACAGGAACCTTCGGCACAACAGGAGCCTTCGGCACAACAGTCGGTTTCTTCCGGGATTTAGAAACAAGTGGAGGCTTTGCTGCATTGTTTTCCAAAGGATTAGTTGGTACAGCAAGTTTCTTCATCTTTACAGATTTTGCGATGATTTTCTTTTCAGGGGTTGTGAGGGATTCCTGGGCCACTGCCAGCAGAGCTCCCTCTTTCTTTCCCAGCCCATCTGCAAAAACAAGAGTAAAACCTCTGATGAATAGAACTGCACAGCTGTGATCGTGGTGAAGAATTGGGATCAACCAATAAACCTTGATAAGCAATGCTGTTGACACCGCACCGCATACATAACCAATTAATAATGAATATGCTTACCCTTTTCTCGTTTTTTCAACACTTTCTTTTTGGAGATTTTGCTCAGAGAACTCTTAACTTTCTTGAGTGGAGCGGTTGCTTTCATTGTGACAAGTATTAGGAAGAGTTTTTGAGAAGGAAAACGCACATTGAACAGATTAACCTCAACAACATGCGGTGCAATGCGCAGTGGAGGAGGAAGTGCGGTAGCAGTAGCTGCCCATAGTCGTTTCCGCCCACTATTCGCAGAAGCTCGCAACAGACACACGGGGCGGAGTTGTGACGCATGTGTGACGTGACCGTGCAAGCCAACTAACCAGAGTTTTGATAAGCAACAATAATCAAATAAGAGGCTGAGAGGTAAGCATCGCTGCAGGGTTTTAATTATTATTTTATTTATTTTTTATTTTTGTCGTGTTGTTTCAAGTCTAGTTCCTGAAGTGACCACCAGGTGGCGCGGAGGGCCCGACCGGAGCGGTAAACACACAAAATACAAACCAGACGAGAGTCAGTTTCGGACATTCTTTGGGCGTTTGGAACCCTTTACCAAGTATCGATCAAATAAAACGCCTTTTCCGAAGTCACCTTGAAATTTATCTTTAAAAAACTACATTCAAAATAAAGTGAACATTTAAGGATCGATTGAAAGTTCCGCTCCCACAACATGTAAGAGGTTAAAAGCCGCCATCCCATGGTTCTTCAAATGTCCACTCAAGTGGTGTCCTTTGGTAAACTGCAACAGAATAATCTCATGGTTCTTCGAATGTCCACTTAAGTGGTGTCCTTTGGTCAACTGCAACATAATAATATGATTTTGACGGAGTAAGACGGTATCCACCGTCGACGCCCTGCCGCAGCAAGCATAAGTACGCACCATTCTGCGTCTGAAGGAAAAAGGCTACAGCCACCATAGCCAGAGCCGCGAAGAAAATCGCCACAGCCCATCGCGGGAGTGAGAAAGAAGAGCGCTCGTCCGCGCATGACGCGCAGACAGAGGCGCTTTCGGCCGCAACTTCAACTTCCTCCGGCACCGCTGTCCACTCCTCCATTCTATCAATTCTATCCGTGACGGCCACGAGGAAAGTCCCGAGTCTGGGGAGGTTCGCAGACCCTGCACCTGCAGTGGAGCACAGGGCCGTGTAGCAGCGCCGCCCGGCCACCCCAACAACACGAAATGCTCACCTTGATGTCAATTTGATATCAATATGACCAATTGTAGTAAAAATTTCGACAAAAAAGCATCATTATGACGTCTTTTTGACGTCCTTTGACTGCTTCGTGAGTGTCTCGTGTTCTTTGGGCAACGTTCGCGTCAAAATAAGAGTCGGCCGACCGACCGAGATCGGATCTTATTTTGACGCCCCTTGACAAGCTGAAGGAATAACGCACGCTCACTGCTTACCGTGGGGACGACGACGACGAGTAAGCTGTGACAAAACCATTTCGAAACACGCCGGATCGGGGTTGAAGAGCCACCTTGCGCCTTGCGGAACGACGGAAAGCAGGAGTTTGTGGAAACGACGCAGGGCTGCCAACTCGCAAGCGCAAAAAGGCGGTTGATGCCGGCACTTGAAAATAGGGTATTCCAACGCCCTCGCAGAACGGAAGTAAGGACAAGAAAAATGAAAGATAAAAACGGCAGTTTATAAGAGAAATTTACGGATGTGCTTTCCTGCGTAGATTTCTCATATAAGCTGCCGTTTTTAACTTCCGTTTCTCTTGTTCTTACTTTCGTTCCGGGAGAGCGTCGGAATACCCTATTAATATAAACTTGAAATCAAAAATAAGATTCAGACGAACCAGAGGGTCGTATAATGTTCTTTAACGTTTCATTGAATGATGTCATGATGTCCCTCCCTATTGCGTTGGTGCGTCCTATGTGCGCCCAACGCCCAGTCTCCTCGTTCCGAAGGATCATGTCATCGGTCTGTCTCTCTCGCACTCTATGCATGGGGCGTTTCGAAAGGGTGCGAGCCAGTGGCGGATCCAGAGGCGGCCTTTGGGGAGGGCGGCAAAGCAGCACCTTTTGCCTACTTACAGGGGCAAAGTAGCACTTTTTGCCTACCTTTCAGGCGGCTATCTAGGTGCTATTGGGGGGGGCAAAACCCCCTTTGCCGCCCCCCCCCCCTGTATCCGCGCCTGGTGCGAGCGAGACACACCGACGGAAAAGGCCTTCAGAGTCGGGTGGCGCAGAATCGGCGAGAAACGCCACTACACTCACAACAGCTGATTGATGAGCTCCACCTCCTCCAGCACAACAGATTGCTGCCGCTCGCTCCGCAGCTCCGCCCGCCCTCTGCCCAAGCAACAAGGTGACCCGCGAGCGAGCAGCGAGCCGAGCGGCGGGTATGGACACAAGTCCGCCGCACCGAGACGACTTCACAAATATTGATTCCGTCACCGAAAAAGCATTCCCCCCCCCCCCGAAAAAAATCCTTATCGTGAGTTGCAAAGGCGGTTAAGGGAGGGCACTGGGACGATTTCTCTTCCCCCTCCCCCCCCCCAAAAAAAAAGTCATATCCAAAATGCCTAGTGGTAGGCGCATCTCTGTGTGCCCCACGTGACAGGCCGCGGCTTGTTTTCGAGTGCGATGATGTCTGCGCAGTGAGCGGCCAGCCGTGCCGTGCCGTGCTTTACTGTACGGCGCGGCGGTTCCGATGAAAAGCAGCGGCGGCTGTGCCTTGTACTCGGAATCGCGCCCCGCGTGGCCCGGCTTGTGTTAAAGCTGGTCTTGTTTATGGTGTTTTTCGGACTCCAAACGTACGCCACGTTATCTCCAAAAGGACACCATAAAAAGCACGGCAAAATAACACCACTGCAAATCCAAGCGTAGGACAGGTCGACACTTATAGGCGTCGACCAGTTTGTCCTACGCTTGCACGCTTTGAAGTGTCGACCACACAGTGCCCGACACTTCAAAGCGTCGGACAAAACTGGTCGACGCTTGCAAGCGTAGGACAAACTGGTCGACGCCTACAAGTGTCGACCTGTCCTACACTTGGATTTGCAGCGTAATTACGCCTAATGCATTTGTCGTGATTATGGTGTTAATTTGGTCATAGACCAACTGCTCCGGGCGTCGCGTTGGCCGACTGGCCCACTGGGTCTAGTCCGTCGACTGACTCATCGGCCTTCTTCAGATTTAGGCAGCAATTTGGAGAGCGTTATTATCAGACGCCGAGTAGGCGTCGGCTTTTCTTTGCTGCTGCCATTTCCCCGCGTTGCCCGGCGACTGGTCTAGCGTAGCGGAGACCTGCATGCGGGAGCGAGCGAGCGAGCGAGCGTGGACCAGTTTACAGATTCGCGGGGCCGAGGGGCAGAGGCAGGTCGTGCTTGGGGCGGCTAGGGGCGCCGACCCCAGCCCAGCCTCGCCGCCCCGCCGGCCCGGCCCATCCTCTACTCTTGTCCTCCTCTATCAAATCCGCTTGATAGACTTGGCCGATATGTTCCACGCACCAAACCCGTTCTTTCTCCTCTTTCTCCCTTTTGTTCTAACCATTTTCGTTCGAGTGGACCGCCTTTGGGGCCTCTTCCGCCGCAGCGCGCAGTGCTGCTGCGCGATCTTTCAAGTGCGAGAGAGACAGAAGCGCTGTTTAGCTTGCTGGCTCGCATGGTGCCGGCCGGAGACAACGCCTTGGTAACATCGCGCGTGCCCTATCACCCACCACACGTCTCGCGACTCGACATAGCCGCGGTGTTCAGAGAGAGGGCCGGAACCATCTCGTCGCTCCGTATCTCTCGCGCCTACAGGGGCGCCCCATGAGTGCGAGAGAGACAGGGTGACGAGAGCAGCGCGGGGAGGGGGGCTGAACCAGCTGAACGCGAACCTAGCGCGGCGTGGCGCGGCGCGGCGCGGCGCGGACCTTGAACTTGGCGGAGTCGGAGTGATCACGCCTTGTCCAGGGTCTAGGCCTGGGCCGCGGGCAGCCGCGGGCAGCGCGGGCCCGAGGTGGGCTCCACTCCACTCACCGGCCGGGACAACCAGCCGGCCGGCCGGCCGACCGTCCCACTGACAGATCGAAGATGGCGAACAGATGAAGCAGCATCACCTCATCCTGGGCCACGGCTTGCTTGGCCAGGCTTGGCCAGGCTTGGCCCAAACCGGCCGATGGACTCCAGAGCAGCTTCAAGAAACAAAGAAAAATATTTTTTTTAAAAAAAGTTGGCGATGAGCCTAAACTGCTGTGGCCGCCTACGCGAGAACAATAGGCAAACGCAACCGGTAAAAAAGAGAAAAAAAATCCCTCGATGCCCCAGTGTTGAAAGGGTTGTCTGTCAACCTCCACCTGTCTACTTAGGCAACTTCTCGATATGTCTCGATGCCTTGTAGGCAGGCTGAGGTGGACAACTTACAGGACACTGGGTCCATCGTGGGAATTTTCGCCCACTTGTGGCAACATGAGCGGCGACGCCACTATGCTGTTGCTCGCTTGTACCTCTTGCTACGGCAGGAGGCTGGACCAGAACGCCTCCCGCGGCACCGGAGGATCGCACTTACGCCTGGCAACAGAGCCCCCCGTGGGGCCAAGGAGGTCCAGGGGGCACATAGAGGCCGTTGCCCATCGCGGTGCGGCACGCCCCCCCCCCCCTCTCCCCCGGGCCGCCCCGCCCCATCCGTGGCGAAAAAATAAAAAATAAAAAAAATAAAACTTGAAGCACGAGGCCCTCCTCCAATGTCGGCCATGATTGCGATTAAACTAATTACGCGTAATGAGGCCCACTACGGCGACCGCGCCACACCGTGTGACATGGCGACACCCGGAATAGACTTTAACTAGCGGGCCTGGCGCGCGGCGCGAGGGCCTGCACTCAAACGATTGTTTTGATTTGCGTGACTGTATTCCGGGGCGTCTCCGGTGTCTCGAGTTAAGATTGTGTCGTGTTTCGCGGCTTCGGCTGTTGTCGGTGGTTAACTCCTAGGTTTGGGTCAATTTGTCAAGTGTTTTCCAGCTACCCGAGGACTCCTAGGCGACGTGTTTCTGCCGAGTACGCGTCTCTGCACACTTTTCCAGAATTAAAGTGAACAGTGTAACGAGACCACGAGCTGCGAGTAGGGTAAAGCAGACCAATATTTTTCCGCTCGTCCGATGGTGTGACGGTGCGTATGAGATAAGCCATCGTAGGAGCCCTGCTCGTCGGAAACGACAGCAACCACAGCAGCGAGGCGTCCTGCCGAGCGACTCCGAGCATCGTTGTCGTCTCTCTCTCTCTCTCTCTCTCTCTCTCTCTCTCTCTCTCTCTCTCTCTCTCTCTCTCTCTCTCTCTCTCTCTCTCGCACTCGCGGGACGTTGCGTGCAGGTGCGAGAGAGACTGAGCGACAAAGCGCTGTGCGGAATCAGTCTGCTGAACCGCAGCTGTCCGGGGGCCGGGGGGCTGTGGGGGCCGCGGAGGGGGCGGCGGCGCCGGCCGGCGAACTGGGCGTGCTCCGGCCTGCGTATATAAGGGGCGGCAAGCCGAGGCTGCGGCACACTCACCCCAAGCTCGTCCTCCGCACCGCAGCTAGGCCAGCCGACCCGACCAGCACCATGCTCCGCCAGATCGTCCTCCTCGCCCTGGTGGCCGCCGCCAGCGCCCACTTCTACAAGCCCAGCTGCCCCATGGTGCCCGGCAAATACCCCTTCGATCTGGAGAAGGTGAGTGCATTGGGTCCTGCCCTGCAGTCTGCTGCGTCTCGCGGCTCCGCCCCGGCGAAGCGCCCGACGGGCCGAGGCAGGCAACCCGCCACGCTTCGGTGCCCTGAACGCACCGTGTTGCCTACATGCCATTACCATTAGAGGCTAGACCACCCTTGGTCGTATGCCAGTTCAGGCACGGCTCATGTCTGCCTGCACTGCACAACAAGACAAGGCCGCCCTTACTAGGGAGACACCTTCCCTTGGCGGGGAGGAGACTCAGCGTCTGCCATGGCCCGTCTGCAGCCCCGGCTCGCAGCGGCCCGCCTCGGCCCTCCCGGTCCTTGCTGACTCCGCCCGGCCTTCTGATTCCAGTTCAAGGGCGACTGGTACCTGGCTGCCGGTAGCGACCTGTCCCTGGAGCTCAAGGGCAAGTGCGGCAAGGTGACCTTCCCCGCCTTCATGAAGGACGACAAGGACGCCGTCCTGAGCAGCCGCTACACCGGAGTCAACGTCAAGGACAACACCCCCATCGCCTACGACTTCACCATGCAGCCCGTCATCAGCGACAAGATCGCCAACATGTACTCCGTGTTCCGCGCCGAGGGCTCCAACACCTACTCCGGTAAGTTGCTGCTGGACCTCCGACACTCTCGCACTTTCGTGGCCATGCGGATGCGGCTGGAGTGTGGTGGCTGACGAATTTCGCTTTGCTCACAGCCATCTACAAGACCTCCATCGTGGCCACCGACTACAGCACCTACGCCCTGTACCTGGCCTGCAAGCCTGTCTTCAACGCCGAGACCAAGACCTACGGCCGCACCATGTTCTCCGAGATCTGGACCCGCAAGGATGTGACCCTCAGCAAGGACACCATGGACACCCTCATCAACATCCTGGCTTCCTACGACGTCGACCCCTCCTCCATCAAGACCATCGAGCGCAAGTGCTGAACGGGAACTCTCTTTCTAAACAAAGAGAAAAACTCTCAACCAAAAATAGAGTAAAGGCAACTGCAACAACCTGTTAAATTAAAATTAATATATTTCTCAACCATCTAAATATTCCCATTTATTTCTTTCACACCCAGTTCACAATTGATTGACTCCAACATTATTGAAACCGACAGTTAACAAATTACACACAAACATCATGCCTTTATTTACAACATCAAACAAAGATTCACAGTTATTTATTTTTTTAAATTCATAAAATCTTTTAGTGATGGAAAATACATGTTTAAGGAAAAGCAATAACTATTTCAAACTTTAAATATACTACATCAAATATTTCCATTGGATGACCTTCTTAAAAATTCATATTCTGTTTTGAAAATCTGATCAACTTTTTCACTATTCAAAATTGAGTTCTGATGTTGGCCGCATTGCTCCTGGATCTCCTGCAGCAATGTCTACCTCGCTCCCATCTCGACGAAGAGAAGTGGATGAACTAACAAATCCAACTTTTGCTCTAGCTTTGGCTTGTTTCTTCTCATCTTCTCTTTGCATTTCAGAATTTCGATGAAGGCGACGATATTCACGTCTTTCCTCCGCTCTAGTCATGCGTGCTGTCTGATGGAAAAGGCTTGTGTCTAGAACTTCCCTTCGAGAACGACCCTCCTGTAAACAAGTTTTGCAAGCAAGTTTTTCTACTACTGGAATGATGAAGAAAGAAATTCTGAATAAGAAGTGGAACACACCTGAACTGTCCGTTTCCAGTTAAATGTTTGCTCCAATGCTGTGGGCCGAAGTTGTTCTAGTGCTAGTTTCTCAATCTCATCATACCGTTTCACAAAAGTTTCATCCATGTCCTCCAGTTGTGTAGCAAGAGCCTCCGGTTTAGTATCTTTCCTGCTATGTATCTGTGAGAATTATATTAAAGTTTGGAGTAAACTTACATAAACAGTTCAACTCAACCCAGATAGAATTTTTGGTAATTTATTCCTAAAATATACCTACCGTTGAAACTTCTGGGAAAAGAGTTCTCACAGTCTCCCTGAATATTACTGATCCTTGGCGTAAAACTTGCCTTATTTTCAATTTTTTCAGATGGTTTGCTTCCTGAGCAGCTACAAATGGACCCCTGCGTCTCTCTAGTTCAGACTTTTGAAGTTTCTTCTTATCCAGAAGCATTCGAACCATATGTGAGCGACGAGTTTCCTGCCACCGCTCCTCCATGGCAGCAAGTTTAGCAATATGCATGGGAGTTTCATTCTGTTTCTATTTCAAAGAAATAGAGATGTGATATAATCATAGCATACATAGGGGATTGTTTCCATTTTCAGATAGCAAAGCAACTCTTGGGATGATAAAACTATAGTAAAGTCTTGCCACTTACCAGCTGCTCAATTAGTTTCCTACTACGCTGAAGCCAGAATTAGAAGATTGAAATAGATTAAGCAAGCTTACAAATAAAACAGCAAGCATTTCAGAACCTTGATTTTGAATAGTTGTTTTATTACTTTAGGTATCAGTTACCTGCATTTGATCTAACTCTAACTCTTCCAGTCTCTTTTCCTCATCTAAAGCATTTTTTTCTCTTTCTTGAATTTCCATTTCTTTTCTGTGTTCTAATTCCTTTTGTTCCCTCATTTCTTTTGCTTGAGCAGCGTTTTTTACACGCCATCTTGCTTCCCACTGAGCCATTGATTTCCGTCGATTTTCTTCTCTCTCAACAAGCTTTTCCATTTGTTCAATCTAAATGAAAATATGCATACAAAGTCTTTTTAAATTGAAACTCTGTAGTACAAAAATCAGCAACAGCAACAGAAAAAGCTCACATCAGAAGCAACGTCACTTTCTTGATATTGCGAAGGTATGAAAAATAGTCTATAACTTCCATTATAATCTGCCACACCCACCACATTGTTTGGTAAATACTGAGTGTGTGGTTCAATTCCTGGCATAACAATAACAAAGTAAAACACTAAAAATATTGAACTGTAGAGCAAATCCTATCTACATCTCATAAAAGTGATTACCTGTCAAAGTTTTTCCAGAAATACTTTGAGTTAGAATGTATGTGTCACTACGTGTTAAGAAGTCCCAGACCTCAATAACACCATCTCTTCTAACTAACTGTAACATACTAGGCCTTTGAAGAGACCAAGAAGCATCAGAGTAAGAGGTTTCTTCATTGTATCGCCAAAGGAGAGGACTCATCTGTTCAATATTAAAAGCCATCAATAAATTTAAAAATCTTGTCATAGAATTCAATAGGATATTTTACAAAACGTGAAAATTACCCCCAGTTTTTCTGACCATATGGCAAATTTCTTAATTCCAACACTGAGATACAAATCTTTTATGAAAGGATTCCGTTTCAAACAAAATACAGGGCTAGTGTGACACTCGCTTTTTGAAATACTGGAACACACTGGAAAAATTAATATACCCTGTTAATATTGTTTTAAAATTAATAAAAAAAAAAAAAACCTCTCACCATACAGAAATTATTACTTCTGGCAAGGATGAAGTCAGTTAAATTATCTTCTGTTTCTTGCCATTCAATGCCTAAGACACAGCCATTCACTGTTCCAACCATGATGGACTTCTTTTGCTCAGATACTTCAGGTGGAGGATAGACTGAAACAGAATTATCAATAGAAAATAAGTATAAGTGAGATACACTGGACCAGGGCTAAAATCAAATGATGATGATGATAATTACCAGGTTTGAACCGGAATCTGGTTGTCATGCATTCTCTTTGTGCTTGAGTCAACTTGGACCCAAATTCCATGTCTTCTTCATACATGACAGACTGCGTATAAAAAGCCATACACATTGCCAGTGAAAGCCTTTTCTCATCTGCACTCTGGATTTCAAGCTGAAATAGTGAAAAACAAGGGTGACACTGACAATTTAATATGTAAAACTTGAGTAACATCAAGCTCTTGTTCTAGGAAGAATTTTAATACCCTGAAAACTGGTTTCAATTTTCTATTGAAATTTGAGAAGGGTGATTTTTCTGTCCTGAGTCCAGTTGGTCGTTTTGAAGGACGTCTCTTTCGAGTCACACCTGGGATGCTACTTGCATTTGGGTTCAAATTCCAAAATAAAATACTCCCGTCTATTGATGAAGAGGCAATCTGAAGAGACTGTTTTCCTTCTGCACATGCTATGAACTGTCCTGCAGCATTTATCTGTGTAGTGACATAATAAAATTAATTTTCAACTTTTCTTTGGTCTAGAATGAGAAGGGGAAAGAAAAAAAGAATTCACCTCCCAGGAAGGACTTATCCATATGATTTGTGAAACCATGTCAATGTGAGAGCCATCAATTGCAGACACAGCTGTGGGTTGGAGATACTCTATTCTGCTTGTTGATTTCATCCAGTCCATTAAATTCGTCTGGAGAAAAGTACACAAATCTTCAGTAGAAACATATTTCAAAAAAATTCAAAGAAAAATTGAAAATGAAACAAAACTTACCATAGCAGCATTGTACTTCACTTGGTCCGGTGTCATCTTAGTTTCCTGTTCTACTTTTTCTATTCTGCCAGTAAGATCATAAATTACAATCTGGCCATTAGCCAATCCTGCTATCAACACATTACCATTTTGAGGGGCAAAAGCTAAAGATTGTACTTTCCGAGGACTATCAAGAATCAACTAAAAAATAATATTACATAAGTTATTAATAATGAATCTGTATATAAAATTTTTATAAGAGAGTGAGGGAGAATGAAGCATAAAAGTAAACTTTAAAAAGTTACCTTGGGTCTAAAAGCGTCCACAAAACTCCAAATAAGAATAGGGTGCATTGCATAAACATTACGAATGACTTCATCTGGACCCTCTTCATCAGCAGAAACTTCTGATTTCATGTGGTCAACATAAGCCAAAGCAACAATTCCTATATGTTAAAGAGAAGGGAATCAGTAAATATCTTTTCACAAACTTCTTTGCTCCAAAGAAAAATTTTTGCCTTCAGTACCTGACCAGGTGGGATGAAATGCAGCACATGAAACAATCTTACCCTGACAGTGTTTCATGTCTGTAAAAGACATGAATTCATTGTACTGAATACTTTGGGATGTTTCAGTATCCTCCTCATAACGAACCAAGCGGCCATAATCATCTCGATGAAGGTCCATAAGTTCATTGTAGTGCAAAGCATCACAAACTCTGTAAGGAAAATAAATCAAATTAGTAGCATATTGCTAACAGATATTAATTGATAGATTCAGCAATACAGGCAGCAAACGCACTCAGTGTGAACATCTTGTAAGAATTTGGCCAAAGCTTGTTCAACTACTTCATCCTGTATTGGTGTGTCTGTGTCCACTGAATATTCATATTGAGTCCATGAGTTGTCCGGTATACCAGGCTCGGTTTGTGCTTCCACATCTATTTTCGCTAGGGATACCTAGCACAGGGGGAAATATTTTGATAAACACATGCAGAAAGAGAGGAAGCTATGTGATTTTATATTTACTCATACCTGCACTCCTTTGTCAATTCGTAATCTTGTTATGTGTTCAGGAACATCGTCTCTGTGAGGAAACTGAAAGTAACCATCAGGAACATCATCCGGATCTCTTTTAGTAAAGTTGCACGGTGCCCGAAGGTTTCCAATTGTTGTTTCAACTTGCACTTGCATCTGACAAAAAATTGTTTAAAGCTGATAATTAACAAAGACTGAACTGAAGAACAAAAAATAAAGGTTTCAAGTCTAATTAAATAACTTACAAGAGGTCTACTCTGCTTCACAGTAAATAAATCTACTTCCTGTTCACTTCCAAAAGAAGTCCATGCTCTTGATGGTTTCTCAAGGGCATTCTGAAGCCATTTCTTTTGGTCCTCTTGCATTTGTTGCAAAATCTCTACAACAGCATTCTGGGCAGTTTCCGTCACACAAATATAAAATTGATTGTCTGCATCTGCTAATGCATCATAGCCAAGGAGAATTGTGGCTGATTTAAAGTCCTAAAACACAAAACACTGATAAAAATGAAAATATTTAACAAAATTAACACACAAACAGTTTTTAAGTATTTGCCTCTTACTGTGATGTCATCCCGAACAGGTAAAAAATCTGAGCTTTCGCTATGTAGATCCATATTGTCATCAATCAATGATTTATTGACAAAAACCCATGGAGATTCTGCTGTGACATCTTTGCCGACAACACATCCTAGGTGGTGTTGGGTGTCTGGGCCAAGAGTGACTCTCATAACTCCAGGGACAGATATTCCCATTCCGCTACCTCCACCGTGGTCACTCCCAGTAGGTGTCGTAGCCATTTCAGAAGGTGCTCGAGTGTGTTCCGAGCTCTTTCCCTCTAATCCTTTCTTCTTCTTCTCTGAATAAATGAGAAGAAATTTTCTAATAATCATAACAAATTTCAACACAAACCGCATAGAACTCCATGCGCATACTCAATAGAGGATATACCTACTCTTGCCTTTTCCTTTCTTCTTCTTCTTGCCCTTTCCTTTAAGTTTCCCTTTCTTCTTTTTCCCTTTCTTTTTTCCCTTTCCTTTTGCTTTCCCCTTTTTCTTCTTCTTTTTTTGTTTCTTAGCTTTGGCTAATTTTACTGAGGGCTTATGAACAATTTTTGTAGACGACAAATGTTCATCTTTAACTGCTTGAAATAATTCTTTAACTGAATCTTCTTTTGCTGATATGCATTCCGGTTGAAACTCTGTAAGGCTGAAACAAAAGCAATGAGTCAGAAGTTTTATGTAACATTTAAAGTTTGTAGGACTAGGGGTAGACTTGGCACCTGCGATCAGGTACTTGTGTCAGGGATTGTCTTTGATCTCTAGGAGCAGTAGAAATTGTTTCTGACTGAGTGGGCTGGGGTTGGACATCTTCTGGAGGGGCAGAGGGACCCATCGGTACGACCGCAGCTCCAACAACCCGTTCAGCTGAGGTTTGGGCATTGAATGGGGAACCCTCAAGGGCTTCAACACCTGCTTGTCCAGCAGGATTTACATGAATGGAAAAGACCTCTTCAAGGTCGGGGTTAGAGGGGTTTGACATGGCTGAAAAACATGAAGTCAGGAAATTCTATGCCTCTTGGGAAATAAAGGGAAATTTAAGTTCTGCTTGTAAGGAAACAGCAACTTGCGTTTCATTAAGAATACATAAAAGAGACATTTCTCCCAAAACGAACCTGTTCGAAAGGGGTTACGACAAACCAACCGGAATCATAATAATCTTCGAACAGTAACAACCGGACGTGACATCCAAGAGACTGCTTTGCCGAGCAGGGTTTAAAAGCTGTCAGGTGACGCCCGCCAAGACAGTCCTGGTTGCCATGGAGACGTCAACTAAGGGATGTCCGCCGGTGGGGAGGGGAGGTGGCGGCGCTCACCGCTCACCAGCATGCCGCCCCCCCCCCCCCCCCGCTGCAGCCTCCGCGCCTGGGCGGAAGGCAACGCCAAGGCCTCGTTGCGCTGGTGCTGCCTACCCTCCCGGCGCCCGCGGGCTTGAACTTGGCAGGCCAGGCAGCAGACAACGCGTGGGCGGGGCCATGGCGGGGCTAGCAAGCGACAAGCGGCATACGCTACACATAAAGTTCACTGCAGCGAACGCCGTAGGCCCAAAGCCGTTGGAGTGCCGTTGGTACGCACGCTGGGCGTCACAGCAAGGCCCAGTCCCATTACTGTGGGTTTGAGTTCGCAGTTGTTTTTAAGCTCCGGTTTGAGCACCACTGCCGCGAGGAACGAGAGACAACGGCTCCAAAAGTTATGCTTCCCTTAGAGCGCTCAAGCACAAGCCTTAGCGACGGCACGCCTAGTAGTGCGCCACGCTGTAGTTGAGGGGGCAACCACTCAAGAAATCATGTGTCCCCTTGAGCGCCAGAAATCTCTGGAAATCGGAAATCTTCCCTCCCAAAAGGCAAAAAACAAGCAACTTTCGGGCGTCGAAATCTTGCGCAATCCGTAGAAATCTCTTCCCTTAAGAAATCTTGTGTCTCCAAACATACTAAGTAGTTGCCCCCTAGGCTGCAGTACATCCGACAGTACACCCAACTACCCCTGCATAGCTCGGAACAAAAGCAACACTCGCGCGGTGGGCACGGCGCGGCACGGCACGGCGCGGCACGGCGCGGCACGGCGACACTTCCACACGCAGCACGCGCGCACCAGGCCGCCGGAGGGTCGAAAGAAACGGAGCCTTTTTTCAGTATTGCAGAAAAGTATGAAAGTAAGGGAGTGGAGAAAGGAGAGAGGGTTGGAGGAGGTGGAGGTGGTGAAAGGGGGGGGGGGAGAGACATGCCTGTCCCTTCCATGCACTCCAGTACCGAGTAATTGCTGCTGTTTCCAGGGGAGCTGTAGCCTCCAGCAGCCTTTCAGGTGGGATGAGGGCGTGTATCGACGTCTCCACGAATCTGCCTCTATGCTTCCGGAGCCGATTGAGTTGGACGCCTTGTCGCCGATCTAGTTCGACGGCAGTTGTTCAGATTCCCATTCGGGGTAGGCAACCCCTCGGGCAGAAAGTACAGTTAAAATAAGACACTTACCTTGGCGACGCCTTTGACCGGCCGCCCCCGTATACCAGCGGTCTTGAGTCCCGCCGCCGTGTCGCCGTGCCGCGGGCTGCGGGGCGGGGCGGGGCGGGGCGGGGCCGCCGCCGTCGTGGGGTCGGGTTGGTAACAATGGAGGGCGGCGGGGCTCTTGAGCACGGTCAGGCTCATCAGGCTGGAGTGCGGAACAGTGGAAGGGGCGGCCGCGAGCCGTCGGGGCCCTGGGCCTTGCCGGAGCGCCAAGCCGCGAAGCCCTCGGCCGCCGCCCCCGCCCCGATGCCACCAATCGGAAGCACAGGCCGCGCTGGCCAAGGCGCTGGCCTGTCTGCGTCACTTACATGTATGCACCGGAAAGCTCCACTCCCATCCCGGCAAGACCCAATATTGTGAAAAATTTACCATTTTGATTATTAATTTTGACAGATGATACATGGACACGCGGCACGCAGCCGGCATGTGCAGTGAGCATTGGGCAGCCCAGAGAGTGCAGCCCGCCTGGTATCCAGGGCAGGGAATTGGAGCCGGGAGATGTTGAGAACCGCTGCCCTGGGCCCAGGCCGGCCCAGGCCCAGGCCCGCACCTCGACCCGACGCCACGCCACGGCGCCGCCGATGAGCCCTTTCTCTTTCAGTCGTGTTCCCCACACCGCCACGCAGCTACCGTAGGGCCGTAGGGCGCCGCGCCCCCTCCCCTCGCAGCCAGGCGTAGCCAGGCCCTTACGGTGCAGCCCCACACGGCCCTACAGCCGGACAAGTGCGCGCAGCGCGCACACAGCGGCCGGGCGTGCCGGGGCCCAAGGCGGCTGGGCGGGGCTCCTCCTAGGCACGCCGCGCCACACCCCAGTGCAGCCCAGCAATTACTTTCACCCCCGCCCCCACTCCTATTACTGCTGGGGGACCGACTTGCAGTGCGGCGACGCGGCGACGCGGCAGAGGCAAATAATGGTGTCCTGCACCTGTCACACACTCAACAACTCAGTCTCGTCTCTACCACGCGCGCGCGCGCACACACTCACACACACACACACACACACACACGCGCGCGCGCGCGTCCGGACCTACCCGAATAACACCCTCCCCTCCACGAGCGCACACGCGAGCACTAGCGAGCACTCCACGCACTCACCTGCACGGCGGCGGGACGTTTCAATACGCCTCGGCAATTTAGCGACTTGGCAGAGTGCCCGCTGCGCTCGCTCGTGCGTCGCGATGCTCGAGAGGAAAACGATGACGGCAATTTGGGGCGCAAGAGCAAGCGAGGGCAATGGGACCGGGCTACTTGCGCTCTCTCTCTCTCTCTCTCTCTCTCTCTCTCTCTCTCTCTCTCTCTCTCTCTCTCTCTCTCTCTCTCTCTCTCTCCCTCCCCTCCCCCTTCGCCTCTCGCCACTCCTTTCCCTTCCCTCGCGCACGAGCGCATTTTGCATCCGTTCGCCGAACCATCGGCCGCCTCGCCTCCCCGCTTGACGCGGAGGTCAATGACGACGGCCGGGGTGTTTGTGAACAGAAAAAGAGTCCCGCTCCCCTCTGTCCTGTGCTTCAGTTCCTCAGTCCGCCCCTGTCTTAAATCCTCCCCCATGCCACCCGCTGACGACGGCCCGCTGCATTGCCGGCCAACTTGAGAGCAGTATGGCGCGATGGCGTGGCGGGGCAGGGTGGGGCGCGGTGGGGCGGGGTGAGGCAGGAGGCGCGCTACCCGATCCATTGCGAGCTTTGCGAGCTGCGCGACTTTTGGAACAAAAAGGGTGAAGACGGGTCGAAAAGACCGAACGGCGAAGCGGAGGGCGTGGTGGGGTGTGGCGGGGCGGGGTGTGGCTGGGTGAGGCGGGGTGAGGCTGGGCGGGGTGGGGTGTATCGACTGGGGCGCTGACAATGAGGCGAGTCAAGTGCTCCACGCCTGCTGTCGAGGCGCGGCGCGGCGTTGGCGGCGTGCTCCGCGCCCTCCACGTCGTCGAGCATGATCCGGGGAGCACAGGCGTCTCATCAGGGGCGTACCGACTGCTGCGCTGCTGCGGCCATGAGGGGGGAGGGGGTCCCGGTGTGATGGCTGGTGCGGGGAGGCGCTGAGTGCGGCGGTGGCGGCGGTGGCGGCGGTGGCGGTCACCCCGGCGACTTGGACGCACGCGGCCGGCCGCCGGACGGACTGACGGACACCTCGTCCCCGCGGTGGAGCGGGAGCCGCGCACCGCCCTGGGCGACCCTCGGCGCGACGCGGAGGACGCGAAGCAGAGGACGAAGCTGATGAGGCCGAGGATGACTGGCTGGTCCTTTGTACTGTGTAGTGTGTGGGCCCGTGGCGCGCGGGGCTGGAGGCGGGGGTGGGTTGGGGGCGGGCACACAGCGCCACTCCAGCACGAGCCTGGAGTACTTGGGCTCGGGGGTGGTACGGGGTACGTCCCTCTACTCGTTTGTTTTGCTGACCCCACGAGACGTCCTTGTTGCGAGGTGCGGCATTGCGTTGCCTTGCCACAATCACGACGGCCTTGCGTCTGCTCTGGTGGGCGCCAAGGTGGCCGTGCCTCAGCCCGCCGGACTGCCGGACGGACGGATCGCGACACAAGTCGAGTGAAATGGGAGTTGGACACCAGCGGGGCTCTGAGAAGGAAGCGGCGCCGAGTCCTTGGTGGGCTGAGCGCCGCTCTGTCTCTCTCGCACCCCTGCGCCACGCCCCACGAGTGCGAGAGAGACAGAGCTACGCTGTTCGGGATCAGTCTGCTGGAGCGGCCTCAGTAATGGGAGGCCGTGGGGACGCGCAGTGCGGGCAGCGGGCGGGGCAGCGCTCGGGTGTCGCAGGACCGGCTGGCCCGCTCGCCGCACGCCGCACGCACAGCATCGGCGTTAGCGGCACGGCTGCCATGTCCTCCAGCAGGAGCGGTTCCATGGTCTCAATTGCCCTCCCCACCTATGGCGACGGCGGTTTGCATCTACACCTGAACTGCAAGGGGAATCCGAGTGCACTCGTTCATTTCGCATTTCTCAGCCGGACCCGCCGACCTGAGGGGTGGCATGGCAACATTGCGGTGCTTCGTGTTTTCTGCTGTTTTCTGCCGGTGTGGCTGGAGACGTCCGCAGACTGCTCGTCCTGGGCAGCACCCTGCCGGCTTGGCTTGGCTCGCCCTACGGCCCCGCCGCCGCCTGTCCGCCTGTCCGGTTCACACTCGGCTGCCTCCGCAGACTGCCTCGGCCAGAGGAGATCGGCCACCCATTGGCTGCCGTCGTCCGAACAAGCACCGCGATGGCTCCAGGACCATGACCTCCAGGACCAGGGCCTCCATCCCAGGGCCTTCAGGACCAGGGCCTCCAGGACCAGGGCCTCCAGGGACAGGGCCTCCAGGACCAGGGCCTCCAGGACCAGGGCCTCCAGGACCAGGGCCTCCAGGACCAGGGCCTCCAGGACCAGGGCCTCCAGGACCAGGGCCTCCAGGACCAGGGCCTCCAGGACCAGGGCCTCCAGGACCAGGGCCTCCAGGACCACAACCTCCACGATCAGGAGGATCTCTAGAATCTGGGCCTCCAGGACCACCTTGACCTCCACGATCAGGATCTCTAGAACCTGGGCTTCCAAGGACCATGACCTCCACGATCAGGACCTCTAGAACCTGCGCCTCCAGGGCCTCCAGGGCAAGGGGCGCAAAAGCGGGCTGCCGAAAACATGCGGCGGCGAGGAAGCATAGGGGTGTCATCATCCTGGCTTTCGCCGCCATCAAGAGGCAGGTGCGGGGGATGGAGGCGGTGGCAGGGGTAGCGCCGTGCCGGTGGCGAGTGAGCGGAGCGCTGCGAGGGGGGGAGGGGGGGGGAGAGGCCTTCCCTTCCTCCCCCGGTTCACTTCATCAGTCTCCCTTGTCGCCGTGCCCGGCCGCGGCGGCCAGGCTCAGACGCGACCACGGCCACGGCACGGCAGCACGCCGCGCCGCTCCGCTCCGCGCGGCGGGCGAGACGCGGCGGGCGAGACGCGGCGGGACGCGACGGCGCGTTTGGCGCGAAGCGAAACGTGACGAGACGACGCGGAGTGTGAACCCGGCGCACCGCAGGGAACCGCATGTGGCGGAAACGCGCGTAACGTGAGATAGATCGCGGCGTGACGGAACGCAGCGGATTGCGGTGGAGCGCTGTGAACGCGGCGGAACGTTGTCGTTCTGGCGGAGTGTCCAGGCGGCGGGCAAGGTGGTGCGGCTCAGGATCTGCACAGGCCTGAAGGATTTGTGGTTGGATGTGCTGCCGAGGACGCCATGCACTGCGGCGCTGTCAAACGGGCAGAAGCGAAGCGACTCCATGCAGACTGCAGGCAAGATTGGCGCAACTCCACGATGATGTGAATCCAGGTGGCAGCAGAGTCCGGTGAGACTCCAGCAGCAAGACTCCTGCGAAGGAAGGGATACTTCACTCCACTCTCTCTTCTGCAAAACTCCAACGTGACGTCCATTGCACACTCAGCGCGCAATGTTTTGACAACCAAAGCCAAAAATTTCGTTCCTCTGCATGGCACCGAGAAGACTCCAGGAAGACTCCAGCTCCGGGTCCAGCTCCAGCCCGGATGCAACCCTACCGCACCGCAGCGGCCCAGCGCACGGAACGCTAGTGGTGTCTTTGTTCTTGGACAATGCGTGCGCTGCATGAAAGGGACCCGTGTGTGGCGGCCGGGCCAGGGCCGGCCAGGGCCAGCACGGCCAGCGTGCGGATTGCAGCGCGCCGGTGGCGGAGCTGGCCGTGGAGCCGCCGGGGTCCGGGACGACGTCGACGAGGCGCTGCAGGGGCCGCCGCCGTGCCACCGCCGTGCCGCCCGCATGCTCGGTGTGTCCTTATTTTGGGCAAAAGTCGCGGCGGATTTCGGCACGGCGACAGCGGGGCAGCGCCACAGCAGTTGAACGACCGTGCGGAGCTGGCCTCGCTCGCAAGCCTCGCAGGCAGGTACGCCGCCGCCGGCCACCGCCGGCCGCCGCGCAGGGCGACACCCGATACGAGGTGCGACCGGTCAACTGTGCCCTGAGTAGGTATAGGCCCTGATCAGGGCCTTCAAGGGGCCGGCGGGACCAGCGAGGCCCGTCTCAGGATCGGATGTCGCACGCTTCCTGAGGCGGTGTCGGTGCAGCCGGGACCAGAGTCCGGGACGACAGGCCGCCTCACAGTGGGTCAGAAGACCGTTGAGGCGGCCAAAATCCCGGGCGTGTTTTGAGCTCCAGAGTCGCTAAATGGGACTCGAATCGAACGTGTGACCACACCAATGGATTGCCCTCCAAACGAGCAATCCATTGGTGGGGTCACACGTTCGATTCGAGTCCCATTTAGCGACTCTTGAGCTCAAAACGCGTCAAGAATTTTGGCCGCCTCAACGGTCTTCTGACCCACTGTGCGCCTGGCAGTCGGACCGTCCTGCGGCGCGGGGCTGCCGTGCAGTGTGGCCTACCTCACGAGGCGCTGTGACGTCCCTGTTTGTGGCCAAAACTGTCTCCCCACAAACCGCACTTAACAAGAACAAGGCACTCACAAGAGGAAGAGTAACCCAATTTTTGAAAACAACAAAAAGAAAAGTACCGAAAATTGTTAATAAATGTGAAATTTGTGGTTATTTGCGGTGTATGTACCTGCACGTGGGTACTCGCGTGTCACACCAAAACGCAGAGTGCTCTAGTCCTTCAGATCCCTGCAGGTCGTGCCATCCCTGGTCTCCGCACATTGGGTCAGAAGACCGTTGACTCGGCTAAAATTCTAGACGCGTTTTGAGGTCCAGAGTCGCGAAATGGGACTCGAATCGAACGTGTGACCCCACCGATGGATTCCTCGTTGGAAGAGCGATCCATTGATGGGGTCACACGTTCGTTTCGAGTCCAATTTGGCGACTGTAGAGCTCAAAACGCGTCTGGAATTTTGGCCGCCTCAACGGTCTTCTGACCCACTGTGCTCCGGCCTCTCGGACGCACCCTCCGCGGTGCACGCGGCTGCACCCGGCTGCACTCCGTGAAGGAGCCCAGCGGTGCATGTCGGTAGGTAATCCTAGCGCCGGGTGCCAGGTCGCGCCACACCGCCACACTACCACGCTACCGGACCCACCGGCCGCGCCGCTCGGATTCGTCTAAACGGCTGCTTAGTGTTAGGCAGCGCGTTGCCGGGCCGTATCCCTTCCCCTCCACCCCCTCTCTGCGGCAGTCCGCCGGGCTGTGCGTCCGGCCGGGGGTGTGGCTTGCGGGGTGTGCGACATTTAAGCGGCTGTCGTGCTCCTCCGAAGGACATACGTCGCCGCGTCCGGACAGTGAGTGTGTCGCCGAGTCCTCCGCAGTCACCCCAGGACCCTGGACGATGCCCTGCACTAAGCTCTGCACCGAAGGACCGAGTGCAGCCTGCCAGGTAGGCAACACCACCTCCCGCGAAGCAGCCGTGCCGCGCGGGTTGCACACCCTCAGCCTGCCAGCAGGCAACAACTGCTCACACGACGCAGCCCGCTGCCAGAGATGAGAAAAGTGCCCCGCTCCTGACCAGCCACGAAGGACAGTGACAGCAACAGTAAGGGGGCCCCAAGTTGGCGCCCCCCTCACTACTGACAGCGAAGCCAAGATGGCTGAGGTGGGCGATACAGTCTCGGCACTTTGCGCAGATAATTTTTGCCCTCTTGCGTGGTAGCTCTGCTTCTGGTCCTTTGTAAATGGTGTGTCCAGCTCCTCGCATCCCCGAGCGAGTCCACGCGCTGCGGGGTTCGCAGCGAGACGCAGCGAGAGGTGGCTGAAGGGCTGCCTACCCGCACGGCGCCCCGCCACCTCGCCGACCCTGCCCAGCGGACCTCACTGGGCACTGGTTTCAAAGCGGTGGGCAGAGGAATGAACGAAATACTCTAGCACCATTTGAAATCAGTTCTTTGTCGAGTTTGTCCAACTCCGAGAGCGCAGCACCTGCCTGGCGGCCCACATGGAGGAGCCCGAGTCAACGTCCAAGGTGTTGGTGTGAAGTAAGTTGTCTATTCAAGAACGAGTTGTGTGTGTGTGTGTGTGTGTGTGTGTGTGTGTGTGTGTGTGAGAGAGAGAGAGAGAGAGAGAGAGAGAGAGAGAGAGAGAGAGAGAGAGAGAGAGTGTGTGTGTGTGTGTGTGTGTGTGTGTGGTGGTATGTGACCTTTCCTCCAGATGGTGGTGGACTAGGAAAAAACAGAAAAAAAGTGGCAGCATTGTTTTAGTTTAATTTGAATTTATTATGGAGCTAAAACCTGAGTAAGTATCATCTATTTATTGCTTTCCCAAAAACAATGAGTCATGATACAAAATTGCGGCCACAACCAGTACAATAACTTAGAGAGGGTATCCCAAAGGCAAAACTTGAGACAAATTAAATTGGCGCCATGAACCCAGGTGCATTAATCAATTTCACATATTATTTTGAGTTTGTGTACTATAGATAGGTACAGAAGAAAAGTGAGTTGGCTTAATTGCATAAAGTTTACAAATAGTAATTGCAATAACAAATAAAATACAGTAGATTGTCACACCAGTAACTTCATGATTTGGTACTATACTGAACATCTGTATCTTCTGTTATTTATAAAAAGGTACACAGTTAATTTGTAAGTCAATAAATAATAGTACAGGCAAACAAAAGAGCTTTACCTATAAATTTGGGCCCAACATAACTTTTAAAAAATATAAATGGTAGGAGGACAAAAGTTTGAGTAAGAGCGTTCTCTGAAAGAACTTATTTTTAAATAACTAACTTGAACAGGAGTGTATCATGGGATGTTATACGTGATGAGGTTCCCCCTGTATCATTTCATTACAACATGTTAAAAATGATTCCTAATTGTCTCAGTCTGTTAACAACAGGAACATAAAATACCTACCAAAAATTACAGTCACATCGTGTAATATTAAAAGGAGAGGAACAAAATGGCATGAAATGACTTTGATTTGCATGTTTGATTCCTGAATACCTCACAACCATGACGTCACGACATAATGATACTGTTATTTGCTCTAAAATCACTGGTACAGAGGAAATAAGCTCATCAACTTCGATTATTTTATAGCCAAAAAAAAAAAAAGGAGAAAAAATAATCACACATTGACTTACATCATAATTTTGGAGAGCAATAACAAAGAGGAGGAGAAAAGAAACAGTCTTATTACACAAAAACACTCTCTCTGGGAGAAACAATAAAAACATTTACAAACTAGTAGAACAAACAAAAAAGCACAAGAGGAACTTTCTCAACTCACTAAAATAAATAGTAATTGCAAAAAAAATAAATTATTACCTAGAGAAAAGAGAAGGAGGAGATTAACAAGGGGACAGAAATTGAAGACTTGATGCAATACAACTAAACATTCCCATCAGAATGTCCACGGCAAAGAAACTTTGGAAATAATGAAGAATATTTTCCAACACCAGTGCATAGGTCTATAAAAAACAAGATTTACTGGACTTGTGAATGAAGTCCCAAAATATAAAACCTTAGTTTCCCTATTTACAATTTTTCAAAAATTGTACAAGATTCGAACTGTCACTAATTTAGGCTCACTTAAAACAATTTCTCAGCTATTCTCCGTAAATATTATGCCTACAACCTTATCAGTACAGTAAGGAATGTTACACTTCCTTGACATTATTGCTACTGCTACAAAACTATGAGTATGTAGCACTCTGACTAACACCATGACAAACACTTCCTGGTTGAGAGCAAAGAACTGGAATATACCATTCATGTATTGCAGTCTAAATAACAATGTTTTGAACTCCTTCCACACAATTGAAAAGGGAGCTAATTGCATTCGAAATGTATCAAACTGAAACATGGTGTGTACCACTGAGGATCAAGTAATTGCGAAAGCCTTACATAAACACATTGCAGACGATGCTCTCAACATAACACCACAGCATTACCAAAACAAGACATACATAATTAAGTGTAAAATAAAATACAAACAACAGAAACTGATGAGTTTAAATGGTAACAAGTCCTCGCCTCGGTCTAGGAATGGTGGTATTGGAAGCTTCCTTTGATTTTGGTGCTGACTTTGAAGGAACAGTGGGGATGGTTAAAGATGGTGCTGATGACTCTGCCTGAAGTTTCAGCCAGGTGTCGCCTAGTGCTTTGGCAAAGTGATCATCAACTGTGGAAAAATAATAAAAACCATGTTGTAAATTTCTGCTTGCCGCAAGTCGTAAAGGCCAGAGAGCAATGTGGAATCATTAAGATTGGCACATACCAGATAATCCAGTTATGGAGAGCCCATTGCTGCCACTCTTTTCTTTGTCGTTACCGGCTTTCGAAGACGAAGTTTTCTTTGCAAAAAGGGTGAGGTAGTCTTTGCCAAGAGACCTCCGGAAGTGTTCATCAATAACTGGATCACACATTCCATCCCCAGCTTCTAACGTCGAGTCACTCGAACACTTCTCCGACTTCTCTGAGTCCTCAGTCAGGGTTGGGCTAGAGGGCGCGCATGTAATAACTGATGGCCTGAAAAAGTCATTTAAGATGGTCAAGGTTAGGTTAGGTTAGGCGAATGAATGACTGGGCTGGACGAGCACGATCACCCCTCGACTCACCTGGCCAAGGGCACGGAGAGGCGGTACCCGGGCTTGGAGATGGCCTCCGAGTAGGAGGGCGGCGATCCCCGTCCCGGCGGGGGCGTGGCGGGGGCGGCGCCCTTGAGACCCTTGGCCCTCGCCGCTGTGGCCGCGCGGATGCGCTCCGCGTTGCGTTCCGCGTTGCGCGCAGACTGGCGGCTGCGGGTGGACATGTCCAGCGGGCCGTCCGCGCCTCCTTGGCACTCCCTGTGCAAAACAGTGCTCAGCGACAAGGTCCTTGGTCGCGGGTTCAAGTCTCCACGGTTCCTTTGCCAGGTTCAATCAACGAACCACACGCTCCCTCACCTGGTCTGGGCGGCCTGGCTGGCCGTGGCGTAGTCGGGCAGGGCGTCCCTGGCGCGGCGGTCCCGCCTCCACCTCACCGACGGCAGGGCCTTGCGGGCCTCCTCTGCAACAGACAAGGAGCACGTCAGCGACAGCATCAAGGAAGAACCAACGGCCAACAACGACAAGAAGCACGCCGCGCGCCGCACGGGCAAGATGCGATGCAGGGCAAAGCTCACGGCAGAGCTGCACCACGAGTGCGCCTTCCGCGGCACGGCGCGTACCTTCCTCATCCAGTCGGTCCAGCCACGGCTGCCACAACACGCAGCCGGTAAGCCTCCAGTTGCACAGGACACCGCCCACGCACATGGTCCACACACACACACAGACTGGCACGCGCCAACGGACTCGGACTACTGGGACGCGCGGCGACTCGGCGGGGCGCGGGGCGGGGCGCGCTGCGTTCGGGGTGCCGGCGTCCGGCGTACTGAACCCGGCCGACCAAACGAAACGAAGTGAAGCGAGCGGGCGGGGCAGTGCGGGGCAGCCGGGGGCAGTACGAGCCGCCGCGGCGAGCCACGGCACACGGCACGCGGGGCCAAAGGCGTAGTGGCGGGGCGCATCGCATCGCTTAGAGGCCTCCCCGCCCCGCCCCGCCCCACCGCGCGCCGCGCCCCGCCGGGGGCAGCCGCATTGTAGGCATTCCTGCAGTGGTCGGACGGGTGCGCGGGGTGGGGCGGGGCGGGTCGCGAAGAGGACCGTCTCGGAGTGCTGCAGCGCGGACCACTCCCCGAAAGGTGCGACACCCACGGGGCGAACTTGATTGAAAAGAGTTCCTCGTCACTAAGTCTCTCTCGCACCCGTACGGGACGGGGCGCGAGAGGGACAGAGCGACGCAAGCAGCGCACGGAATGAGTCTCCGGGGGCGGCGGCACGCGCGGCCCGCGGCCCGGCCCGGGGAATGACCCGGCCGGTCACAGCCTCCGGGGCTCTCCCAGGCACTCCAGGCACTTCGAGGTCGCCGCCGACGCCAGCGCCGCGCACCGCACGGCGGAATGCCGCGGCCGCACATAGCACAGTAGGCCGCACACTGCATACGGCGCGGTTCAGCGTCCAGTCCAGCGGCCGCCAGGCACCCACAGCGCGGCCGCTGTCTCTCTCGCACCTGGGCGGAACGCCCCACGAGTGCGAGAGAGACGGAAATGACTCTCTGAATCAGTCTCCAGCACGGCCAAGCAGGACTACCGGCCGGCCCTGAACGATCGCCCCGCCGTCTCCCTCGCACGACGCCACGTTGGGGATCCTTGGTCGGCTGGAGGTCCTGCGGGTCCTGCGGGACGGCATTTCTTGAATGGAAGGGTCGATGGACGCGGGCGGGCGCCCGGGCAGGAAATGGAGAGACCTCCCCCCCCCCCAACCCCCGGGCACGAAAACGGGTAGCAGCGGGGCCCTGCTGATGATGCCGGGCGGGTGGTCATAAACCGGCTGATCCGGCTGCAGAGGGCTCGACGACGCGCCGCGCTGACACGACACATGACGCAAGGCGCACTCCCATCGCCGGAACGCCCGACGCAGCAGTGGCGAGCGCAATGGACACACTGTGCATTGTTTCAAAACTGGCGCAGTATCGCGTCATCGCAAGGAAATGAGGCGCCTTGGCACGGCACGGAATGCGGCGCCTCGCGCCTGCAGGGGGCCACGCCACGCCGCGCCACGCCACGCCACGCCACGCCACACCACGCCACGCCGCGCCGCGCCACCCATCGACACCTTTCGCGTGACATCACTCATTGCATCACGGCGGCCTGCCGGTCCGCGGGGCAGACCCGCACCCCGTGCAGGGAGCTCGCCATCACGCCGCGGAGGGGGAATCCAACAAACGATATACTGCTTATAATCACCTCTAACGAGGCAAAAACATTCAGACCCTCCATGAGCTCAAATGAAACTGTTGCGGCGCGGTCCCCCTGGCGTGGGTCCCGATGGTCCCGGCACAGGGGAAGGGGGAGCGGGGAAGGGGCGGGGAGAGGGGGTGGCAGGGAGGGGGATCTGGTCCACCGCCGCCGCGCCGCGCATCGCCGCTCGGGCGGGAAGATAAAATTCCTTGGTGGCCGGGATTCCATTGAGAAGTGCTGCGGCGTGGCGTGGCGTGGCGGGGCGAGGCCCGCGCCGACGGCGGGTATGTCGGTGCGTACGGGCCGGGCCGGGTAGGCGGAGCAGCGCATGCAAGTCGCCGCGCCATTCCAGCCAGGGGCCAGGGGCAATCCCTTGGCGGGCCGCGAGCACGCCAACCAGAGCGCCACGCTGGCAGGCGGCAACGCGGAAACTCAACAGCCGTGGCGTCGCGCTGCCCCTCTCGCACTCGTTGGGGCGTCCCCTTGAGGTGCGAGAGACGGTCCGGGTGTGTGCGACGACAAGACGTCGGCGTCCAGGCGTCCGTGCTCCGCGTCTCCACACGTGGCGCGCGCCCCGCCTGCCTGGCTGGCCGGCCGCGTGACGCGAATAGCAACGCGCGTGCGGATAGAGCCATCGTGCCATCGCCACCGCGGCATGGAGAGGAGGGCCTTGTTTTCATTCATGGCGGCCGGGCGCGTCTTCACTTCCGCGGCGGCGCGTGCACCGCCATGCGCTGCCTAGCGCTGCCAGGCCCCCGGTGCCCCAAAGGCCGAGGCCCCCGCGGCACTCGCAGCGCGGCCAGCGGACGTCAGGGGGAACGGGGGCTGAAACCGCCAAGGCAAAAACCCGCCAGCGGCAGCCGCGACACATTTCACACGATGCTTCGAGTCCCGCCGCCGCTATCAGCGAGAGCCTGGAGGCACCGATGGGCGGAGATCCAAATTGGCCCGTCTGACCTCCCAACACCTCCCATCGCAACATGGAAATTTGAGGTCCCAATCGGCCCGTCCGTCCTCGGCGTGAGTGTGCGTGTGTGCCATCCCCCCGCGTCACGCGGCAATATGCGAACAAGCACTGCTATCACCGCCGCGAGCTTGGAATGTGCGTCGGTGACACACTCACGAACACACTCGCAAGTGCGCGCGAACACGCGCACACACACACACACACGGCGCTTATGGTCTGGCATTCCTCGTTGCACCGGCTCACACACATGTCCGCACTATATATCTGTCTCTCCCTCTGCCACGTGTTGTTGCTGCGGAAAACGAAAACTCTTTGCCCGATGCTCGATTCCGCGGCGCGCAGACAACAGTTTATCTTGTCAGAAAGTGAATCACGCCACCGTGTCGGGGTGTCGTGTCGGCGAGGCGGGGGCGGCGCGGCCACGCGGAAGCATAGGGCCACAGGAAAAATAACAAAAACGTCGCGTCAACTGTGACTTGAGTTCGCGTATTTATAAACGGCGTCAAGTCAAGTCGGCAAGCCGGACAGGTCGGCGGAGAAATGAAAAATGATGCGGCGAACGCCATCAAGGTGACACCGGGCGAGACACGCCGACGCGGCCGTGGCGTGGACCACCCTCAGGCAGACCGGGGTGGGCCGGCAACAGCGGCGTCTCTCTCCCTCTCTCTCTCTCTCTCTCTCTCTCTCTCTCTCTCTCTCTCTCTCTCTCTCTCTCTCTCTCTCTCTCTCTCTCTCTCTCTCTCCTATAGGGAACGCCCCATGAGAAAGCGCGACGAAAACGACTTTCCGAATGAGTTGGGAAGGGAAGCCGCTCCGCCTCCGCTCGGCGCTGCGGAACGCCCGCAGAGCGACGGGCAGGCCACCCTGGGCGGCAGGCGCGTCCTGCGGGCTGGCCTACCCTGGGCAGCGCGGGCGCTCGAGACGAGGAGCCGCGAGCCGGTCGGCGCGGGCGGGGCGGGGCGGGGCGGGGCGGCGCGGGCGGGGCGCGGCGCGGGCGGGGCGGGGCGCGGCGCGGCGGCGGTTGTGGGAAGACGAGCACATCGCGGCGCGGCCCGGCGCGGCTCGTACGTCGTGACTCGTGGCCATGGACGCATTCCATCAACCGGCATTGCCACGATACCCGGCCAAAAACCATATCCTCGCGCCGTCCTGGCCGCACGGCACGGTCCGGACGGCCGCCAGCGCACGCCACGCCACGCCACGCCGGCACGCCACGCCACGCCAACACGCCAGGCCGGCACGCCACGCCACGGCCCTCCGCGACGCCCTCAGAGACCCGGAAACCCTCCGCGTCCGCGTGGGAGTTGCCAGCTCCCAGCCAGGCTTGACGGGGAACCGGTTCAGCATCCGCCAATGTCCACCCTACATGTCATTCCACTCGACCCGACATCCTGCTCCTGCCCCGCCGATCCGTCCGAATTCCTGGGCCCGTGTGCCCCCCCCCCCTCCGCCGTAGCTTGCACCCCCTCCGAGGAAGAACGCACACGCCGCCGGCAACCCCCTCGCCCGGCCTGGCCCTGGCCACAGCCCCCTCCTCGGGGCCGCAGCGAGTAAGGCTCCACGCTCCACTCGAAATCGCCCCAGTTTATTGGCCGGCCAGCACGGAGTACTCCGCTGGGCTGACGGGCCTCCCCTCGCCTCACTCTCGCTTTCTCTCACTCCCCTGGAGCCGCGACCGCGAGCCGCCCGGCGCGGCCAGGCTCCTGGAACCCCGACAGACCAACCCACAATGGAGGGCCTTCCTCGCTTGTCAAAACACTTGGTGCACAAACGAGTACCATTGGGCGAGGGATGCAGAGACATTTTCACGAGGAGGAGGCAAACAGTTGACCAACATTGAAACTCAGACGTCAACAGTGAGAGATCATGAAAACGGTTTGGTGTCCCGGGTTGAGGAGACAGTATGATATATCTGAGAAATATTTACGAGAAATTGGGAGCAAACTTTCTCAGTTATCAGCTTGCAAAGAAATCAAAAGATTTACAGGTGACTTATAAACATGTCACAAATCTCTTAAATTAGAAATTCACATAGATGAATGAGAAAATAATAACAATTATATGACACTAGATGGTCAGGACTTATTTAAAACGCAATCAAAAAAAATTTGATGCCATGAACAAGAAAAGTTGAACAAACGTCTACAGTTCAAAGGTACTCAGACATCTGTAGCCTAATCACATATTTTTTTGTCTTTTTGTTAAACTTACCATACGAAGGAGGTAGGCAGCTTCCTTGAACCATTGTGGCAGCTAAGGATAGTACTTCTAAAGGAGAATCCGCACCGTCCATGCTGGAAGTTCAGGTGCCGTTCCAGCCTCTCTGCAAAGCAACGAGAACCAAGGACATAAAACAATGTCAGAGAAAAAACAAAAATGTTTTGGACAAAACCAGAACTAAAGAAATAAAACTTGAGTCCTACATAGTCTTTTAAAACAAACAAGCACTTAACTAGTATAATAATAGTCATGAAATTTCAGCGGTGAGCAAAGGAATTTATTGATTTTTATACAAAGTGGAAGAATGTCCTCTGGATCATTTATTCTCCAAGTTTGAAACAGCACAAAGGGTTGAGGTACGCTTGCTCTAATCCCAGTTAGAATTCCGTACAAATTTGAAGTTTCGACAGAGTTTAATTATTTCTCCAAAACTTATGTACACAGATGTAACATGAGGTGAATTTAAAAATTGTTTCATCAAACCAAAACGTATTGTCTCACGAAAATTAACGAGGATGTAACTGTAAGTTTAGGTTATCCGTAACTAATGCCAGTAATCATAAAACACGCGCGTTCCGCACAGAGAGAAACCTCCAAAATTCGTTAACAGCAATAAAATTGTTCCATGCATGTTACCGCTAGGTGTTTATATGCACTTACGTTTAGCACAGGCAAGTAGGAGGCAGGAATGAATAGGAAAACTAAACACCGACAGATTTCTCCCAGAATATTATCAAATTCCACAACACTCTTCTGCTAACAAACAAGAGTTTGACATCGTATTCAACCTCGGCATTATGGAATGTTAAGAATGAGAGGAATGGAGTCTACGGCCGACGGCAGTGGCTCTCTCTCTGAGAAAACTCGGAAAACGACGCGACTTGTGTTTGCTAGCACTGTCTATAGCCCCTTCGGAGAAACACCCTGGGGCCTCTTGCTCTTCCAGTCCGAGCAATAGTTTAGCAGCTACATGCACTCGCCTTTAGATTCGCGTTGCACGTGATTGGCTGGGGGTATTATGTTGGTAGACTGTTGAGTTTCAAACAGACTTCAAAAATATCCATATGCCTTCGAAAATCTTTGAATTTGGAAATATTCCCAAGGTATTTGTACACACAGAATAATGCCTTTACATCGAATTCGCCTTTGACTTTTTGTTTGTTGACTGGGATTTTCGACGCGGAGTGTTGGCAAAAGTACAGCGCCAGGATTTGAGTTCGCACAGCCCGGTTTACCGGTTTCGGTCCGAAGGCCAATAAATACGAAGTTCCCCTCACTCTCTCTTTTTAAACGCAATATTTAAAAAAAAAAAAAAAAAAAAAAAAAAAAAAAAAAAAAAAATTGCAGAAACACAAGGTGCGAAAAAACAGGAGCTGGAAATTCAACGGTTATTTTATTCATCATTTCTTACATTACAATCAGAACAAAAGTTGAAATTTAACAAAAAGGAAAATGAAATCAGAACAAGTTAGGTAAAATTTGTTTTTTTTTTCTTCTTAATAATATTGCAGAGTATTGAAGAATTAAAATGAAAAGAGACAGCAGGTGTGAGTTTACTCAGAATTGTTTTCTTTTTCATCCTCATCTTCGGAGTCACTGAACTCCCACACCTGCAATAAAAAATTAAGTTACACAAAAAGAATTTTTTTTTTTTAAATAATGGTTACTTTACCAATACTACTTACATCTGCATTTTCAGTTTCTTTATGTAATGATGTGAGACCGGTCAAATCCTCCAGATAAACAGCAGAGCTCAGAACATCCCGAATGAAGTCAAATCCTCTTGATGCATACTCTGTCAGAACCTAGAAATATAATTAGCCATTAGTATTGCATTGTAAGCAGTTTGCACTAGTATGCTCTGTAAAGTGCTTCAAAGTGAATCACTTTTATTTTTCCATCCATACCTTCTCAGAACAAGCTATACAGTTTGAGAATCTGTGAGTAGCAGGTGTCAGCTGATCCCAGGATGCAAGGAATCCTCTGATAGAGTGGGGCACAGTGCCCAATAAACAACCAGCACTTTCTTGATCCTCCTTTCCTGTAGTCTTATGTAGTACAGCAGGTGCATCGCCCCTGAAGTTTGAGTGAAGCATAGATGAAGTCAAGAAAAATATTGGTAACAACTTTGACCATCATAAAGTTAGTAATTTTAAAACATACTTTAGAGGGTGTTGGAGAACAGACACCATAAGCTCCACAACTAGAGCACCTGCCACTGCAGAGACCCCGGGTCTTGTAACTGTGCATTGCTGGTCCAACGTACGGTCAGCCATGGACTACAAGAGAAACAGAAAAAAAGAAAAAAAAAAAAACACCTGTGGTCTAAGCAATTGTTATTATCCAAAATTTAACTTGTGTGTGTGGCCCTTGGTTACACTCACATTCCCAGGAGCAGTGACATCATTGCAAAAATAGCAGCCTAAATGTCTTCCTGGAATACTGCGGGCATTGAAATCTGGAGGGGATTTGTTGTCACAGAATACACCATGCCTCATGACCAGATATGTGTCAAAGCCAAGAGCAGCATTCATAGCAAGCTGAGAGAAATATAAGAAGTTAGTATTTAAGTTGAGTTTGAGACAAAACTTTAAGCCTGAGAAAACTTCTTCCTGACCTTCTTTTTGGCACCAGCAAGAAGCGTAGGAAGCCAACGACTTTCCCTTGAATCTGTTAACATGAAAACCACATCGTGGTCTTCAACTAGTTTTTCTAATGTGGCAACAGCATCCTGGGTTTCTTTCAACATAGAGTCGCCCACAGGATGGCCTGGCATTGGAATGTTCAAAGTTACACCTGAGGTGATCTGCAAAAGGACAAAATTTAAGTCCAGACAAATGTAAAAATTGAACATTGCGTGAAATTTTTCAGTTAATTAAATGCTTCAATTTTAAAGGCTGCACCAAATCTCACTCACCACACCTGGAAAAATAAGTTTGAGAGCTTCAGCAGCAGCTTCAGCTTTGGGTCGCCCCCCACTGAGACAATCTTCAAATGTGAATAATGATTGCCGCACTGGGTTGGAAAAGGATACAGTCCCATTGTCAACAAAGGTGATGTGCTGAACTCCCCATCCCTGAAGGAAATAAAAACAAATTACAAAGGCTAAAATTATTTTTCATTTGTACATAAATTACCTTGGTATTTACCATAAGGAGCCTGGCGACAGTACAGCCAAGAGTTCCTGCTCCCATGAGGAGACATCGTGTATTCTGCACTGTGTCTAAATCCATGTCAGGCAACAAGCGCCACTTCATTAGTTTCAAATTGAGGTGTACGGCACTTTCTGCTCGCCTTAAATCAATGAAAGCAAATTAGAACCAAAGGAGGCATGTACTTATTTTTAAGAATGTAGGCAAAATAAAGGAAAACTTACTTTTTGGGATCCATATCTCCACTAACATCAACAAATCGAGGGCCAAATTTGCCCCTATTATTACGCTCCCACCCAACCCATTTTAATTCTGTCTCATTATGGGGAAGAAGCTGCACAGACATGATCAAACTTTTATCAGCCGCATTGACTTTTCCATGAGATTTCAAGACAAGTCTAAAGCTGAGTACATTTATTTTTTTCCCCACAACATGAGGGCTGCAATAAAAGTGGAATTTATAATATTAACAAACTTGTTGCACTCTTGACAGTAAGTCAATAGAGGTTCATACCAATAATGAGCAAGAGCACATAAAAGGTTCCGTAAAGGCCAGCCAGGTGCATCTCCTGAGGAACAAGGGTCTGCAAATGCGAGGTAAAATTCAGCCCACTGCTCCTCACCTGCAAAAGCCAGCACAATGTGAATAAACATAAATATTGGAAAAATAGAAATCATAAAAATCATTGAAACCTACACTGTGCTTTGAAGATAGAAACGATTTTTGATAAAGGCAAAATTTTAGCTTCATCACCTTGAATTTTCACAATAAAATAGCTACGTTGATTGACATCAACTATATTGCACCATTCAGACTGCAAGCTTTCCACCTTGGGGGAAGAAAAGCATTAGTTTTATTTCGTTTTGAAGAAAATCAATGAAATGCATCTGAATTAAATTCAATAAACGTTCAAAGTACCTGAGCTGATGAGAAAACTGTGCTTATCAGTGCAGGAGGTTCAATGATCCGAACATTGGGTGTACTTGGAGCCAAAAATGCAAACCAATAATAAAAGCTGTACTTCTTCAAATCCTATGATAAAAATATTTTCAAAAACTGTGAAAACTGGTTAAAAAGGCGTGTAACAGAAATTATTGTTACACGAAAAGCTTTCCTTACACCAAAGGTGAGTAAGAAGAAACGAGACAGTAAGGCAGGGTTTTTCAAGACACAGCCGTTCGCTATGTCCTCCCATAGGCTTGCACCCTGTTTCTCCAAGAGAACTGTCTTATCAGAACTCTTGTAGGATTCAAGGGTATTGAGATTTAGCTGACATCCGAACGCAGGAAGTTGATAACGCAGTTCTTCAAATTTACTGTATCATGAAAAAGAAACAGGTCGTTAATAACACTTATTGGTAAGATACAAAAAATTAATCACCAGTAAAAAAAAGGCATATAATTTTTCGTGAAGTAGATTTACGTGAATGAAATAATATGAAATTCTGACACTACAACAATAACCAAACATGTTAAGACTGTTCCGCACCTGTTGTAAGAGGTACAGTCCACATGAAGAGAAGGCAAGCCAACTGTGTTAACATTCGAATAAGAGCCCCACACAGGATGGGCTTTCTCATCTAACTTGTCAATATCAAGTTTAATTTGAGAGAGCTTGTGCCAAAAGCTGGGATCAACATGAGATGAAAAGGGAGAATACTTGAGTGCTGAGTCGTCAGTCATGTTTTAAAATTTTCACGGGGAAACTGCACAGAATGATTGATACTTTCCTATACAAAAGTTTTACGGCGGTAACACAGTTGTCAAGAATTAAGATGTTTCAAGAGTGGAATGACAAATGCAATCATCAGCTGGGTGGCTGTCCGCCTGTCTGTCTATCCGTTCCGTCTGACGTTCCACACGACTCGACGCGGCAACGTCGCGTCGGCGGCTAGCAGAAGAAACAGAGCGACCTCGAACGACCACCCGTTGCTAGATGTTGACCGACGACTTCTGGAACGGCCTCAAGACAACATGGACGATGAACGGGAGATGGGCAGAACATTATCAAGACGTAAAACTGCGTCTAATTTAACATTTTGTATCAAGAAGGAGAAGGATGGAAAGTACAGAAAGGTTTGTTTGGTTTTCTACCAATCCTATATGCTTTTATTTATTTATTATCCCAGAAACCATCTGTATACCTTGTTTAAAGTCAGGGGGTCGTCTGCACTTTCGTATATAAACATTTCGTTTGTGGCCGAATAGCTTATATTTCCCGTGCTCGGACAATAAAATTGTGGGCTTACATCCTATTTGTTTACTATTAGAGTATCGTTCCAATCAAACGACCCTGGCACTTCTCCCCAGTCGTCAGTTTTCAATAGGGCTTACACACACTTAACCAATAAGCAGTTATCTCAATTGCATCCTAATTTCTCTCCATTCATGAAATTCCTTTTCAATTTTTAAACCCACGTTTATTTATTCATTTTTTCAATAATTCATTTGTTTCTCTGTGTCCAGGTTTACACAGCTCTTCAGAAAAAAGAAGATGAACTCACAGAGGAAGAACAACAACTAATTCTCAACAATGTAGACCTGGTAAAGAAGGCTCGTGAAAGGTATATCTCCTGGAATAAAGTCTCACAAGTTTGAAAAAGAGTTCTTTTACTTGTCAATTTTTTTCTAAACACTGTTCATTTCCATTCAGCTTAAGAAAGCGGGAAGAAGTCAAAGCACGATCGGAAGAAGTTGAGGATCCTGATGATATTCTCATCCCAAAGTGTACGGAGTTGGCTGCTGCATTGAGGAACTCACGCCATCTTGTTGTGTATACTGGTGCAGGAATCAGCACAGCAGCAAAGATCCCTGACTATCGTGGGTCCAATGGAATATGGACTCTCCTGCAGCAAGGAAAGGATATTGGGTATGCATTTTGCCATTTGCTTTTGGAATGAATTAGCACAAATTTATATATTCCCGTACATCAGAGCCAAGTGGCTAGAAGTAAAAAAATGCAGGGAACAAAATTTTCAGTAATATTGTGTTTTTAATATATTTTTTTGTCACTTAGAAAACATGATTTGAGTCAGGCAGAACCGACCCTCACTCACATGGCTCTTTTTGAACTGTATTCTCGTGGAATTCTTAAGTATGTTGTGTCTCAAAACTGTGATGGCCTACATTTAAGGAGTGGTTTGCCAAGATCTGCCCTTTCAGAAGTACATGGAAATATGCATCTTGAAGTAAGGTTTTTTTGTTGTTGCTTACAATGTGATTTTCTTTCTTTTCTTATTTTGCACAAGCCGTTTATTTGGTTTTCCTCTTGTTTGTTCCTTTGTAGGTTTGTCAAATGTGCCGCCCTAGCACACAGTATTGGAGAATGTTTGATGTCACAGAAAATACTGGCCGGTTTTCTCATCGTACCATGCGCAGATGTCACTTATGTCATTCAGCTCTCATAGATACCATAGTTCACTTTGGTGAAAGGGGCAATTTACCTTGGCCTCTTAATTGGCCAGCTGCAAACAAGGCTGCTGATAATGCCGACACAATCCTCTGCATTGGATCAAGCTTGAAGGTACGTCTACCTCCTCTCCATTGAAAACTCATGTCTTTGTGTCTTTCAATTCTTACATAATCTGTTCTTTGTTTTGTAGGTTCTGAAAAAATATCCCTGGCTGTTTGGCATGGATAAGCCTGTCCGTAAGCGACCAAAACTGTACATTATTAATCTACAATGGACACCCAAGGATGATCACGCTGTTCTCAAAATCAATGGTGAGTATCACACTTGAAATGTTTCTTTCGAATGTTGGGATGAGTCAACAGGTTTGTGGCAAATTGCCATGATGACAGCTTTTGTTGGTTTTACCTTTCATTTGTTAATCCTTTTTCTAAATAGGTCGTTGTGATCGAGTTATGCTAGAAGTGATGAAATTGATGAGCCTGAAAATTCCCGAGTACTCTCGTTTAAGAGATCCTATTTTCTGTCATGCAACCCATCTTCATCCTGATGAAATACACACAACATCACAACGTGAACTTGATAGTCTTTTTAAAAAGGAAGAAACCAACTTGGAAGAAGAAAATGGTGTTCTTAAACAAAATTTGAAAAGAAACAATTCAGGTAATGATGCAGCTTGCCCTACGAAAGTGAGGAAAGTAGACTGTGATTCTGATGTGCTGACTGATGTCAAAAAAGAATTTTTGAATGTGATTGGAAATGATGACCCTCGATTCTCTGCTCTCCCTAAGTTTATGCATGATGAAAATGACGCTTCAATCAATTTATCAAAGAGTAGAATTTCAGTCAGTGAAAATAGTAGTGCCCTAAAAACCTCAGAAGGGCCTATGAGTGGAAGAAGCAAATTTGTGTTGAAGGATAAAGAAATCAAACAAGAGATTTTGGATGACAATCAATTTCTTGTGAATACTCAATCACCTTTACCAGGAGGTGAGTTATTAACTTCTTGCTCACAAGTGGAAGAAGTTGTGGATCAAACCAATTTTTGTGAGGATCTAAAGAACTCTGGTGTCACTCCAATATATTCTAAGGATGACTGTGCTTCTGCACTTAACATAGAAAAGAAAGTGGAAGAAGTAAGACTGAGTATTTTATCAAGTGGCTTAAATACCTCTGGAAGCATTAATTCTGAGACTGTTGTCTGTTCAAAAGTAAATGTGGAGAATATTACAGCTGATATCTCCTCTATTGATGGCAAGGAAAATGTTGCAGTGTGTGTTTCCAAAGGATGTGGTATTGAAGCCACTAAAGCTTTAAAAAAGGCAGAATGTGAGAAAACATCTGATATTGTCATTGACTCTGAAAAAACACAAAACATCAGTGGTAATGCCATTCAGTCAACTAAGAATGATAATTTATTGGATAATTTTGGATCTCTGAAAGGTCAGAAGCACAATGGTAAAGGAAATAGTGATGGTACTGAAGATGAGGTTGTGGTTTTGAAAATGTTACAATTAGAGCATAACTACAGTAAATCATCAGATGATTGTCATGACGGGAAAAACTCCGATTTAAAGGAATCAAAGCAACTTTTAAAAGGCGAAACAAAAGATCAAAAAAAAGATTTCAGTTCAGGTTCAAGTGAGACAAGAAGAACTCTTCGGAGGACTTCCAAGGATGCTGTGAATTATATTGAGCCTGATGAAGAAGATGTAGATGATGATGAAGGCAATGAAAGTGAAGAGAGTGCCAAGCAATCAGCTTGCTCCTCTTCTAAAGTTAGCGGAAAACAGAGTGTGAAGAAACAAGAACTGCACAATGATAAACTTTCGAAGGCCGAAGCAAGAGGTAAACTTGATGTAGGAAATAACTCGGGGCGGGCTAAAAAGCTCACTGAAAGCAGCAGCAGTTCTGCGAAAAACAGCAAGCCCTCTCCCCCTCTGAAGAACAAGAAACTAACTAAAGCAGATTTTGAAATGAGAGTTGAACTTAAGTCAAGGGCCTGCAGTTTTTGTTCATGTTACTATATGTCTAAAACTTGCTTGTTCTATCCAAGTTTGGACTTTCGTCCGCGGCAGTTCGAAGGGTGTATTTGTGAGTGTTGTGACTACAGCAGTGAGAGTGACAATGCCGAAGAGGAAGGGAGTAATGGAGAAACTAACGAAGGCAAAGGCGACAGCACGGACAATGCTGATGATTGTACTTCCAAGTCGTCTATAATTAATCCAGGGTGGTATGGTAAAGGATGTCGCAAACGCATCATTCGTAAAAGGAAATAGAAAAATCGATTACACATTGGAATAGTGATCCATCAACATCTCTTCTCCTTTTAATTTAGTGTTGTAGGGTCTTTGTCTGTTTTGATTTACACATGATGTTTCCATGAAATACATGTTCAGTACTTGGCCTGACATTCAATTTATCATATTGTAATCGTTGTATGTCTTAAAGGTATTAATTAAATAGGTACTAGGAATCATCTCAACCTACAGACTGAAAAAAGTTGCAATAAGTTGTTAATTCAGCAGATTAAACTTCTATTTGTTGCCAATGTCAAGGAAGTTTATCTTGTCCGTACTGTGAACAGCTCTAATATTATCTAATATTACTTACTTATAGATTTAATAGATCTCATGCAGATAATTTCATCTGATTACATCTAAGCTTAGAATGAAGGTTTAAAGTGAAAATTCATTTGTCTTGCAACAGGGAAAGTGTACTTGTGGTTTTAAAATCTTTTGCCCCAACAGTTATTGTCGAAGTGTTGATCAGAAAGTCCAAGCCGTCCAGTGCACCGTGGATGTGTTAGTAGGGTTCATGTCATAAGTTTAATTTGTTTCACTATTTCTCCTATCGAAGAGACTGCTCTGAGCAAATTTTTTAAGTCTTCAGTCTGAAGAAAATGTTTTTGAAACTAAGTAGGTATTTACATCACAATTTTGTCCCCCTAAAATGTACTGTAAATGGTATTTCAACATGGGCTCCATGCTTTAAAGGTTTGTGTATCCCATTTAGATACATTAACTTCCATTTTTCTATGAAGTGATAATAACTTTAACAAAATCTGTTTAATTTTATTTGTTTATATTTGTCAGTTTATTTATTTATGTTTTATTTTCTTTTTTATTCTTTTGCAGCACAGTCACAGTTATAAGATGTACATTGACGTCTTTGGTCTGGCTGTGTTTTGCAAACTTTAATTTGTCTGTTCTCGTTTCTCAATTTTGTGTTTAGAGGTAAGAACATCTTCACCATCTGTTGCGTCATGAAATAGCTTTCACTGAATTTTCTGGATAGTTTCATATCAACCTACATATAGGAGGTGTGTCAAAATGATAATCCTCATTAAGTAATGTGTTTTCCCTCTTTTTGTGCAGTATTCTGACTGTACCCCATAGAGTCTTTGGTTTTAGAGAATGTGTAGAAAACTTAACTCATGGCTTAACAAGTAACTATATCTTCAAAATTGAACAAATATTGTCTTAAAGTTACTACCAGCAGAAAAAGTTGTTCACCACCACTCAATGACACAATGTTTCTCTGTGATTATTTGGTCTCATTTTGTGAATGAATTTATGGTGTTAATCTAATTGTTTGTTTGGTAATAAATTTACCATTCCATAGTCAGACACTTTAATTGTTCATCTCTAACGCAATACCACGTTGGTAGATCATAACCCAAAACTCAATGCATGCAAACATACAGTTCAAAAGTTCACTCTGCCTATTAACATCTGAAAACTAGTTTGAAGAAGAACATGTATTTGTAAATTGAATAGTTTCAGTCAGAAAAATATACATCAGGTTAAAAAAATAGGAGTCTTTGATACCAGGTGAATTGTGTTCTGTTGTGCACTTTGGCCAGCATGCAGTCCCCCTAAACGCACCTCCTTGCGGGCCTCGGAAATGGCGGATGAAAGGAACTTGAGTAAGTGTGTCTTGCGGGACTGCATGATTACAAAAATGCACAGCTGAACTGAATAGCCTGGTAAAAAACAGGAATTTAGATTGTAAAAAATAAGACCTATAACAATAATTATAGCATCATTCCTTTGGCAAAGAAAATCTTAAAAAGAATAATTACAAAGTCTATGGAGTCCAAATCATAATAAACTCAAAATGAGAACAACAGTCAAACAAACAAACTGCTTTAAGTCAAATTGTACTAAGTACTCACCAGTAGCAGTACACACTAGGACACATAATAGCCATGTATGCAACTCTGGTAATATGGATACAGTTTATTTGCTGAGTAAGAATTTATGCTAATCAGATCACAACCCATAGCATAATACACTGAAAACTTAAAGCCTCAGTCTTGAAAAAGTATTGTCATGAAAAGGGGAAAAAAAAACAAAAACATTTAGATACGTATACAGTGTGTACATATACAAATACATTACTGATAACAAAAATTCATTCAACAATATAAATGCTATAAAAATCACAGGCGGCTTTTTGTTTTTTGGAACAGCAGACTTTTAGCTAGTAAACAAATTCACAAATACAAGTAGAATACATGCTGCCGCCCATAAAAGAACAATCACAACCCATGAAGTACCTTGAAAAGGTGACGCAAAAACATTTTGTGCATCTCCAGAGGACAACTTTTTAACCTCCCTTCGAGCAAAGAACACAAGTAGTGCTGGAATTATATACTGAATTCCGGCACCAGCAAAAGATCCGGTGATCCTAACCAGAATTTCTAGATTTTCTGAAATTAAGGCCACCAGAACAGGGGGTATCTGAAACATTGAGAAAACCAATAATAAATATTTGCATTTCTGCATACTTAACAAATTTCAAATTTATCAAGGGCTGAACTCACCACAGAAAGGAAGGGGAACAACAAGCGCTGTACTACCCAAGAATAAGAAGCAGAATTACTTCCAAGTGTTGCATTTTGCAAATTATTTCTCAAAGTGATTGCAATTATAGGAAAACTAGTGCTAAGGGTAAAGACTGGGAAAAGAGCTAAGAAATACCCAATAATTCGCATGAGCAATGAATCTTCCAAGTTGGATGAAGAGCAGCGTGGATTGAATACGAGAGTAAAAAGCTCATCAGGATGAGGGAAAGCAAACACCCCAGTGAGTGACAACAAAAGGTAGAAGCTTGCAATTAGTATGTAATCCATAGCTAGAAGCCTGAAAGGAAACAATGACAAATTAACGATCTTTTGTTAGTCATAATTAAGAAAAAATGAAATTACCCTCTGAGAGGTTGAAACTGCAGTGTACCTTTTAATGTAGGTGGTTCCAGAAATGGGAGCTACAAGACCAGGAAGGGAATGATGGCACATGAAAGAATAAACACTTGCACCCAGGAGAGCTGGCAGGCCCCTAATATTAGCAACATTAGGATGGCCCTCTGCACCTTTCTGTATCAATTGCCTCACAGCTAGGCTAATCATCACTGAGAATGCTAGATGCAAGAAACACAAACGAAATCATAGACATATTAAGCTTTATGTAACTAGAATTACTGACGTATTACAAGTTTCAGTACATACCAAGCCACCTCATGAAAGATGTGAATAGTTGAAGATACTTTGTCTTCTGCACATTAAAAAAGGCAAAGGGTCCTATAAATCCTAAGAATGTCGCCTACAGGATGAAAAACCATTTGTCAATTAGTTTCTGCATTTTGCGCCTAAGGAGATGAAATGAACAAATACTTACCACTAGAATTCTATACATGGACAGCCGTGTCATTGAAAACCCTTCCCAGCATTCAGTATCTGGGGGAAGGTCATCGCCACATGTTGCATTGGAACTTGGCTCATATGTGCTAAAACAGACAATTTTTTTAATTTTTTTTTTTTTGAGAAAATTATCAACTTTTATACAGCATGTACTACTACCACTCTGCCTAGATGAAAAATCTTACCATATAACATCACTAAGAGATTTAGATACAACTGCTGTATAAATAGCTAAGTCTCCATACAAGTAGATTGCAAAGCAAAGGAAAAATAAGAACTGTCCAAACCGACCAAAAAACATGTTAGCCATGTCACCCTGCAAAAGAGAAAGATAAATATTAAGAAATTGCAAGCATTTTACTATAATTTTAGTGCTAGGATGTCACACGAACCATTTCTAGCTTTTCATTCAAACTGAAGAGTTGAGGAGGCTGGCTGGGAAATCTGTCAACGGCATCTGCAAGACCAGTGCAAAAACTCTTGTACATGTCAACAGAAAGAACAAGAAAAGAATAACAGTATATCATGAGAAAGGACATCAACATACCTTCAGTAGAAGTAAACAGTGGTGCATCCTCATCAAACTCTTCTGCTCCATCATCTTCAGTTTCTGACTCATTGTTGACCTGTGAAGGATGGAACGTTAGATGACTGATTGTGGATTAGATATTAGTTAGGAGTCATGGTCTCCTTTTGAGTCCCTAGGGGGACCATACACATTACACAAAAAAATTAAAAAAAAATAGGAGAAGATAGTTGATTGTAAAGCAACCAAACAAAATAGGTAAATGATATTTGGCAAAATAAAAATTAAGCAAAAGAAGATAAAATAAGATAGACACAAAAAACAAAAAAAACAAAAGAATTTTTACTTGTGCAATCCTACGGCTTACTCTTGCTAGCTGCCTTATCCTTTTGTATCGGGCAATGAAATTGGCACAGGAAATAGCTTCCAGAACAAAGGTTGCAGTGATGAAACTGGAATAAAATTGTACATTGACAAGTTGCACAGGAACTGATGCATCCTTGATAAATTAAAATTTCAGATCTCACCTTACAAATGCTAGAATTATGATCAATGCTACACCAAGGCCCCAACCAGCTTTCAGAAAAGAATGGGGTAATGTAAGGGCCCCCGTACCAACAATAAGGTTGAATATATACACCAAACCCGTCTGAAACAATCATTGAGAATGTACTCATAGAAGTTAAAACATCATGACAGAGAATTAAGTACCAGGTTCAAAACAGAAAGCGAACGATAACACACTGAAAGTAATACCAAACATAAACAATGAATGACAGGTGTCATAGAGGTTATGTTACACAATTATAAAGTCACTTATATTGTTCAATTCCACACGAGTGTGAATGAAACTTTAGCTTGCCTTTTTGACAATGTGAAAAAAATTGCAAAACGGCGCATTAACCTAATGACAACGAAGAATAGGGAAACTAACCCATGCTGAGTATTGGGTGTCTGCTGGCAAGACTAGGGGCATCTCTTCGTGGGGGAAGGCCTACGCCGCAGCAAACCAAAGGGACCGAAGGTTGCAAAGCTTACTGGGCACGGCCGCTTTGCAGATGCGCATTGCTCGAGCAGCAACGAGTGCCTATTCAACGCAAACAGACGAGACCGTATGGGGACTGTGTACCGTCATAGCGCTCAGAAGTACAGGCTGCAGCTCAAAGCAGCGGGGGTGGGGGTGAGGGGGCGTACTGCCACCGAGCCGCTGCCAACCGCACGCTTCTAATTCCCTCAGACCGTTGGGCGTGCTGCTCGCCCTCGCGCGCCGCAGTATCTACTTCCGCTTCCATCATTTGAGTAGCCAAATTGAACCAGAAATTTAAATTAAGTGCCGATGATTCTACAGAATCCCTCCAGCTTTTGAATGCATGTTGTTCAGCAGATCTGCTATACATGTTGAACCCTTCCTCGTCGGTGGGGCATTCTGAAGTGTAATTTGTAGCAGCAATTCTATGCAATGATAACTTTGTGTGTAGGAGAAGAGGACTGGGAGAGCGAAGGACACAGCATGTATTAAATAATTGATAATGTTTTATTTCCCATCAATGAATTCACACTTCTGCACATGGGAATAAATTAATACTTTGGCCTAGTGCACTTAGTGATCACGATGAAAGGATTCAAAGGAACCCCGAATGCTTTAAATATTTAGGAAACAGCCATTACACTCATGAAAATTCCCTGAAAATGTTTTAAGACGTCTTTCCAAAATATCTTACATGATGAAGTTGAGCTTGAACGGTCCACTTAAAAGCAAAGTTTAAAAATGAACCCACCAGACTGAAGGTGACCTTAAATACTAGATGTTTCAAATAAAATAAAGGTAGCCCAACAGTTTGTAAAAGAATGAAACATAAAAAGATGGAATCACTTTTATAATACAACTGCGTGGTGACGATGTTTGATGAGATGGCCACCTGCCGCTTCTGTCCGGCACACCCCTTGCCATAGGAATGTAGAACAACGTTTACAAAGTCATGGTGAAAATATTTAGAAGCACTTCCTGTGGACAATGGAGGGGCCAGACTCATCGTACTCTTGCTTGGAGATCCACATCTGCTGGAAGGTAGAGAGGGAGGCCAGGATGGAACCACCGATCCATACGGAGTATTTCCTTTCAGGGGGAGCGATGATCTTGATCTTCATTGTTGATGGGGCCAGGGCAGTGATTTCCTTCTGCATGCGGTCGGCGATGCCAGGGTACATGGTGGTACCACCGGACAGGACAGTGTTGGCGTACAGGTCCTTACGGATGTCCACGTCGCACTTCATGATGCTGTTGTATGTGGTCTCGTGGATACCGCAAGCTTCCATACCCAGGAAGGAAGGCTGGAAGAGGGCCTCAGGGCAACGGAACCTCTCGTTTCCGATGGTGATGACCTGACCGTCGGGAAGCTCGTAAGACTTCTCCAGAGAACTTGATGAGGCAGCGGTGGCCATCTCCTGCTCGAAGTCGAGGGCGACGTAGCACAGCTTCTCCTTGATGTCACGAACGATTTCACGCTCAGCGGTAGTGGTGAAAGAATAACCACGCTCAGTCAGGATCTTCATGAGGTAGTCTGTGAGGTCACGGCCAGCCAAGTCCAGACGAAGGATGGCATGGGGCAGAGCGTAACCTGAAATGAAAAAGACGGTGTGTTAACACAATGTGCAAGCAAATCGGCAATTAACAGAAAGGCTAGACAAAAAATAAAACATACCTTCATAGATGGGGACTGTGTGAGAGACACCATCACCAGAATCCAGCACGATACCAGTGGTTCGGCCAGAAGCGTACAGGGAAAGGACGGCCTGGATAGCGACGTACATGGCTGGTGTGTTGAAGGTTTCAAACATGATCTGAAGGACAAAATAAAGGGTGCGTTAGAAGACAGTTGACCGGAACAGTAACCTTAACACTGGAACAACCATGGTCACATAAATCTTACCTGGGTCATCTTTTCCCTGTTGGCCTTGGGGTTCAGGGGAGCCTCTGTGAGCAGGACGGGATGTTCCTCAGGGGCAACTCGGAGTTCATTGTAGAAAGTGTGGTGCCAGATTTTCTCCATGTCGTCCCAGTTGGTGACAATACCATGCTCAATGGGGTACTTGAGGGTGAGGATACCTCTCTTGGACTGGGCTTCGTCTCCTACATAGGAGTCCTTCTGTCCCATACCAACCATGACACCCTGGAAACAGAAAACATGAAGTCAGACCTTGTCGTCCAAATGCACACATTACAGATGCGCAAAAACGACTTGTTACCTGGTGCCTTGGTCGGCCGACGATAGAGGGGAAGACGGCCCTGGGAGCATCGTCTCCGGCGAAGCCGGCCTTGCACATACCGGATCCATTGTCCACAACGAGGGCAGCAACATCGTCGTCACACATTTTGATAAGTTAGGTTTCTGCACAGACAAAAAACGAAAACGTCAGTATACAAAAGCAATGGGGTGGGCGTGGGAAGCACAGCGGTGGGAGGGGGAGCGCCTCGTGGCGTCCCTGTCCCCGGAGCCACACCCTAACAGCCGGATTCGGATTCACCCAAGACCGGCGCGCGGTTCGCGCCGCAAAATAAATAAAAAGGCCAAAGCAGCCGCGGCCACGCGACACCGAACTAACTAGACGGAATGGCCTACTAAACCGGCTCGCCCGGCGCACAGCCCGGCGCCCAGACCGAGCGGGGCCCGGAGCCACGGCGGCGGAGAAGAAGGGCTTCGACCTCTGGAACATTCCAGCACAAGACGCCACGCCGCGCGCTGCGCCGGGCCGCCTCCGGAGAGGCGGCCCACCCAGGCCAAGCACAGCCTGCCGTGCCGACCTGGGCGGAGAGCGTGGAGCCGCCAAGCCCTGCCGCTTCCAACGCAGCCCAGCCAACCGCCGGATCAACCGGCCGGCCTGTCGGCCTGCCGGGCGAGGGGCGAGGCCCAGCAGCCACGCCAGCACACTACAACCCTTCACGTTTTCGGAAAGGAAGTCACAGCGGCCAAAGTAATCCAGGTTGGCTGAGCTGGGCGGGGCCACGGGCCAAGTTCACTGAGCACTGCACACGATAGCGAAGTAATCCAAGGACGCTGAAGTAGTCCGGGGCACCCGAGTCACACCGAAGCCACTTGCCACACAATTTCAGAACCGGAAGGGTTCACAGAAGCACTGCATTAAATGAGGGCCGAGCCCGAAAGGGCGTTGGAAAGCTGGGGCCCAACCATCGAGGCCAGGCCAGAGCCCCACCCATGCTAGGGCACCGCACCCAAGCCGGCAGAGGCCAAGTCACAACACAGTCGAATCCGAATCACAACACTATCACAGGCAGCAGGCTCCCATAATCCAAAAGTCGGAGATGGCACACGCACAAGAAACTTACTAAGTTAAACGAAAGGAAAGGTATGTACAAGAGATGGTGTTCGACTACGCGATGGTGGCACGAGACTGACTCGAGTGGCCGACCGTTGGAACAGTAATATAGAGGCGGACACCTCCCTCCCCTCCAGAGACGCTGCGCCTCCCCCTCCTCTACCACTCCAGCCGGCACCCCCCTCCCCCTCCCTTCCGCCGCCCGGCTTCGACGCCACCGCTCCCTCCACCACCCCCCGCGCGTCGCCCCCACCACCGAGCACCAGGCCCCTCTCCACCAATGGCAGCTTTCTTTACCATATATGGTATTGAGTGGGACTAGCTAGGCAACCCGCCACACTGCAATGCTACCAACCGAAACTTTCGTGGCCGTGAAAAAAGGTCGTGCCCCATGGCGTCAGCGCGAGCCTCAACCAAAAGAAAAGCAGCACTCGCAAACAAGCCGGCGTACCCCGAAAAACGAGAACCTGAACGCGGCCGCGCCAACTGTGACAGGCGTCCGGGCCAAGCGGCCCGCAGCCAAACGTACAGGTTAGGTTCCACGCGAGCGCTAGACGCCGCGCCCGGCCAGGCCTCTGGACACGTACACGAGACAAGTTTACTCACTAACCGCGGGGGTCGCGAAGGCCTCTGCCGCCGCAGGACCGGCCGCGACGGTGGGGGCCCAACTGGGCTAAATATAGACGGAACCACCTGCAAACTCCGATCCGACCACCTGACGGCCGATCTGCCACGCCAACGCCTCGCCTCTCTAGGGGCAGAGGAAAGACGCCCCGGCCACTGCGGGACTGAACCAGCGCCTTGAATTTCAGCCCACAGACGCGGAACTCGCGACGGGACAAGCCGAGCACAGGGCTGGACGGAGGCAGGCACAACCAACCCTAACCGGCGTCGGGCGTCGCGAGGTGGCTTTGTTGCACGGACGCCCGGCGGACGGCCCTCGCGGCACGAGTCTCACTCAAAGTAGGCACTCACTAACGCGGCTCCGACCGGGACAACGTCCAGGCACGTTCCCACGACCCAATTCGCTCTAGAGGCCCGTCAAATGGGACACTTACCGTCTACGGGGACACCGGACACGGCTGATCGGCACAAGTTTGTGGCTGCGAGTGGAGTGAGCGCAGGGATCGCTGGGAGAGCGTTTGTGTAGGCACGGCTCGGCACGGCCCGGCGGTGGAGGGGGGACGGGTGACAGGGCGTGTTCCAACGCTGTATTTCGGCGATTTTAACCGCAAATACGCACCGCAAGTGCGAGAAACGGTCGAAATTGTTCGGAAAGAGGCTGTGAATAAACTCGCGATGACTGTTTTTCGGAACTGCACGCGCAAAGCCGAAGAATTGGCAGGCGGAGAGTGAATGGGCTCGCCCACCTTCCCCTCCACCGGCGCTCGGCATGTTCCATATATGGGCATAAAAGGAACGGCGGCTCCTGATTGGTCGAGACGCCGCTCGGTGTACAGTTTGAATCGACGGCAAGAGGTTCAAAGTAACCGACGGAGTGTCCGCCGGGCCCGCCGCCCTTCCCTGCCGCGCAATGGATCGTGTCATGCCGATATTAATTGTTAAGCTGCTACCAGATTACGTATCGGAAAATTTTCTGTCGGTCTGTCGGCTCTACGAGACGTGGCTGAAATCGCGCCGCCGTTTCGCAGGAACGAGAAATACGATGAGGGCGGGCGAAACGGCGACGGAGGAATTTTTATTATTATTCTCAATATTTCCCGGCAAGTCTACGCGGTCATATCCACCAGCGTGTCATGCATCTGCAGAAAAATTTCGAGTCGGCTCTGAACCGCCGGGGAAGCTGTTGCTCGCAATCTGTGCGAAAATAAAGCCCGCGCCTGCGAGCTCCAGCGGCGCGAGTTGAGGTTATGGTGCCACTGGGCGCGCCGGCACTGGCGCGGCTCGCTACGGCGCGGTAGGCGCGGTGTGGCGGAGCGTGGCCGCCCGGTCTCAGATGCCAGGCGTGACCGAGGGCATGGACGGACAGGAAAAGCTGACGGCTTAGCCGCCGCCTTTTGGACTTCCTACCGAGGATCCTGCCGAGGCTGTTTGTCGGTCCGGGCGGTTCTCCCCAGTCCTCCTGGAAAACAAGTCGGCCCAAGTACGAGATCCCCGACGACGGCTCCCCCGCCTTGGCGCCAGAGTTGCCCGCGGCGGGCGGGGGTGTTTAAATTGGACAAGGTGACACGGCGCGCCCTGCCGTCGGAGGCTTTAATTCGAACGCCCGGAGCTGGGTCACGTTCAGTGGCAGCGGCCAGCGCGGCGCTCCTGCCCGGGGCAAAGTCAAAAAAGCATAAAGTGTTTTCGGGCCGCTCCTATCGCGAGTCGTGACGCTAGAGCCAAGGCTGGCCAAGGCTTGTCGGACAATCAGGCTGTCAGTGGCCCGGCAGCGGCAGCAGTGCAAGCGTCGTTTTCGTCGCTGTCTCTCTCGCGCCCATGGGCGGCCACCCCGTGAAGGTGCGGGAGACGACGAAAGCGACTCTCAGTCTGCTGCCGGAGGAACCGGAGGAACGGCCTTCAGAAGGCTTCGGTTTTATCCTCCCAACCTAACATTTTGGTGAGCCGAAAATGGTTGACAGACTGAATTGGCCACTCCCTGATGGCCACGCGTCGGTCACGTGCTCCGTGTCACACGGGGGCCTGAGTCTGGGGCTCCCGTCGGAGTCTCTCTCCGGACCGGTCGGGCCCCGCGGGTCCTGCGCGCCGCCGCACCGCCGCGCGCAACACAATACCACCCCGATTGGGTGTCCGCGGGGCGGCTAGGCCGGGCTAGGCTGGGCCAGACGGCTCGACCGAGGCTCGTATCGAGTAAGCCTCGGATCACACGGGGAGCGCCAACACCGCGGAGAGAGCGGTGGCGCCGGTAGAGAGTGAGTTCGGGCCGCCCAGGCCTGCCCTGCAATGCTGCCCACAGTAGGACCCTGGGATGCCCGTGGAAGATTCAGAGAGAGAGGGAGAGAGTTTAGTTTTTAAAAGTATTTATTGGGGGGATTTTTGAATTACATTACGGGCCAAAAGGGGTGTGTCAAAATTATTTTAAAAGTGCATGCCGTTTTAATTTGTCTCTTGAGGTGTCTTTGGTAGAGAGAGAGAGAGAGAGAGAGAGAGAGAGAGAGAGAGAGAGAGAGAGAGAGAGAGAGAGAGAGAGAGAGAGAGAGAGGGGTAAAACCGCCGCGCGCTTGGCACGCCATCACCGCGAGGTACCAACGCAGCGGCGCCGAGACACGCAAAATGAGTGTCGCGTCGTCTGGCCCACGGCGTCGTTCACGACGTCCACGGCGCGGCCGTGTTATGAAAAGTCGCAAAAGCGGCGACAGGGCCGCGGCGGCGCGTGCGCCCGAAAGTGAAGGCGCCAGCTTGGCGTGGCGCTGCGCTGCGGTGTGTCAGCTGCTCGGCCCGCCCGCCCCGCCCGCCCCGCCCCGCCCCGCCCGCGTCACTGCCCCTCCGGCTGGCTGCGTGCGTGGATCCAGGGCGTGGACGCGCCGCGCACTCACGGGGCGTTCCGTGGTCGCGAGAGAGCGACCGACAACAAGCACTGTTCGGGATGAGCCTCCAGGTTCAAGGCTCTAGCAGCGGGCCGCCGAGGCCGCGCTCGACTTTGGCCTTTCCAGCGACGTGGACGTCAACATCCCCACGCCCGGACCGCAATCTCCCGGGTGACTCGCTGTTCCTGCGCCGCTTCCAGGAACGCGGCATGACGATAAACCCGAACCACGCCGTCGCCAGCAGAGTGCGGGAGTGACAGAGCGACCCTTCGGAACCGCGAGCAACACCTTGTTGTCTCTTCGGCTCGAGGACGCCGTCATGGCGACGCCGCGATAGCAGGCTGGCGCCGGCAGTGATCCGCGGGGATTTAACACTTCCTGTTGCTGGCCGCGGCCCTCGGCGGCACGCGCGCCACCCAGGCAGGCCTTTTGCGGTGGACTGTACCACAGGCAGCGCGCTCGGACGCGTCGCACGGCCAATGTCAACGGCACCCGCCGCGAGTACGATGCCGTGCGCACCGTCCGCCGGGGCAGGACTTTTGCGCCTGACTGTACAGCAGGCTGCGCCGCTCAGCCAATGTCAATGGCAGCGGCGCGCGTGTCCCGCGTGCGACATCATGCACGCCATGTGCATGTTCGCGGCGCGGTCGCCGCACCGCTTGCTCATTTCGAACAGCTCTCTCTCTCTCTCTCTCTCTCTCTCTCTCTCTCTCTCTCTCTCTCTCTCTCTCTCTCTCTCTCTCTCTCTCTCTCTCTCTCTCTCTCTCTCTCTCTCTCTCTCTCTTATGGGGCGTTTCGGCGCGGTTTCCGACGACCCCGCAACGCCGGATGCAACGCCAGATTTTTCCTCGGCGGAAACAAAACGAAGGGGCTGCAGTGAGCAAGACTGGTCCTGCGCGACGCGATAAGGACCTGGTCTTGCCCCCCGCGTCGGGCCCACTGTGCCGGGCTGAGGCCAGGCCCCAGGCCCAGGCCCCAGGCCCCAGGCCCAGTACGCCATGCTGCGAGCCGTTCATGATCCTCTCTTCGCCGCACTGGGCTAGAGTTACCGCAACCCGCGTTGCACCTTTGTGTTTGTAATTGGATTCCTGATTTTTCATTTTTTGCGAGCGGTCCGTCCTGGAGGAGGCGACTGCCCACGGACGCGGCTATAGGGACGCTGGGGGCGCCTCTCCACGCCCCCTGTAGTGCCTGGTCCTCAGGGAGGGACCGTCCATAAACACGATGAGGGATACTGCCACATCGCCCAGCGAGTGCGAAGGAGCCAGAGCGGCGCCCAGCGCTGTCAGCAGAGCGGCGTGGACGGACGGGAACGGAACCGACTTCACGGGACCCTCCAGGCCGGCTTGGCTGCTTGGCTGGACGTCGGCGCCAAGAACACGCGACTGGTTGGCGCGGCCCCGCGCCGCCCCGCGCCGCCCCGCGCCGCCCCGCATGCCGCTGGGTCCAGGACGACTGGAACTCGACGACTGGACCGGCGGGCCGCGAGGCTTCAGCTTCTCCAGGCGCCTCCCCAGAGACTGGCACACGGCGGGCCACTGTGAGGCTGGGACATAGGACGACGAGAGGTGAACGGCCGTCGCTGGGCCGCTGCGCCGCGGGCTGCTGGGCCAGCCTGGCCGGGCACGGCTAGAGGCACGGCGACGCACGGCGACCTCCTTAGCGCTTACAGCGTGTCAGCGCCACGTCCACGGGGACCGTCCCGGCGGCGGGGACCTTCCCTCCCGAGGGGGTATGCACTCGTGTAATATAGTCGGGTCGCTCAATCCGTAACAGTTCGCCGTAATAGCCGAGATTTGTCTGGATTTTGCCTGTTTTTTGGTTGTTTTGGGCTTTTTTCATAAGCAAATTGCGGCAATTTAGAGGCGTAATAGCGTATTAGTCGGGTCACTCGTTCCCTCCCTCACGGCACGTCTGTCTCGCACCCCCGTGAGTGCGAGACAGACAGGCGCATCCTCCGGTAATTGACGCAGACAGCAGCGCATGTTTTATTCATGACGCCTTATCACTGCGGTTCAAGCATCTTCCTCATTCCGGCATCAGGTGCGCGTCGGAGCGGCAGCTTGCGGTCTTGAACCATCGTCGCGCCGTCTCTCTCGCTCCCCTGCGGGACGCGCCGTGAGTGCGAGAGAGACAGCGCAACGAGGAGCACACTGCGCGCCAGCCCGCAGCTGTGGGGGTCCTTCTCCGAAATCCATCTGCGGCCGAGTGGAGCGCGGACGCATAAAATGTAAAATACATAAAAATTCCCCCTTGCGCTTTCCAGGCCTTTCTGGCGCTGTGTGCACGGAGGCACGGCGGGCCATGCGCTCGGCGTACGTTCATTCATTCGGTCAGTCAGTCTCTCTCTCTCTCTCTCTCTCTCTCTCTCTCTCTCTCTCTCTCTCTCTCTCTCTCTCTCTCTCTCTCTCTCTCTCTCTCTCTCTCGCTCTCTCTCCCTCTCTCTCTCCCTCTCTCTCTCACACACACACACACACACACAAAACTGGACGAGCTGCCAATTAATTAAACAAATAAAGCGGCGCTCGCGTTGCCCGGAAGTTGGGGGAGGGGGAGGAGGGACAGGGATCCACGCGGTGCATTCCGGTCGTCTGTTGTCTGAGGCGTCGGGCCCCAGGCGGCCACGGCTTCTCTTCCGAGCCACGCGGTGAAATCCAATCAATCGGCGCCTCCCGCGCCGAGACCCGGCAGACACACTGATTCCTCGTCGCTCTGTCTCTCTTACTCGAAACGGCCCATGAGTGCAAGAGAGAGAGAGAGAGAGAGAGAGAGAGAGAGAGAGAGAGAGAGAGAGAGAGAGAGAGAGAGAGAGAGAGAGAGAGAGAGAGAGAGAGAGAGGCGCTGCGAGGTCCTCCGCCGCCGTCGGCTCCTTGTAGATGGAGGTCAAAAGGTTGGCGCGCCGCGTCGCGTAGTCGCGTCCTGAGCCAGTGCCGTGGAGCCAGCCATCCCATGCAATGCGGTGCTTTCTACTACCACTTGGTTTGGTTTGGCCGCCCCTCCCCTCCCCTCCCGCCCCGCCGCTCCCCGCACCACCACCCAACACAGACTGCCGCTGCCGCAGCCGACCCGAAGCAGTGTGTGTGATCCTCGCCGCCGATCAGCTGCAGGTGACCCGCGAGAGAACCCGAACGCCGGGAGACGCGGAGGTCGCCCCCGCAAATTGCTTGTATTGTTGGCCGTGCGTATCAGGGAGAAGAGATGGAGCTGCGCACGCATTGGAATGAAAGTTACACCAAAGAAAAGGACCGTATCATCTGCTTTCATGTCCTGGATTTTCCTGAACTTTTTTGCCGTATCCTCTGGCCTTGCCTCGCCTTCGCGGGGAATCGAAGCTCGAACCGCGGCGGCCGAACACGCGATTACTGGCGGCGCCAAAATTTAATAATAACAATTAAAACACGCTAATTAGTTCTGCTAAGAGGCGGGCAACGGTCCGTGAAGTCCACCGCTCTGCCTCTCTCGCACTCATAGGGCGCACCGTAGAGAGAGAGACACACAGCGACGAAAACGCCGCGAAAACTACGAAAACGACTTTCGGAATCAGTCCGTCCACACTTGGAGCGGCCGTCCCTTGCGCTGCGCGCTGCGCCGGCGGCGGCCCGGCGGCCGGGAGGGGATGTGGGTCGGGTCAGGAGCGAAGAAGCCGGCAGCGGCGCGCGGCCCAGTGGCGTGGCTCGAGTGCTTCGGGCGGGCAGGTGCACGCCGCCGCCCCCCACCCCCACCCCCTCCCTTTGCACCTGTCCCCTCGTCCTCGGCCCCCTCCATCCCGCCGCCTGATTCCGAAGGATCGGTTCGTCACTCCGTCTCTCTCGCATCCCCTCGGAACTGGAACGCCCAATGAGTGCGAGAGAGAGAGAGAGAGAGAGAGAGAGAGAGAGAGAGAGAGAGAGAGAGAGAGAGAGAGAGAGAGAGAGAGAGAGAGAGAGAGAGAGAGAACGATTCTTCGGGCTGTGATCGACGGGTCCGTCGTTCGATTCCGGTTGAACTACAGTTTTTCGGCAAGCGGATTCTAGCGGATTCTAGCGGATTCTCGAGGAGGCAGCTCAAGAGGAATTTTTTTTATGGGTCGGTGAAATAAAATTTGGGGTAGGTCAGCACAGGGGTCGGTGGTCCATCCACCCCATGACTATGTAGGCGACGAGCGCATGTCCGCGTGTCCAGGGCCGCGCGCGGGGGTCAGTGCACGCCCCGCCCCACCGCGCGCCACCCCGCCCCGCCCCACCCCACCGCGGCCGCGCGCGACATAGGCACACCAAGCCGGGAGCACGAGACTGCGCCATACAAGTCCATGGCGTGGCGGCGAGGACCTAACGCGCCAGCCCTAACCGACCGTGGGGTGTGGCGGGGCGAGGCGAGGCCCATGTCTGGAAGCGTGGCGACGGTGGCGTGGCCGAATCCAGAGCCACCGGCCAGCCCCCGTGACTCTCCTCGAAGGCAGGCAGCAACCCGACTCCGACGTCCCATGCGTTTATTTTCATCCTAATTATATTCTTGCTACCGAAAAGTAGGCGAGCGCGCCGCCGCCGCCACGACCCCGCGCGTGGAACAGGAGAGTAAGCGACTGCGCGCGCTGCTGGATTTTTGTGCTAATTATCCAGAGGCGAAACGTCCGTTAATTTGAAATGCTCGAAACAGGCGTTCTATCTAAATCTCGGCCCGAGTCGGCCAGCGCTCGTCATAGCTCGTGTAATGTTTGCGTGCCTCTGCCGCGGGGATCCCGAAGAGCCGTTTGTCTCCCTCGCACTCACGGGGCGTCCAGGGAGGGCGCGAGAGAGACGGCGCGACGCAGTGACTCCTGAACGGCTGCCGGCCGGCAATGAGTCTGATTAGGACCCTCCACCGTGGATTAGGATAAGCCCCGACATCCTTCGTCGACTACCTGCCTGCACCGAACGGCCGCACCGCCGCCAAGGCCCGCGAGAGCGACGACGTCGTGGAGCGTGATTTTGTACCGAGGTGGCGGAGCAAAGCACAACCCGCGCCGCACCGCTCCCAGGTAACAATTACCCGCCGGGGGTAAAAATACCCTGTAATGGCGACGCTGCTTGCCCAGGCCGAGCTGCTGCTGCTGGAGAAATTCCTATCTCCTGCGGCTCCAGCGTGGAGGCCTGCAGGTCGGCCGGCGCACAGTGGGTCAGAAGACCGTGGAGGCGGCCAAAATTCTAGACGCGTTTTGAGCTCCAGAGTCGCTAAATGGGACTCGAATAGAACGTGTGACCCCACCAATGGATTCCTTGTTTGGAGAGCAATCCATTGGTGGGGTCACGCGGTCGATTCGAGTCCCATTTAGCGACTCTGGAGCTCAAAACGCGTCTAGAATTTTGGCCGCCTCAACGGTCTTCTGACCCACTGTGCGGCGTGGCGCGCCCGGCCAGCTGCTTCCGTAAGCGGCCGCAGGCAGTGCCGCCGCTGGCTTGAAATAACAGACTTTAATCCGCTCCCGCTTCAAGCAACAGAGCTCACACGACAATGCACCAATCGCTTGGTCGACAGAGTGCGGTGGGATTCCATTGGCCCTCCCTGCCGTCGCTGCATGCGGCGCTACGGCGCGACGCGGGCGCTACGCTACGTGTGCGATGCTGGCCGTATAAGGTGACCGCGGTGCAGCCTCGCCGGCGCGCGGCCCATGGCCGGCCGTGCCGTGCCTGGTCCTGGCTCCATTGTGGCTCGGCTCGGTGCTCGGCTCGGATGCTCAAGCTCCACTTACTGCTGATTGATTCTGCCGCGCGAGTACTTTCGCTCGGCGCTCGCCGGTGTCCACGGCGCGGACGCCGAGGCCCGGAATGCACCGCCGCCCTGGACACTAGACTGGTGACGCGGCGAGCGCCCTATTAGTTTGGCCAAGGCCTGATTGGAGACGCGTCGCGCGTTCGGCATTCGGGACCAAGGCCGCGACTGTCCAAGTTTGAACTCGGCCCGGTGAGTCACCGCGACGACTGCACTGCAAATCTAACTGTCTACTTAGCACGCACTTACAAATAAGTATGCGTAGCATGGCGCCGTATGGTCACGTATATGGCGCCAAAGCGTATATGGCGGCAAAGCAAGTAGTAAGTGTGTACTTGCCAAGCATGCATTTGTAAGTGCGAGCTAAGTAGACAATTAGGTTTGCTGTGTGCAAAGCGCCACAAGCTCATGGACGGCCCCCCGAGCCTCTCAGCCACCCGCTGACCGGCCGCCAGAGAGTTCCCCCGGGCCGACCAGTTCGGCATAAATCGCCGAGCCAAGCCCCGCGCCGTCAAGCAAACACAATTTTTTTCGCCGCTGGCTTTCCTTTCGAGAATAACGGACGGCCGGTCCGGCCTGTCCGTCCGCGGTCCGGACCAGACCCGCGACCCGCGGCGACCCCGTGCGTTGCCGTCGTCCTCGCGGCGGCCTTCTTCCAGGACTTCCGCGAGGTGGCCACCAGCAGGGCGGCGAGCATCCCGCACTGGTGCGAGAGAGACAGAGCGACGAGGCACGCAGTCAGCCTGCGAGGCGGCGACGCGGCGACACGCCCACGCGGCCGGGGCCTCTCAGCGGGATTGCCTCACGGGGTCGAATTAGGGCGTCCAGGGTGGAGAAAGGTGGGGCCCTTCCGCCCTATCAGGGCCAGCCTTCAGCCCTTCGCGGAGGGAGGGTCTCTGCAGGGCGGCCGCCCGTCCTACGTCAACATGACGCGCCGCGCTGCGCTCACACGACATCGGCCCCGGGTCAATGTCATTCCCTCCCCCTCTCATTTCCTGTCGCTGCAACTCGGCGAAATGGAGGCTTTCCTTCCGTGAGGCTCTGCCTTCTGTTTGCTCGGTGCCTCGGCTGTAAGTGACATCGCCGCGCGACAGCGCCGCCAGTTGTTGTTGTTGACGTCGTTTGTTTGTGTTTTTGTTGTTTATTGAAAAAGAGGCTTCCCCAGGCCCGAGGTCGTCGTCGAGCAAATAACCACCTGCCGGAGGATGTGAGTCCGCGGTGCACTCGCAGCACAGTGACCTGCGGCAAAGCGGTGCGGCGAGGTTCTTCTCGGCGGGCAGGTGCGAGACTGTTCGAAAGGGCGGAACAGTGCGCCAACCCAGCCGCCCGATTGCACTGTTTGCACTGCGCGTCCCGCAAGGGTGCGAGAGAAACAGGGCGACGCGGCCGCAGCGCGCAGCACGGGCAGCAGGCAAGGTCGTTTAAATTGTGCCGCCGCAGCCAGGGAGTCGTGGCGATACTCTTGTCGTCACCGTGATGGCGAGCACGAGGCACGCGAGAAAGGGGGGGGGGGCTGTCACGAAGAGGAGCAGCCTTTTCGCTTCCTTTCCCCGTCGAGGCGAGGAGGGGGTGGGTAATGGGCCCCTTTGCAAACGACGTAGGTATACGTACCGGCGGCGTCATCACTCTCGGCACTTCGAAGCACTGCTCGGCTCGGAGAAAGAAAGGGGCGAACCGGATAGGTCGGCTGAATATTCCGACGAATATAGGACGTCGTTTCGTCGTTTGACTACCCATTGGTTGCAAATGTTGCAGCTCCCTCACCCACGCCCGCCCCCTCTAGAAAAGAAACGCGCTGCTGCCGCCGGTACTTGAACCCGTGACCACCATCCTCGGCGTCCGTCCCGCACAGACCAGCACGCTTCCGGCCGTCGGACGGCGTGTGCTGAGCACTGCACCTGCCGAGCAGTCGGCAAGCTAGGGGGTCCGGGACTCCCGGTCGCTCTGTCTCTCTCGCGCTCGCGTGGCGTCGCGGGGCGTTTCGCCAGGCCGACGAAACGCCGTCCGGACGCAGCCCACTGCTGCTCGGTTAGCGGGGGGCCGCTAACGCCCCCGAATGTGTGCCGAGTCCGACTAACAGGGCGGCCGGCCGCCACCCGCACCTGTCCGCCACACCCGCGTTTCGGTGCCGGAGTAGTGCACCGTCGGTGGAAAGCACGATTGTGAGAATGGCTGCCAGATACATAGGCCTTCGGTTCATGTTGAGTCCTACAGCTAGCAGAGAGCCGCCAAGTAGGGGTCCGCCGCCGCTGTACGCCGCCATTTTGCAGCTCGTTTTGAAAGCGCTCTAGCTCCTAAACCATTGAAGGTAAGTACGTATAGTAGGCGAGCAGATTGAGCGTCTTTGCCGCGGCTACAATCGGCTCGCTTACTTTACCCACTTTACTCAAACGGTTTAGGAGCTAGGGCGGTTGGATCGCGAGCTGCATAATGGCGGATCCGTCTCCGCCATGCCACCCTGACGGCTCTCTGCTAGCTATAGGACTCTAGGTTCATGGTTGTGAATGCTGAGATGTTTCAGAGAGCGAGAGAGGAGCGTGGCGGAACAGCGGCCTGATTGGCGTGGCGGCGCGGTGACCAGAACGCCGCCGACGCCCTGGCGGCGCTGCTGGCGCTGCTGCTGCTGCTGGCGCTCCGCTCACACCCTCGCGAGACGCCGCGCGAGTGCGAGAGAGACAGGGAGTGAGCTTGCTGCTGCCGGCGCGAGTTAGATAATTAAGCTCTACACGGGTAACGCAGTAAGACGACCTGCTCGAGCGTGGCGAACAAGGAGCCGCCGTCACGCCATTGCCGCGCCTTGGCACGCTCGCACGCTCGCACGCTCGCACGCTCGCACGCTCGCACGCTCGCACGCTCGCACGCACGCCGCCGTGCACGCGCCGCGGACCAGCGGCCGGCGCCGAGGGCCGCGAGCAGTATCTCTCCCCGGTTGAAGAAAGCTATAACGGCCCCTTTCCTCGTTCCTTTCCAATTTCGGGAAAACGAAGTGAATATAGTTTGAGCCGTTCACATGCTCGAAACCATTCTCTTTAAATAATTTTACCAAGTTTTTGTTACTGTTTTGATCCGGTGTGTTTCCGAACTCGGTCTACAGGCAGTCTCCCCCGCAGCAACGCACGCTTGAAACCTTGCAAATTATTTTAAGCATACATAATACAAACTAATTTACTTTGTTATACGAAGAAATAGTTGGTAAATTACGAAGTATTTTATTTGTGAGCTTAAGCAGGCTCAAAATACTTTGTTATGACAAGCTGCTTTTCTTGGTAAGGCCTTAAATAGTCTGTAAGGTTTTCTCAGTGCGGAAGTGGAGGAGTATGTCCGTGGAGTTGTGGCGTTTCTGCGCGGTGCGGGCGGCGGTGCGGGCGGCGGTGCGGGCGGCGGTGCGGGTCCCATTCCGAGCCATTCATCCGCTGTGCTCCGCAGCCACTCATGCGTGCCACGCTGCACCGCGTTGACGCCGCCCGAAACGCTCCGCCGTGTTCCCACGCCCCGAAGTGACGTCACGCAGGGCGAATCAGGGCGCCGCACCGCATGCCCTTATATGGCCCATCCGCCCTGCATTCCGAAGGAGCATGGCGTCGCTCTCTGTCCCGCCCGTTCGGGACGCCCCACGAGTGCGACGGAGACAGAGCGACGCGGCCGACGCGGGGCAGGCGGACATCTCCGTGACCCCCGGCCCCGCCCTGGCCGTCGTCGTCCTGGCCTTCCTGACCCACTCGGGCGCCTCGTCCGCGATGACGACGCCGCCGTCGACGTTCGGCAATTCGGCGGCTCGGCAGATTGCGCGCTAGTTGAGGCGTGACGTCACGTGACTGCCGTCGTGCAAGCGTGGCCGGCAGCAGCACGGGGAAGGCTGGAGGAGGGCAGGGGTCGCATTGGAAGAGGCCATCATTGCCTGAGTGCGTAAGGGGCGAGGTAAAGTGCCTCGTGTCTGGGAGCTGCCTGTCCCTCGATGCACAGTGGGCCGCACACCGTGTGCTTCATCGCGAGCTCAACAAGCGTCGACAGTGAACAGGCCCAGGACCAGCGGGGGTGGCAGGACACCCTCTTGCACGCCCGACCCCGCCAGGCAAGCGACGACACGGGAGTCAGCCAGCTGGAGAAAGTGTCCCGCTAAAGGCTTGCCGCGGCGGCGCGGCGCCGCCCGGCCTGCCACTCGGGCAAGGTCACCTCGGCCAATTTACAGGAGCCGCTGCGACGTTCTGCCATTTTGCCCCGGCGTGGCGGCGGCGCCTCGGCGTGTTATTACGCCCCTTATGCGGGGGCGAGGCGGGCGGCTGAAGCGTCTCTCTCTCTCTCTCTCTCTCTCTCTCTCTCTCTCTCTCTCTCTCTCTCTCTCTCTCTCTCTCTCTCTCTGTCTCTCTCCTCTCTCTCCCTCTCTCTCTCTCTCTCTCTCTCTCTCTCTCTCTCTCTCTCTCTCTCTCTCTCTCTCTCTCTCTCTCTCTCTCTCTCTCTCTCTCTCTCTCTCTCTCCCCCCCTCTCTGGAAAGAGCGGACTGCCTTTACCATAGTGTGCGCACGGCGGCGTATACGATTTGGTAGAACGAAATAAAATGGACCAAAGAAACTTGACTGTGGAGACGCATTGCCGAGCGCATTGCAGCCCGCGGCCGGGGCCGGGCCGGAGGGTATTGGGGCGGGTCGAGGGCGGCAAGGCCGGCTGGCCGCGGGGCTTCCCTGCGCGCTCTGCGCCGCGCACCCCTCACAATCCCAAGTCCGCTGCACGAGGGCCGCCTGGGAAAATAAGAATTGAAAACAAACAAAAACATTCGCCCGCATTTGCCTTGTCGGCTGATTTCGAACAGTGCTTGATCGTCGCTCTCACAGTCTTATTATCGGGCGACCCCAGGGGTGCGAGAGAGGCAGGCCCTGCTTCGGGATGCAGCCGATGCCGGCTCGGGCCGAGTAGGGACTCGCTGCCTCGCGTTACGAGATACGATCGCCTAATGCGTTAGACACGCTTAAAATGCTCATGGCTCAATGCCGTGTGATTACCGGGTAAGCGTTTACCCCCTCCGCCCGGAGGGGGAACTTTCTCCTGCAACACTACACGCGCATACCGTGACTACATTGTCGCCATGAACTCGCCCACGCACACAGACGCACCCACACGACAAACACACACTAAAAAACGATTTTCAAACTGAAATTCCCATAGTTTTGATTTCATTCTGTAGACGCTAAGACTCGCACCTAATTCGACGCGTCCTAATAGATTAATCCTAACTGTCAGAGCGGATCCAAAATAATCCTAACTGTCAGTTCAGGCCCAAGACAATCCTAACTGTCAGTGTCGATACAGAACTATTCTAACTGCACATGACGTGAAAATCAGTCTTTTCTTGAAGTCCGTGACGCTCACACACTGCATTGAACTACTAGCCGAAGAGTTTCACCCTTATTCAAAAACGTGCATCAGGGATATCGCGATTCACTGATTTGCAGTAAAGAGAGTTCAGAACCAATTTTAGCCACCTCTGCAGTTAGGATTTTTTCGGATCTGCACTGGCAGTTAGGATTGTTTTGTATCTGCCCAGGCAGTTAGGATTGTCTTGGATCTGCACTGACAGTCAGGATTGTTCTATTAGGAGGCGTCGAATAATTGACCGTTTCAGAGTTAGTAGGAAAGTATGAGGGTTTGAACGCAGGCTGCGCATCTCGGAAACTCGGCTCCCCCTGCCGTGGTCTAAGGGATGCGTCCCAGTGCATCTGTGGTCTGCGGTGTGCTCTACACTCGACGCGCGCCGGGGTCTGATTTGACCTTCTCACGCGAGGCTCGCCGCGCAGCCGGAAACGAGGTGTGGGAATCTGATTGGCCGAAAAGTTCATGGTTCGCCACCCACCGAAGACAGGTGATATTTTCCCATTTGTTTCATTCCTGCCCCTTCTTGCTCTTGTCGTACTAATGCAGAAAAAATTAACACATTCACATTATTCATGCACATCCGCCCGCTGCATCTCCCCCGCACGCATGCCCGTACACACACACACGAACGCACACACGCACACACATACACACACACACACACACGCTCTCAGAGACAGACGTCAACACACAGACAGGCGCGCGCTCGTTGGCACGACCCAACAGGGTCGCCGCAAAGCGAGCCGCCGCGGTGCCGCCGCGTTGCTCACGGGGAGGATGAGCTTGAATTCGCGCTGATTGAAGTCACTGCTCTGGATCGCGGCGCGGCGGTCACGGCCCCCAATGTTGCTGATTGTCACATTCATGGCCGCGCCCCGCCCTGCCCCGCCCCGCCCTGCCCCGCCCCGCCCCGCCCTGGGGCGGCATTCCACGCGCAGACGACGACGCTTACGAGCAGACGATGGCCGGCGACAAACAGCCGAACGCGAAACTGGCCACTGTGGCCACTGCCGTGCGACGCAGTGCACTGATTCCGAACATAGTTTTCTTCGCTCCGTCTCTCTCGCACCTATGCGGGCGGGGGGGACGCCCCGTGCGAGAGAGACGGAGCGACGAAAACGACTCTCGGAGTCCGACTGCTGCGCACGGCGTGCACTGCGTGCGCGTTGCTGGCGACAGACAACACGCGCGCCAAGCAAAACACGCCGTCGCATCGCAACGCTTCCTCCGCGGCCACGGCCTTGGCGAGCAGCACGGCGTCGACGCGGGCACCACGCGCCGAGCTGGCCCACTGGTCGATGGGGAGGACAGCGGGGCGGCGGGGCGGCGGGCTGCGGGAGCATACGATCACGACCACCGCTGCACTGGATACGAGGAAGTCGTCCAGTCCCACCAGATCTGGACGGAGCCAGACGAAGACACACGCGGTGTGACATAATTCACATTGACGACGGCCATGGGCGGGCGCATCACTGCCCCTCCCCACCACCACAGCGAGCCCTCCTCGGCGCAAGGGCATAATGCGTCGCGACGTGGCGGGGCGGGGCGGGGCGGGGCGGGGCGTGAGTCATGGCGCGGTCAGGCCGCACTCCTTATTGATCCCGCTCCCCGTAAAGGAAGGAAGCGCGGCGTGTTTGCGCCCCGCCCCGCCCCGCCCCGCCCCGCCCCGCCACACGTGTTTGACGTGTCACTGCGTCAGCCGCCACATTGCGCACAGCCCAGCACAGCCCAGCCTCGGCGGGCTGCCCGGGCCGGCCGCCCATTCTGCATGTGACGTGAGTCACCCGCCCGCTGCTGGGCCTCCTCGGCAACAGACGAGTTGGACCGACGTGATCAGGCATCAATAATTCGGGTTCGGAGTTCAAACCCGTACGGCGCGGTACACGGCGAAGCGCGCGATCTTTCTCACCGATCCCTCTGCGGCTTCTGCTTCAACTTGGACGCCTCCGCGTCGTCGCGAAGCCCGCAGAAAAGGGTCTCCGATTTCCGCTTCCGACAGCTCGACACTGACCTCGCCAACCAAGCCGGCCGCTGTGTATGTATGTATGTGTGTGTGTGTGTGTGTGAGAGAGAGAGAGAGAGAGAGAGAGAGAGAGAGAGAGAGAGCGCGCTACCGATCGGTGGTTTGTCTCTCGCTGACCGCGGCGGCGCCGACACACGATGAGTCCTACTATCTGCTGACGGCGTAGTGCGTGAGGTCAGCCATCGGCGGAGTGTTGGCGGGGCGGGGCGAAGGCCGCACACTGCAGCACGAACGGCCGTTTACCCCATCAGCGGGCTCGAGGGGGAAGGGAGGTAAGGGAGGCAAATTAGGGAAGGGAGGGAAATTAGGGAAGGGCCCTCTGATCATGGCTTGTGACTCACGGTGGCCACAGCGGGGCCAAAGCAGCGAGAGGCCGCAGAGGTGACCCCCTCCCCTCCCCGAAGCCCCCCGTATACGCTCCGTCGTGACGATGCAGTGGGCCGGGCTGGCCGTTCCTTCTCGAGTGGTTCGCACTGTGGGCCGGTGGAGGTTAGGTTAGGTGCGCCGATACTCTGGCCCACTGTGGTCCGGCTCGGCACCGCTGGCACCGCTGGCACCGCGCGCCCACTTGCACTTCTCGGCTGGCGGCGGGGACCGGCGGGGACCGGGAACGCCCCGATGAGGGATCGCGGCGGTCCCGGGAAGCCGCCGCGGCGAAGGCGTCTGGCGATGACTCACCGCGCCAGCTGATCGAACCGGAGCACGGCCGGCCGACCGGACCTGCTCGCTCGGCCGCTCTAAGGCCGCTCCGAACAGCGCTGTCTGTCTGTCTGTCCCGCACTCGGGGCGTTGCGTTGGGGATGCGGGGGAGAGCGGGCTGTCCCCGCGTTTTATTTAACAAAATATCCGATTAAAAATAATTTAGGAGAGCGGGGAAGTAAGTGCCTCGTCCGTTCCACCAGACTGACTGCTGGCGCCTCAAACCGCGTCCCTGTTTGCGACAACACTCCGATGGCCGACGCCAGGCGGCTCGTTCAGAGAGCCTCGTTGTCTGGTCACGTGGCGCGCAGAGTGACGTCACCGAGCGGCCCGCCGCATGCCGCGTCACGCCGCGGTCACGCCCCACCTTGTCACGCCGCGCACGCGTCACGCGCGTCACACAGCCCGCCTTTCCTCGCCGGCGACTTAAACCGTTGCGTTCCCAAGCATTAATTAAACCAGTGCATCATTTTTTTTATTTTTTTTGGGGGGGTCCTTGTTGACACACGACAGCGAAACGCTCTCGCGACACGCCATATAGAGCGGCGGCCGGCGGCTCAACGAGACGATCTTGTTCCGTTTATGAGGGGGTGCTGATGCCCTGTCTCTGTCGCACTCATGGGGCGTGCCTAGGCGTGGCGTGGGGGCGCGAGAGAGACGGAGTGCCGCAGGGTGGGCCGGGGTGGGCCGGGGTGGGCGGGCGCCCGCATGCCTCGCGGTGGGGGTCACGGCCGCGGCCGCGCCGCCCGTCCGTGCGGCACGGCTGGGCCGCGACATTCCGCGGCAACAACAACAACAACAACAACAAGAAATTGAGGAGTACGTAGTCGAGAAACAAAACAATGCTCTCCAAACAGCAAATTTTCTCAATTTATTTTTCTAAAATATTGAAATTATTTCCAACAAATTGACACGCTGCCACCGCGAGGGGCGTGTTGGCGGCGCGAAGGCCTGCCTGCCGTTGCCATGGCTACGTAATTAATGACCATGCCGAAAAATTTAGCAGCGTGACGAGACCATGAGCTTGGTTCGGGGGGGGGGGGACTTTCACTCGGTTAGCATCGCTTATCGCGAAACTCATTACTTGCGGCTGCGATGCTGCAGCGCTGCAGCATCAGCCTGTAGTGGCGTGGCGTGGCGTGGCGTGGCGTGGCGTGGCGTGGCGTGGCGTGGCGTGGCGTGGCGTGGCGTGGCCCCGAGGCCCGGGCTTTACTTGCAGTCCGCCCAATTATTTCAGAGGATGCCTCTCCAGGCTCGCGTACTGTGCCTCTCTAAGCACTGGTCTCTGGATTCGCAATGCCGCTGAATTCGCCGCTCTCTAAACTGGAATGCCCATCCCTCTTAACTGGACTGCCCATCCCTCTAAACTGGACTGCCCATCCCTCTAAACTGGACTGCCCATCCCTCTAAACTGGACTGCCCATCCCTCTAAACTGGACTGCCCATCCCTCTAAACTGGACTGCCCATCCCTCTAAACTGGACTGCCCATCCCTCTAAACTGGTCTGCCCATCCCTCTAAACTGGACTGCCCATCCCTCTAAACTGGACTGCCCATCCCTCTAAACTGGACTGCCCATGGGTCCCTGCTCCGCCCGCCGGATGCGCCCCGCTGGCGTTGGCGCTGGAGTCTCTGGAGTCACTCTCCAGTGTCGCGGGGCCGTTGCCTCCAAGGCCGCCGGCCGGGCAGTTCCTGCAGGAACAGACTCTCCGGCAGAGGCGCTGATGTCACTTCTCGAATCAGCTTCGCGCCGTGCCGAGTCGCCGACCGGTACTCACTCACTCGGCTACTTACTCTACGAACTCAAGTGTGTACATAGCATGCTTCAGGTTGAAGCATGCCTGCAAGTACACTCCACCTGGAGCCAACCTGGCATGTACACTCCACGCCAGGTAACGCATACCTGCTAGTACTCTGTTGCTGAAGTCTGTACCTTTAGCATGTAAACCGCAGCAGCAGTGTACTCGCAGGGACACGCCACCAAGCGTGTACTTAGCAAGCATGCTCCAACGTGGCGTGTACTTGGCAAGCACGATTCGGCGTGGAGCCAACCCGAAGCATGCTATGTCAAGGGGTTGACCACTCAGCTCAGGAGTGTACACAGGATTACTGATTACCAGTGATTACCTACAAACATACTAAAAAAACTCCATAATTTTGGCCAGCTAAGAGCATTTTGGCCTAATTTCATAAGAAAACCCCCCAAAATCCGATAAAAACGGCGAAACTAGCCAGTTTTGGTGTGTGATTACCAATGATTACTGGACGAAGTGTACACACGATTACCAGAGTGGGTAACCCCTTGTGCTATGTACACACTTGAGTTTGCAGAGCAGAGAACAACACCGATTTGACTTGGAATCGAGTGGCGTCGTGCCACCGTGTGAGTGGTACGCACTAACATAATTAGCAACCTAATTTCCCCCCGGTGCTGGGCGCGCGTAGTTGATGGCGCGGAAGCCGTTGGTTGACGGCGCATCCCTGCTGATGCAACACTCCTCGCGTCACGTGGCGCTTTGCTGCTTTGCTTGGCAACGAAGAACAAATACCTGACGCGCCTCGAGCATTGTGTATGCAGGTAGCAATCGCGCGGCGGAAGCTGCCGGTCGTAACTCGGCGCTCCCTCCCCTCTCCCCCTGCTCCCCCCCCCCCCGCGCCCTTATAAAAATGTTGTGTCTCATCTGCACACCGAGCGCGGCGGCGCGCGGCGGCGTGTCTGCCCGTGTGTGACGGCCTGCCTGGGCCTGCCCCGCTCCCTCATAATGAATGCACCCTCGAAAAACACGAAGCGTTGACGCTTCAACGAAAACAGGCGAAACACGACGATGATGGAGATGATTACGCATTGGTTATAGGCAAAGCGGGAGCCTGTGGTCACAGTGGGCAAACGTTTGCAGTGAGAAGACACGCTGAGACGGTGTGTGTATGTATCAGCGTGGCGGAATGCGTCGAGCACACCGACCGACAGCCGGGGCGACAACAAGCGAGTGTCCTGTTCAGTTTAGCGACGGCGAATCGACGCGAGGTGAAGCAAACAGCGTCCAAGTGAACGACGCCCGGCCAGCACGCTGCTTCCGAACTGCGGTTATTCCGACGCTTCCGTCGCTCTGTCTCTCTCGCACCTCCACGGGACGCTCCATGAGCGCGAGAGAGACAGAGCGTCGGAACGCTGTGGGCGGAATCGCTATATGCAGGCGGTACGTCAATAATGTCTGCGAGTGTGTGCAGCTCTCGGCCTGAGGCTGTTTAGTACCACACACACTAAATTCCTTTGTACAATTTTTGTATGTGCCCTCACCAGGGCGTGATAACATGACGTTTCTTTGACATTTTATCTCGCAAACGGATAGAGATAAAAAAGTTATGCAAAATATAATTCTTAATTCAAAATTCAATTTTAAATTTTCGTTACCCCATGCATAACTTTTTCATCTCTAACCGTTTACGACATATGGGCACCTAAAATCTCAATAAATGTTAAGTTATCACGCCCTGGCCTTCACACAATTTTGCGCATACGTGCTTTTCGTACAAAATTGTACGAAATTTCGCACAAATTTGTGCGATTTTGCGTACACATTTGTACGAACAAGTTCGCATGTTGAAAATTGTGCGAGACCACGTACGAAATTGTACAAATACATTTAGTGCGTACGGCAGCGACGGATGCCGAGAGTCGTTTTTTCGTCGCTCTGCCTCTCTCGCACGATACGCTGTCCATAACTGGGTTGCCTGGGGCGGGAGATGAGGAACTTCATCTCGTGGGGTGTCCACTGGAATCGTCCGACTGTCACTCCGACTGGCCGGGTCTCGTCTCCTCAGACACCGCGCCAGCCTTGCGAAGGCGACGTCACCGCCGCCGGCTCGGTGTCCCTGGCCAAGGTGGCCGTGGCACAGTGGGTCAGAAGACCGTGGAGGCGGCCAAATTTCTAGACGCGTTTTGAGCTCCGCAGTCACTAAATGGGAATGTGTGACCCCACTAATGGATAGCTCTCCGAACGAGGAATGCATTGGTGGGGTCACACGTTCGATTCGAGTCCCATTTAGCGACTCTGGAGCTCAAAACGCGTCTAGAATTTTGGCCGCCTCGACGGTCTTCTGACTGTTCCACTGTGCGTGGCCCTTGACCGGCCGGGGGAAGCAGCGCCATCCTCGGCGGCCTCGGAACTGGTTCCCGCCGGGGGCAGGCATGGTGGCGGTGCCTCGGCTGGGCATTCATGGACGGTAAGGCCAACGCCGGCAGTGTTGCCAAAACGGTGCCAAGTACCCGGCGGCGAGTAGAGCGACCCGGCGGCCGGCACCCACGAGGTGCCCCCCCAGAGGTGCCCCTCAGAGGTACCCCGCGCCCCACGGCGTCCGCGGCGGCAGACTCCTTGAGGGCGGCCGAGGTGCCGAGGCCGTGCAGCGTTGCCGCGCGTTGCCGCGGCCGTGACCATCCCTCACAACTGGACGCCACGTACAGTGGCGGATCCAGAGGCGGCCTTGGGGCCTGGCGGCCTAAAGTAGCACTTTATGCCTGTTTACAGGGGCAAAGTTGCACTTTTTGCCTACCTTTCAGGCGGCTCTTGGGGGAGAACCCCCTTTGCCCCGCCCCCTCTGTATCCGCGCCTGGCCACGTACCACTCGTCGCTCTGTCTCTCTCGCACCCATGCACGACGGCCCCACGAGCGCGAGAGAGACAGAGCGACGAAAACGGCTCTCGGAATCAGTCTGCTGCGGCGGGCTGACGCACTGTTTTTCCTCTCGAGAAACCTCGGTGTTTCTACTATTGCGTGAGCGGGAACCGAACCGGGTGCAGGCGATGCTGCGGCGTGCTGCGGCTACTGGAGGCGGGAGGCGCATCTCCCAGCGGGCAGGCCGGGCAGGCCGGCAGGCAGGCAGGCAGGCAGGCAGGCAGGCAGGCAGGCAGGCAGGCAGGCAGGCAGGCAGGCAGGCAGGCAGGCAGGCAGCCCTGGCCGCGGAGAAAGCGGATCCACGCCGCCGGCCCTGGCCCTGTGTGCTCCAGCCACCCATTCCCACCGTGCAACTGTGTTGGAAGGGTTGCCAACCTCCTCACTAGGCGACTATCTCCGAGTTCAGATCCTGCTGACACCAGATAGATCATCGGGATGTCGCGGTCAAACGGTCTGGACAACAGGGATGGCCGCTCCTGGAGGACAAGTCTAGGCTCTGTCCGTCAGACAGGGCTAGGGCTGGGTGGTCTCGGCGCCGCGGCTACAGCAGCCTACCGCAGCACTGCCCAATCACCGCACACAATGAACAACAGAATAAAAATCCAGCAATTTAAAACGAGAGCCGCCGCACTTGATTAAGTAGCCAGATTACTCAAAGCACACCCGGCGACTCCCGGACCGTCTGCATTTCACACGTACTTGCTTCCCGTTTTCATTCCTTCTTCCCCCGAGCGGCGGGGCGCAAGCGCAGCACAGTAGTGCACCCGACGGCAGCCTGCCGAGCCACTCTGTCTCTGTCGCACTCATGGTATCGCCCCACAGGGGCGCGAGAGAGACCGAGCGAGAGAACGATCCTACGGCATCGCTCGGCGGGTGCAACTGCGAGCTGCGAGGCGCGCGCCGAGGAATTTCGTTTCAAGCGCCGCTTCTTATCGGCGTCCTAAATACCAGTACCGGCGCGCGGCCAGCCTCGGCAGGAAAGGCAGTGCGCCACGGCAACAACAAGCGTCGCGCCCACCAGTTTCCGACGAAGGTTGATGGACAGGCAATGATTTGCCCACGTGGCAGTGGTGTCGGAAGGGTGGCCTACCACCGCCTGCCCAAAGGAAAATGATTGGCTCCGTCGACAAAAGACCAGACAAAACATACGAGGCCCCTATGTCGCGTGTAAACGCTTGGCGTACGGCAACAGGGGCACCAGCACGACAACGGAAACAACAAGGCAAGGACCAAAGTCTGGCGGTCCTGCCTTGGCTGGAGAGAGAGAGAGAGAGAGAGAGAGGAGAGAAGAGAGAGAGAGAGAGAGAAGAGAGAGAGAGAGAGAGAGAGAGAGAGAGAGAGAGAGAGAGAGAGAGAGAGAGAGAGAGAGAGAGGGAGAGCGGCAGCGGCAGCGCGCTGACAAGGCAGGCTGGGTAAGGAATAGTGGTGGTGGTGACCGTTCCGGACGCACAGTGGGTCGGCAAGAACGCGGGACGCGACCATCGCTGTCTCACTCGCACTCATGGGGCGTCCCGTGCTGGTGCGAGAGAGACAGAGCGGCGTAGCGCTGTGCGGAGTCAGTCTGCAGGCACCCGACAGCCGATAGCAACTAATCTGGTTGGAACGGCTCCTCGGCGCTCACGGGTCTCTGAGGCGCGGCCGGTGACGTCATCGCGTGGGTGAGTCACGCGCAGCACACTCGACGCCTTGGCTGTTCGACGCCCCCCGCTCGCGAAACGGTGACGGGGCGCGGCCAGTCACGGGCTTGTCGTGAAACCAAGGAAATCAAGTAAGTGGATGAGATGATTATGCTCAACTTCCGTGGACCCCCCTTTCCCCACTGGCACCCAGGGCGTGCAAACATTTCACTTTTGCAATTAATGTTATTTCTGTATCTCGTAAACGGGTAGGGATAGGAAAGTCATGCACAAGGACGACCCCATCTAAAATTCAATTTGAGATGGGGTCACCCTTATGCATAACCTTTCTACCTCCAGCCGTTTCCGAGATACAGGAATAACGTTAATTGCAAAAGTGAAATGCTTGCTTGCCCTGCTGGCACCGTGGAATCGCACTGGTGTGGTAGCATTACCGCCGTTTGAATGTGCCCTATAATGCGCAGAGGGAATGCGCGCCGCGTAGAGGCAAAGGGGGACGCGTGCGGCAGCTGTGGCCATCTGCACCGGTGCACCGCGTCTACAGCTGGGGGCCGCCGGCCTGGCCGCTGGCCGCTGGCCGACTGGAAGACGACCGTCTGCTCGACGGGACAAGCTGCACGGCGCGCGCGGTCGTTTGTTTGAAATTCCGATTCACGCGCGGGGTTTGTCTGTATGAGAAATAATGCGGCTGTAACGGAAAAACAGGAAACAGCGATTTCTGATATTTGCAAACGAGGCTGGGGGCTTACCGAAGGGGTTCACCACTCTGGTAATCGTGTGTAGACTTCTTCGTCCAGTAATCATTGGTAATCACATGCCAAAACTGGATATTTTCGCTGTTTCGCTGTTTTTTTCTTGTGAAAATAGGCCAAAAATGCTCTTAGCTCAGCGGTTCCCAACCTTATTCGGCTCGCGACCCAAAAATGGCTGCCAAACATTTGCGCGGCCCCGCAGCCAAACATTCGCGACCCCACACCACCTTCCCCCGCAAAAAAATAATTGTTTATTTTGTACCTATTGAGTGAATACAGTAGCTTTGGTGAAAAAAAAGGGAAAAAAAACAGCGGGTGTTGAACCCCGAAACTCCGGGCTCAGAATGAAATGTCTGTACGCTCTCGGCCACCGGGATCATTGTGATTGCGGCGACTACATCTCATGTTCGAATCCTGCCACACGCACTCTGTTCGGATCCAGCCTTTCAAACGCACCGCTTCATCGAAGGTGAGGTGTCCCTTGTGGCACGGTGGCCGAGAGCGAAAAGGTGCTGAACCCAGAGACCGGGGGACCTGGGTTCGACCGCAGTGCCCCTCCATCGTCCGACCGGCGGTGCTTCGTGACGGAGTCGCCCGAGGCGCTCTGCGCGGCCGATCCCTGTCTCTCTCGTGCTCATGGGGCGTGCCGTGTGCCGTGGGGGTGTAAGAGAGACAAAGCGCTGTGCGGCGTCGGCCATCGCGGCGGCCGAAGGGAATGACTTCGAATTAGCACCGCGCTAAGACGATCCTAAGCAGGCGAACCAACAGACCATCGGGGGGCTGGGTCGCCGTCCGTGTCTCACGAAGCTGAGGCGGAGAGCTGCAGCATGCCGAGGCACCTCGAGGAGGACGAGGACGGGGCAGGGAGGCCCGCTGCAGCCGGCCGGCCACCTCCACTCGGCCCCAATCACTGACCACGGGCACCGCCATGTCACCGCACGGCCCGTCGGGGTGGCGGGGGCGCCGCCGTCGTCGTGCTGGACCCCGCCGGCGTCCCGCGGCGCTGCGGCTCCGCGGTCAGGCTCGGCTTGGCTTTCCTCGTAACGCTGTGCGCCTGCACGGCCGCGGAGGAGAGTTCAGCATCCTCGCCCATCCTCATTTAGGCCCGCTCGAAATTACCCTGTGGTCGGCGCGCGGGCGCCAAGCTGTGCGCGGGGAGGGGGGGGGGGCATTACCATATAGTACTGGCCGAGAAGAGAAATTCCGGCGGCGGCGTCGCGCAGCGCGTCCCATTCATGCCCTGTGCTTATTCGCGGCGCCGCTCTGCAGAGAGCAAATTCGAGCAGTGCTTTCGTCGTTCTGTCTCTCTCGCACCTCAATGGAACGCGTTCGGCGCAGGGACTTCTTTCTCCTGGTGGTTCGGAGCGCCGGGGCGTGTATCGCCGCAGCAGCGGCCCTTCGCCTAGCAGGTCCGTTTTCGCTCCCCCCCCCCGACCCCCGCGCGGAAGGAAAGAAGAAACCCGACGCCGTTTTCCCTATGTGGAGTGGACACTGACTGGACAGGGCGGGGCGCATTGGGACTGGGTCTCGTTCCCGGAGCCACCGACTGCGGGAGAAAGAGACATTTCGTGTCTCCGGACAAGACGACGGGCAGGTTTGAACCTGAGCACCAAAAATAGAATACTACCCTGAAAAAAAAAAAGGATTAAAAAAAATGTTCCGCAGGATTCGAACTTTGATGACGAACGGGTGGCATAATGGCGGCTTAAAAGTTTATCTCTCAGAGCCGCGTGCGTCAGAGAGAGAAGGGTGACGACACCTGCGGGGAAAAAACCGGACACATCATTGAAGAGGAGCTAGTATCGGCAATGCAAAGATAAAGGAAGCGCCACGTTCCAAGGCCGCGCACGCACGCTCTGCCCAGTACAGCGTTGCATAACCAAGTCCGCTGTGCAGATTCATCCTCTCGAGTTTTGAATCCAACGCTCAACACTGTACTATCACGAGCCAACGGTCCTGCCTGGTCCTCATAACAACAGCTTATGCGGTGCTCCGAGTTTGACGCTGGCTCCACCAGACCAGGCGTGTACTATCAGTCTCTAAAGTTTTGTCTGGGCGATACCCTACGCGCGAGAGACTGCTCATAAGGAGACCGTTGAGAATCTCTCGTGCATGGGGTATCGCCCAGACAAAAGTTTAGAGACTGATAGTACGCGTCCACCCGAACGATGTTCAGAGCGAGGCTGCCGGCCTGCCGGGTCCAGACGTCACGGGGTGTGTCGGATGCGGGTCACTAACTGTCTGGACAAGCACACAACAACCTTGTTGTGCGGGGCGGGGCGGGGCGTGGCGGGGCGTGGCGGGGTGCCGGCTTACTCCCCCCGCGGCGTTGGAGCGTGCCGGGCGGCTGGGTCGCCTCTCGCCTTTTCGGCTTTTCGGTCGCTGATAACAGTGATAACCAACGAGAGCGATAACTCGGGAACGCGACCTTGAGGCCCTGGCCGCGGGCACGGCAGGCACGGCGACGGCACAAACAAGGGGCCGGCCGGCTGGCCGACCTATCGGCGCCTTCTGGTCGACATACCACTTGCCAGTGGTATGTGCCACTTGCCTGCACGGCAGACTGGTGCGCAGATTCACCCCCAGCAACTCCAGCCGCGCGGAAAGCCGAGCCGATCGACGCTCATCTTTCCATGCGACTGCACCACGTGGCCGCGCGATGGTGGGCACGGTGGTGGGCACGGTGGTGGGCCGCGGGCTGCCCTCGGCTCGGCAGCCACCCACCAGGCGCGAGGGTCGAAGCGTCGCAGCGCGGCCTGGACCGGCCCGGCCTACGGCTTCCTTCGCCTCGCCTCGCCTCGCCCCACCGCCGTAGACGCCCCTGTGGGTCCCGGGGGAGGCGAGCCGCGGCAGGAGGGGCGGCGCCGGGCGGCGCAGGGGAGGGGGCGGCAGGGGGCCAGACGGGCATTGACCTTCACGCGCGGGGCTCGCCAGCGCCGCCAGCGCCGCCCCGCCCGCACCACGCACCCCTGCTCCACCCCCAGACATGCCCCCTCCCCCTCATCCCCGATCCCTGGTGCGCCGCTTCCGCCAGCCTTGCTTTCACTCTTGTTGTGCGCAGTCGATGCCCCCTGCAGCCCAGCCCTCTGGGACGCAGGACCGCGGGGAGCCATGGAGCCGCACGGCCAACGCCCGCCACGCGCACACCTCAACAGTGCTGTGCAGTCTGCACACTGTAGCACACCCCCGCGAGGGGTGCGGGCGCGGGCGGGCAATAGCCTGGCGGGTAGGCAGTCCCGGACGCAGCTCTGCTCGACGGGACTGCCTGGCCGCACGGCGCTCGCGGGGTGCCGGTTGCTGGCGCTGGCGGCAGCTCTCGTGCATCTCGCCCCGACCAGTCACATGACTTCCCACTGACTCATCCGTCCATTCAATCATCCACGACCGTCGCCGTATTTTTGTCGCCGGTTTGAACAACAGTCGCTGTCGTTGCCGGCTCGGTGGGCGGGGCGGGGCGGGGCGAGGCGAGGCGGGGCGGGGCGGGGCGGGGCGGGGCGGGGCTCGCACGGCGACCGGGCCCGGGTGTTGCGAGTGCCTAAAGTGTGTACTCTGATTGCGTGCCCTATCTACATGACAGTGCCCGGGGCGGCCTTGACTGCTGGCATGAGCCAGCGTCAGTCCGACAGCCCCACATGACGCTGGCCCCGTGCTGGCAGGCGTGCTGGCCCCATGCTGGCCCCGCCCCCCTTCCACAGCTTCCCTCCCTTCCCCTCCCCCCCCACCACGCCAGACCCATCGCAGCGTCGCTGAGCCCCAACGAAACCGAAAGGACGCCCTCCTGAGTGAGCGACGCGACACTTCACCCCGCAATCAATACCACACTCCACCGCCCGCCTGTCCGCCCGTCGGCCTGTCTGTCTGCCCGTCGATCTGTCTGTAGGGCCATGGAACGGATTCGAACAGCCCTGTTCGGCGTGCTTGAGGCCAACTTGCAATTCGTATTTTTGCAATGAGGCTGCTTGCACGCCGCTTGCACTGATTGCAGTGGGCGGGGCCCCACCCCTGTGCAGAGCGCAGGACGGCCAAGGTGGCCGTGGGGTGGGGTGCGGTGGGGTGCGGTGGGGTGCGGTGGGGTGCGGTGGGGTGTGGCGGACACCAGACGCTGCATCGACAAGACTGCAGGCCTGCCGGCACCGTAGGTAATAGAGCTGCCAACGTTCAAAAAACAAAAGTATGTAGGAAGGAGGAGCAACGGAAAGTAGTAGTGTAGTGTTTCTAGAGCCAACTTGTTTTGCTATTGCACAATGTCGCCGGGGGCACTGACCACACCACACAGCCATTGACGAAAAATTAATTTAAGCGGAATTCGCGCAGCGTAGTTGTTTTTTTGGATGATTCACGCGTCCCTTTGGCTCTTCGGCCCGCCCGATAATCCGCGCCAGCCCGCCCCTTCCGGCCGCGGGACGCTATCGAGCCTGCTGCTTGCGAGGCGGGGCGGGGCGGGGCGGGGCGGGGCGCCGATGGAGACGTCCTCGCCGCGCCCATCCCTAGCCGTACAGCAGCGCTTCCCCACCTTGGGGGTCGTACGTGCCGCCGATTGTTCTGATCCCGAATTCATTTTGCCGCCACTTTTGAGTGTGTCTGCGTCGTCCTCGTCGGTGCCTCGCCGGATGGCGGCACTCGAGTACCGCGCCCACCGCGCCCACCGCGCCCACCGCGCCCGGAGCCCTCTGACGGCACACCTCGCCTTGCCTCGCGACCACGACGACGACGTCCGGCCTCTCGGCGCCCGCGTGTGTTTTCGGCGGTTGTTGGAGTGGCCACGCCTCGCCGTCCGCGACCGGGACCATTCCAGTGGGCGTGGTGGCGGGGCGGGGCGGGGCGGGGCGGTGGGCGCCCCGCCTGCAGATGATGGGGCGTAATGGTTACCTCACACCTCCGGGCCCCGCACCCGACGCATTACATCGCCGCGGGACTCGAGGCGAGTCCAAGAGTCGAAGCCCCCGATCTGGATCGGATGAATTGAATGCCTGCGAAATGAATGCAGAAGAGTGAGTGGGAACGCGGCGGGGCAGCGCGCTGGGCTGCTGGGCAGCAAGGGGCTGCTGGCTCGCTTGCCGGGTCGTGACTAGTCGTGACCCGGTGGGCATGCTGGACAGACAGACAGTGGGCAATGCCGGCCCGGCCGCGGTACTGCGGTAACGTCCCCTGCATGCGCGAACCATCCCTCCTTCCGCCCCTCCCCTTCTTGCTCACGAAGCGTCGCGCGCACTCTCTCTCTCTCTCTCTCTCTCTCCTCTCTCCTCTCTCCTCTCCTCTCTCTCTCTCTCTCTCTCTCACACACACACACACACACACACACACACACACACACACACTGACGTGCAGGATGAGGAACGACGTCAACACACCATAGGCCAACACGCAGGGGCGTCACTCGAACTAATTGCCTGCAGGGATGACGCGCTCAGCTCATAATCAGACCCCCCCCCTTTTCCCCCTCCCCCGCTCGTCTACGCCACGGGTGCTGATTTATATGCATTTTTATTTTTTTACCACGACACCGACGTGCGCGCCGCGCGGGACAGCGTTTTCATCTATAAAAACACCAGCCATGTGGTGTGTGTGTGCGCGCGTGCGTGTGTGTGAGTGTGTGTGTGTGTGTGTGTGTGTAACACTCTCTCCCGCGCCGCCTCCCTTTCCCCCGGCCGAGCTGGGCCGGGCCGACGGAGCGTTAACCTCAACCTCAACCTAGGGCAGGGCAGCCCAGAGGCTCAGTGGCGTAGCCGGCGTGGCCACAGAGTCGTTTCGGAGGCGCTAAACTTGCACCGCGGATGGTGAGGGGGCGAGGGGGCAACCACTCAAGAAATCATGTGCCCCCACCCCCATGTGTCACCTTGAGCGCCAGAAATCTCTGGAAATCGGAAATCTTCGCCCCAAGAAAGGCAAAAATACAAGCAAATCTTGCGAAATTCGAAGTAATCTCTTCCCTTAAGAAATTTTGTGTCCCCAGACATACTAAGTGGTTGCCCCCTCGGGAGGGGGGCATCAAGCGGCGTGAGATGTTCGACCTCACGCGCCCTCTAGAACATGGACCCCCAACTCCGAGGCCGTGCAAAAACGCGATAGGGGACGGCGGTACATGCGGTTCGTCTGAACGCAACGGCTTCTTTTTGCTGCCCTCAGGCTTGAAACCTTACGGAGGTAGTATTTTGAAGTAGTACTATGTCATGATAAAGCTACTTTTCTTTTGTAAGGCCGCAAATAGTTTGTGAGGTTTTGAGAGTGTATCATTTGAGGGGCTTCCCTGTGGCCGTTCAGGGAAGGCCGCGACCCCCGTGTGGTGGCGGTGCGCTGCTGCTGGTCCGGGGGGCCAACGCCCCGGCGCGTCATCGTCCTCGTCGATGAGCCTCTGGTGCCGCGCGCCGCGCACCGCTCCGACGGGGCTAGGCACTGCTAGGCACTACTAGACACTGCTAGGCACTACTAGACATTGCTAGGCACTACTAGACACTGCTAGGCACTACTAGACATTGCTAGGCACTACTAGACACTGCTAGGCACTACTACGCTGGTAAAACTAAGGCGTAGTATTACGCCCTTCGTGAAGCGTACAGTTTGTACGCCCTTCTTGAAGCGTACAAGAGCTTATGCGCTCCTTTCCTCCCATCTAAATGCATGGGGGAATTTCCTTGAAGCGTAGTTGTACGCTTCAAAAAGAACGTAGAGTCTTCAAGCGTAGTTGTATGCTTGAATGAAGCGTAGAACTACGCTTTAGTTTTACCAGTGTACTCTACAAATCGAAAAGCGTACATTGTATGCTCCAGCTAGAGCATACAAATCGAAAAGCGTACCTTGTATGCTCTAGCTGGAGCATACAATGTACGCTTTTCTATTTGTAGAGTAGCCGCACAGCTCCTTCATCGCGGGACATTGCTGGTGCCACTCTGCCTCCAGTCTGGCGCCGCCCTGGCAGGACAGGGAGCGGCCAGGCGACCTCCAGGCGCCACCGCTTCTCCAGGCCAGCCGCACTCCGCGGCGTGGCTTGTGTTTTCGTGCTCGTACTGCGGCGTGCGGGGCGTCGCGTCGACGGCTCCGACTTCTGTTTTGTCTGAGCCCAGCGGTAGAAGTAAGTCACGCTCCCGGGGGGCGGCGTCACTCAGTCTGTGAGTGCGTGTGTGTGTGCGTGCGTGCGTGCGTGCGTGGTTCTCCCCTCCGTCGTGGGTTGTCGCTGCAACTCGGGGCCGAGCCGAGGCTAGAGAGGCTGCCCACAGTGGGTCAGAGGACCGTCGAGGCGGCCAAAATTCTAGACGCTTTTTGAGCTCCCAGAGTCGCTAAGTCGGACTCGAACCGAACGTGTGACCCTACCAAAGGATTGCTCGCCAAACGAGGAATCCATTGGTGGAGTCATACGTTCGACTCGAGTCCGATTTAGCGACTCTGCAGCTCAAAACACGTGTAGAATTTTGGCCGCCTCAACTCAACGGTCTTCTGACCCACTGTGCTGGCTCCGCCAGCCTCTGCCTGGCTCTGGCTGTGGGAGGCGCGGCGTCTGACGGCGTCGTTGAAAGGCTTGCGGGTGTGCGGCTGGGCGTGCCGTGGGCTGCTGCCGTGTGCCGCCGTGTGCCGCCCCGCTCACATCACGCGAGCGGCCAGGTTCACTACCAAGGCTGCTGGTTATCGTGCGATCCCCGCGCCGCGCTGTCTCACGGCAGGCATTCCGCGCCGGGAACGGCCTGCCTGCCTGCCTGCCTGCCACCGGCCGTATAACGCGCCGTTTCTGGGATTCCAGGTCGAAGCACCGGCCGGCCGGCCGGCAGGCCCGCGTGATAAAGCCAGTCCAGTTATCACTTCACTAACTCCCATTACGCGCCGCACGTTCCGCTTTTGTCGCAGTCACAGTTGTGATGTTGTTGTTTGTTCTACTAAACGGAACGTGCGGCGGTGGTGGCGGTGGCGGCGGCGGCGGGGCTTTAAAAAACAACAAAAAAAGAACACGCAGCACGCGTCGCAGTGGCGTAGCGCGGCGCGGCGCGAGCCGAAGGTGTGACTGAACGGTGCGATGGCTTTCACTGGTTTGTTTTCACCCTCTACGGCGAGCGGCACGGCGGTGACCCCCGAGTACTCACTCCAGCTGACTAATGACCGAGGCGATTGTAAGTGGAAAGCTGTCCATCGCGCGTCCTGTGTGTTGTTGTATCTGCACTCCGCGCGAGGATCGTTGTTGCTCCTGTTTCCCAGAACTTGTTCATCTCAGCCCGTCCGCCTGTCCGCCATGTGTGTACGCATGCTTGCACGAAAAGGCTACTCCGCGGAAAGAAAACAAAAGCATAAACAAACAAAAAAAGAACGGGGGAAAAGTAAAGCATGTTTGTCAATTTCCCTGACGGGATGTTTGGCGGTACTCGGTGGTCCGAAATGAAAGTGAGAGGCTGGATGCGCCGCCCGCCGCCCCGCGGAGATCGGCCCACCTCGATAACAACAAGTGCTGCACGCTGCACTGCTAAAAGGGATCATGGAAATTCCTGGAGAAATCGTTGGAAGAAAAATTAAAAAATTTCCGGTAAAGTCCAAAAGAAAAAAAAAAGAAAAAAAAGCCTGTGTATTTTTGCATCCCCAGATTTAAAAAAAAAATAAATAAAAAATAAAAAAAAAATAAGAAAGCGCTTTTGAAAAGATAAAAGTGCCTTCTGGCCCTCGGCTGCCTTCGGCCGAGGGGCCGCCAGGGCGGGGCAGCGGAGCACTGGAAGTGAAGGGCCGGAAGCCGGAACTGGCCGGACGGACGGACAGGGAGTGCGCGAGCACGGCGCGGCCCGGCCGGGACAAATGCGGCGATCAAGAGGCTTTTTATATTCGCTTCACACATTTATGTTTTTGTGGGGCGACGGCCCGTCCGTCCGGCCAGCCACTCTCGCGCCCAGTGGGTCAGAAGACCGTACAGGCGGCCACAATTCTGGATGCGTTTTGAGCTCCAGAGTCGCTAAATGGGACTCGAATCGAACGTGTGACCCCACCAATCGATTTCTCTCCGAACGAGGAATCCATTGGTGGGGTCACCCATCCATTGGTCAGCTCAAAACGCGTCCAGAATTTTAGCCGCCTCAACGGTCTTCTGACCCACTGTGCCGCGTTGCCTACGCCTTGCCTTTCCCCGGTCGGTGCGGCCCGTCCCCGTCAGGCGCGTCAGGCGATGGAAAGGCCATCTTCGCGGTTCGAACCCCGGCCGGAGCCCTAGATGGGCTAGATGGATGGTGAATATGTTTTGTGAGACTAGCTCAGAGCCACGCGCCCGTCCCCGGGTGCCGTCCATAACTCAGACCACGGCGACAGACGGGCAGTGAAAAGGCCGCCCCGCCCCACGATGCGCAGAATACATTTCCATCCGCTAAAGCGTCTTCCGTGCGCATTTTTGTCTCATATCTTGAATCATCGCTCTTGCTGTCAGGGCGGCGCTATCCGGGAAAAAACGGCCCCGCCGATGCTCCACGCGAATCGCCTGCGTGTGAAAAAGTCGCTCCGGCGAGGGGTGTCGCCGGCTCCATTCTCCACGAATGCGTGGAGGGTGAAAGGTCTCGGCGATATTCCGCCACCGAGTGACTCGCAGCAGGCATCCCTTGCGCGCGGGGTATCGCCGAGGCCCGCCTAGCGCCACATGGCCCGCGTGGACCACAACAACACGTGTTCGTCGTCGGTTTGGTTGTTCGGCCCCTTCGAGAGGATGGCAGCATGTGCAAGCCAGTGCCCCCGCCGCCGCTGGCTGCCGTCGCTCTGTCTCTCTCGCACTCACAGGGCGCTTCGCAGGGGTGCGAGAGGGACAGAGCGGCCTGCCGACCCCGCCGCCGCTGGCTGCCGTCGCTCTGTCTCTCTCGCACTCACAGGGCGCTTCGCAGGGGTGCGAGAGGGACAGAGCGGCCTGCCGACCCCGCCGCCGCTGGCTGCCGTCGCTCTGTCTCTCTCGCACTCACAGGGCGCTTCGCAGGGGTGCGAGAGGGACAGAGCGGCCTGCCGACACCGCCGCCGCTAGCTGCCGTCGCTCTGTCTCTCTCGCACTCACAGGGCGCTTCGCAGGGGTGCGAGAGGGACAGAGCGGCCTGCCGACACCGCCGCCGCTGGCTGCCGTCGCTCTGTCTCTCTCGCACTCACAGGGCGCTTCGCAGGGGTGCGAGAGGGACAGAGCGGCCTGCCGACACCGCTTTCCCACACGCGCAGCGCCGCCGCCACCCACACGGCCTCGGCCACCTCCTGCAGACTGGTTCTCTCTCGCACTCGTGGGGCGTCCGGGTGGGTGCGAGAGAGACAGGGCGACGGGAGGCTGCATCCTGCGCGCCGTGCCGCCACAATACACATACTGGAGCGAGGCGCGGCGCGGTGCGGCGCGGCGCGGCGTGGGTTCGCGGCGTGCTTGTGCTTTCACTGCCGAGGGGGCAGGCAGCACAATGCGGTCGCGGGCGGCTCGGAGCGCCGTGCAGGCAGGCAGACCCGCGGCACAGGCGTGGCCGGCGGCGCAGTCCGCTTCCGGGGGCTCCACGCCGTCCGAAGCTTGGAGGAGGAGATGAAGACCGAGTCGAGGCCGAGGGACTGTCACTGTCAACCGAACGCGCGCACACGAGCAGTCACCCACCGCCAGCAGGCTCTTTTGCAGACGTTCCATGCAGCAGGTTGGAAACTCAACTCAGCACTCCGCTCCGCTCGGCCTGCTGCTACCGACCAGCGAAGGAGAGCTGGCCCGCGTGGGTTTGTGTCTCTCCATGTCTCTCCCGGGGCCCTCCTCCGCGTCCGTGCGTGCACTGGTGTGCGTGCGCGCGCGTCGCGTTGCGTCACTGAATCACGCACACACTGCTCTCTCGGCCAACGCGGCCGGCCGTGTGTGCTGGTGTGCGCGTGTCTGTGTGATACTCCGCCAAAACAATGTCCAATTTCTATTCCTCTTTCTCCTGTGCTCGCCGGCGCCGCCTGCCGCGCGCACGCACAGTGGGCGCTGCAGGGGCACTGCAGTAGTACACTGGGCCGCCGCCGCCGCCGCCGCGCCCTCGGCCAGCACGGCCGGCATGGCAATGGCCTGCATGGCCTGCATGGCCTGCATCAAGAGCACAGCACTCTGGCCGCTTACGCAAACAGCGAGCGTCCTCCCACACACGGACCGCGGCCCCCTGCACCTGCCCCCCCCCCCGGGGGGGGGGGGGGCAGAAGGGGCCGCGCGGCGGCGTTGAAAGGGCGAGCGCGCGAGAAGCGGGGAAGGGTAATGAGGTTCAAAGGACGCTCAGTAAGCCGTTTACGCGCGAAAGCACTTTCGCACAAAATTTGTCGACGCGGTTGAGTTGCCGCTTCATTTTCCCCGCTCCTCTGCAGCGCCGCCGCAACCGCATTATTTATTTACACGATTGCCCACTGGTGGTCATCAGCGAGATCGCGGTGACCGAGAGAAGCCTCCCAGCGATATGCAGCAGCGAGATAGAGAGTGAGAGAGAGGGAGAGGGAGAGAGAGAGAGAGAGAGAGAGAGAGAGAGAGAGAGAGAGAGAGAGAGAGAGAGAGAGAGAGAGAGAGAGAGAGAGAGAGAGAGAGAAGGAGAGAGAGGAGCAGGTGTGAGTGTGTGCGGCATGCGGGGCTGTTGTTGGCGTGCAGGTGTGAAAGTGCGCCGCTCTACGGCGCCACGCCACGAGGCCGCACACAGCGCCCCTGGCGGCCTAACTCGTAATTAAGCTGAACATGATTAATTTGCGAGGCACGCTGCGCTGCATGGGTGCAGGGCTCGGCTCGGCTCGGCTCGGCTCGGCTCAGCACAGCGGACGTGGCCTGTTAGCCTGGCCTCTTTCCCTTTCCCTCTAGGATGCTCACATTGTGCATGTTCACACGGCGGGGCCGGGGGGCGGCCAGGGACCGTCATGAAGCAGGTGTGTGTGTGTGGGGGGGGGGGGGAAATCCCGCATCCCACCCAGGACCAGAGCGAAAGGAAAGGAACAGAGGGAGGGGCGAGACATGTCACCAAAGTTGACTCCCGAAATCGTCGCGGACCGTGTAGTTGTGCCATTCCGTATGGGTGGGTAGCCAGGGCATCGGGATCATCGTAACGATCCGATTCGGGCGTGCGCGTGGGTGTCGATCCATTCGGCTGTGCGACGACCGAGCAAAACTTCGGCCAATCCCCTCTAGGCACGCGGGGAAGATTGCTTATTGGCGAAATCGGCCCAGTCCGGGTGTCTCCCTGTTCCAGCATGGAAGGCACGCGGCGTAGAGTCAACAAGTGCGGCAGCACGAGTCCACGAGTCCAGCCTGAGAGCGCCGCCTGCAGCGCCTGCGGACCCTGCGGACCCTGCGGCCCGGAGTGTGTTGAGAAAGGACCCGCATAGAGCGCCGGGCACCTGCACGGAGTCCATCACCGCGCCCGGAATGAGGGCGGGGCGGGGCGGGGTGGGGCAGGCCGGGCGGGGGCCTCTGGAACCAACAGTGTGTGGGCCGCGCGGGGGCTCGGTCGGTACAACGCCCATGGCCCATGTGATCCACGCGACGCACAGAATGCATTGCAGCGCACGGGAGTCATGCAAAAGCCGACACGAGTCTCGCCCCGGTTGAGCCGTCCAGTGAACGGGGCGACAGTTGCGGGCCGCCGCGTCCGCCGTCAGGTCCGCGGCCTTGATCGATTCATCCTCCAGGCAGGAGGCCCAGCGAGGTCCGGCCGGCAAGGTGAAGGGCAAGCGCGCTGGATCGAAAAGCACCCTCGCCTCCCCCTCTCTCTTTTCTCCAGGACGTGACGTCACGACGCCGTCTCACCGCGCTGCGGCACACACGGTACGTATCGCTTTGACGTTTCCCGCCGCGCCATTTCCCTCCGGCGAGCACCCTGTGGGGCGTGGGGCGGCCTTGAGGACCTGGGACACACACAGAGAGAGAGAGAGAGAGAGAGAGAGAGAGAGAGAGAGAGAGAGAGAGAGAGAGAGAGAGAGAGAGAGAGAGAGAGAGAGAGAAAGAGAGAGAGAGAGAGAGAGAGAGAGAGAGAGAGAGAGAGAGAGAGAGAGAGAGAGAGAGAGAGAGAGAGAGAGAGAGAGATCAAAGAAAGGCCTTCTCCCCCCGCACTCGCCAGCACTCCTGCATAGAATCCCGGATGAACGTAGAGACCGGTCGTCGACGGCTCGGCGATACATCGTGCGAGACGAGGGGCACGAACGCGCGACTTCTCCCCTCTCATCCCGCGGGCTGCGGGTCCTAGATAACAGGGTCGCGCGAAACAACGGGCGGCGGGGCGATTCGGGGCGACAATCGAAATGGGACACAATGAGAGCGGGATTCCTGTCTGCCTTTTTATAGCCCTGCGGCCCCCCGCCGCGGACCAGAGGGGGGGGGGGGAGGGGGCGTACATCATTACGGCCTATGTGTCCATTGATGGAGGCGATCAGCTGCCAGGACCAGCTGTCCCTGCTCGATGGCCCCCTTCTCTCACCTCCCCCCCCCCTCCTGGTCCCGCTCCAGTGGCGGAGCGATCGGTAACTCCCGTCCGTGATGTGCATGCGCATCCGCGATGCGCCACTTCCTGTAAAAAATCTGTTTGGGCGTGTCCGTGTGTGTGTGTGTGTGTGTGTGTGTGTGTGTGTGTGTGTGTGTGTGTGTGTGTGTGCGTGCGTGCGTGCGTGCGTGCGCGCGCGTGTGCGTGTGCGTGCGTTACTGTCCGTCACTGCCACCGGCACCCTGCCTGCTGCACCGCACCGCGTCACTCAGACGCAGGCAACTCTCCCGCCACCCCGCCACCGACCTGCGGGTCTCGAACTTGATATGGGACAATTTTTGGGACGGGGTGCCTTTTACGTGGCTTGCTCGGTGAACAAAGACAGCTCAGCTAGTGCCAGTGATCAAACTAATGACAGGGATCGACAGGGATGGAAAAGCATTATTAACATAAATCGGCACGAAGACCCACAGCCAGCCACGGCGCGGCCCCGGCCGCAGCGCACCGCTGGGGCTGGGTACACTGTAGGGAGGCGCGAGCGAGCACACCGCGCCAATCAAAGACGTATTCATTTTCATCATGTCCGCGCCTGCGTGCCTGCCGCCCGGGCACTCGATTATAAATCACCCCTCTACGTCTCAATAACGCCTCATCGAGGGACAAAACTCGCACGGATCAGACCATTAAGAACGAACCCGTCCCGGAGAGGGAAGAGGGGCAGGCGGACGCAGGCGGAGCGGTGCATGCCGATGACCGAACTCGGCGCTGATACAGCTTCCTTTGATGGCCGCGCAATCCACTGCAGCGCCGCGGCGGTGGGGCGGACGGTGGCGCCGCGGCGCCGCGCAACGCCGGGTCAGGTGCGGGTCACTCTTCTCATCTCTGGCACCTGCTACACTTATGTCCATACATGGCTCCCCGCGCCCCGCGCCCCGCGCCCCGCGCCCCGCTCCGGCGTCGCGGCCGCCGCTGCCATGAGGGCGAGGCGGCGAGGGCCTGGACCATGGCTGCCATGCCACAGCGTGGCCATGGCGTGGGAATTTCACGGGCAGAGCGGAACCACCCATCCGACGCCGCGCACACCGGTCTGTTACGCTTCAATGCACTGTGTCACTGTGTGAATGTGTGTGTGTGTGTGTGTGTGTGTGTGTGTGTGTGTGTGTGTGTGTGTGTGCGCGCGTGTGTGTGTATGCGCGTGAAAATGTGCGCGTGCAGGGGCTATGGTGCAGGACACTCAAGATATAGTCCACTAAAGTTCCTATACTTCAATTTTATTCGTTGGAGAACAATCACAATAAATTAAAATAAATTACAATTAAATATGAAGACGTTGCGTGGTTCAAAACATAAAGAATGGTTAACTATCGAGGGATGAACCATCATCATCGCTGTTAGGCCTCTACAGACCTTTAGCGGTTCGAGTCAGCAAAACACTCCGACCTCGCACTGCATGTCCGCAACCTCAGGTGCGGTAGGGTTCAGCATAGTCGTCGCGTCTGCTCCTGCACTGGGGTGTATGGGTGTATGGGATCCCGTTAACGCAGGGTACAAGTATCTAGCACAAGCTCCATGCGTACAATGAAGGATAGTGGTTTGCCCTAGGTTACATAGGTTCTACCTGGGACAGCGGTCCTTGGTTTTCACTGCACACAATGAGGTGGGTTGGGTAAAATGTGCCCTCTTCAAATTTCACATAGGTTTCTATATTTCTGTCTTCGGGCTGCGTGGTGTCAATGCCGGGCGGTGGGTACTTGATGTTCGGTGCCAGCGGGGCCACGTTGCCCACCAGCACGTCGAACAAGAAGAGGGTCTTGTCTCCCACTTTGTTGCTGTGAGACGCTGCGTACGGCGCGCTGGGGGTGAAATAAAACCCCTCGCCGCAGTAGTACTGGCTGGTACGGTTGTGTTCAGTCAACTTGATCTTGCTGCGCAGCAGGTTGTATTTCATGATGCCTTTTACGTTATGGCTGGGTGTTCCATGCAGGAGGCGCAAAACCTTGGCTCTAGGTATCTTCCTGTACAGCTCCACATTGTCGGAGAATTTCGCGTAGGTGTCCGGGTTGTGCAACGCTTTTACCTTTTTCACTGTTAGGGCATGGCCCTTTAGGGACCTGACGAGGTCCTCCACCGCGCGGTACTCATCACCACAGACCGGCAGAGACGAGGGACTCTCTCCGCGGGGAGGATTCAGTTTAAAATTTGAGATGGCAATTGATGTTGCAATTTCCATAATGCTGCAATTCGGGTCCGGGCGCAGATTTCCAAAGTCTCAGTTGCAACAGAGTTCACACTAAATCGTTGCTCGGCGCGCAGCGGCGTTCAGGGCGAGACTGACCTGAAGAGGCTGGAGCCAAGCTTTAAATAGAAAAGGGGAATACCCGTCGCGCGCGAACATGTCCGAACATGTCGCAGCATCACTGAGAGCATGCGCGAACATGTTGGCCACGGAGCCATGCCCCCGAGGGGGGAACAACTTCCCACATTCATTGTACAAAATTTGGACACATTCCCACATTCTGGAGGCAAAAACGCCTGTAATTAGGCAACAAGTGTAACAAATGAAGCAGAATTCTTGCACATTCTAACACATTCCCACATTCATTGTACACAAAATCTTACAGTGAGTCACCCCTCGCTGTGAATGGATGGATAGATGCAGCGTTGCCATGCCAGAAGCCGAGACCTTTTTTCCAAGCTCATGTAACGGGTTTGTTTCCGTATTTTTGCCGACGAGCTAGCGCATTCGTGTGAGGGATATTTTACCTTTTGGCCACGGTGTTCCACGAGGAATGTTGCAAGGAATGGAACACCGTGACCAAAAAAATAAAATTTCGCTCACACGAATGCGCTAGCTCGTCGGCAAAATACCTAAACAAAGCTTGGAAAAAAGGTCTCTTTTGCTCCGTGGAGAGGCCGAGCGACGAAGGCGCTGTTCGGAATGAGCGAATGAGCCGGCAAGCCGTCGGAACGGGAAAGTGCGCGTCGACAGACGGACGGCCAGGCCGCGGCCAGAGTCCGACAGTCCGACTGGACGACTGGACTTGCTTGTTCTCCTGAATGAGACATATTTCCTTTTAAGTCGCGGGGCGGACGCGTGGCGCGCGACCCACGAGGAGGCGGGGCGGGGCGGGGCGGGGCGGGGCGGGGTGCTCTCTCGATCGAGCAGCAGCAGACGCTGAGTGACTCTCTGAATGGCCACGCGTGACTAGCCCCCCCCCCGCCCCTCTTTTCCCGCGGACATTGCCGTCCCTCTCACATGTGCCAGCTCGCACAATTTTTTAAGACGATCATTACCACTTTTGACGGGCCGCCGCTCGATTCCGGGAAGCGTGTCTTTCTCGCGTGGACTTGCATCGCGGCGCGTGGCGGGGCGTGGTGGGGCGTGGCGGGGCGTGGCGAGGCGTGGCGAGGCGGGGCGAGGCGGGGCGAGGCGGGGCGAGGCGGGGCGAGGCGCGGACGGCATCGGCCCTGCTCCTTGCCGGGACGTCGACGCGGGACGTCCACGTACGACAGGACGTATAAGGCGACGACCAAGGGGAGACAGCGCGCGGCAACGGCCGTGGGGCCGAGCCGAGCCGCCGAGCCGCCGAGGGGGCCGCGGAGGTCACAGTCACGCCGGCCAGCCCGCGCCAGCAGTCCTTACCCAGTCTAGACTAGCCTCTAGACATCCTAAAGACGCCTCCGCGCTGCCAAAAAAAAAGCAAAAAAAGGGGGAAAGGCTTTTATGGTGATTAACTTTGTTCGATAGGAGAACTAAGCAGTTGGGGTTTGCTGTCGTCGGACAAGTGCAGCCGCAGCGACTCGGCGCTTTGAGGCCCGACCGCGGCCTCCCTGAGTGGAGTGCAAGACGCCCCCTCGCGGGCCGCGGCACAGTGGGTCAGAAGACCGCTGAGGCGGCCAGAATCCCGAACACGTTTTGGGCTCAAGAGTAGCTAGATGGGACACGAATTGGACGTGTGACCCCACCAATGGATTTCTCGTTCGGAGAGCAATCCATCGGTGGGATTACACGTTCAATGCAAGCCCCATTTAGCGACTCTGGAGCTCAAAACGCGTCTAGAATTTTGGCCGCCCCAACGGTCTTCTGACCCACTGTGCGCGGCTGGCTCCAGATTGATTCCGAGCGGGAGAGTCTTTCTCGCTCTCATGGCGCGTCTGGGTTCGAGGGAGACAGGCGAGACAGGGGCCTGGCCCGGGCCGGCGGCGCGCGGAGGCACAGCCAGAGAGGCACAGCCAGGCACAGCGAGCGGCCCACGCCTTACTTGGGCAGCAGCACCGTTCGTTGCGCGCCGCAGCAGCGGCTGAAGAGGGAAAAGGAAAAAAAAAAAATGATCGAAGGGGATTCGAACAGCGGACCCCTTAGCGGGTCTGCCGCGTGCCGCACTCGTAGGGACCCTCTCAGAGAGGGTCCCTACGCACTCCAATGGCGTCAGTGAGAATCAGAGGACGCTCGCCTGCACGTTGCACACACCTGCTTATTTAGTTGTGATACGTATCCCTAAATTCTATTTGTCCTGCTAGAATTGTTCATGGCACGAAGTCCTCGCTTGCAAATCAATTTCCAAAAGGGGCGGCAACTAACGGAATGTGCACCGCGAAGGGCGGCCGATGCGACGGACCGAAGAGCGGTTCAGTTTGAAAAGGGCGCGCAGCTGCTACCAACTAGCAAGTTGTAAAACGCGTCAAAATGTATTCCGACTTATTTATATCTTGAACTCATGCAAGACAGTCTTAACTTTACTTCCAAGCATTCCGGATCAAGTGGATTGCAAAACCAGCTGCTTTTTTGCGGGGTAAATGAAACTGGTTTTCAAACGAGGGACTTTCGGAAATCACCGTTGGCAATGCGTTGGCAGCAGAACAAGCACAGAACGTAAACATAACGCAGTGAACGACAATAACAAAATTGAAGTCGGATTCCTGCGTATTTGTGAGCCTGAGCTTTTGAGAAGATTTTGTTATCTTTCGTTGCTTTTATTCTATTTGGGCGTGTCTCAGCATCGTTGGAGATGGAGGCATCCGGCTCCACCTCCAGTACGAGCAGTACCATGTCTTTTGCTGAGAGACAGGCAGAAAGAATGAAAAAACTCAGAGATCTTCATCTCAAAAGGGTAATCAGTTTTGGATCTATTTGCTCTGTTTTCTCCCATTCAATATATCCTTGTTTCTTTAAACCTCATGTAGTGTTCGTAAGCAATCCTGCTTAAATGAGCGTCAACTTTCTACAATCCTAACCTCAACATCAAGGCCACCTTCTGTGGCTTGCATTCTGTCACATTTCATTATATTTTAATACATCCTTCTTTTTTGCCTCCGCAGAACGAAGCTAGGCAACTGAATCATCAAGAAGTCGTGGAAGAAGACAAGCGTCAGAAGCTGCCATCCAACTATGAAGCTCGCAAGAGGAGAGCTGATTGGATTTTACAAGAAGAGGAGGACAGGACGACAGCTGCGGAAAATGTAATGTGACCTCCATCGTAGATAAGTTTTCTTGTTCAAGTGATCACGAGGGCATTACTGAAATTTTGTTTTTGATATTGTCTATAGGGTGAAGACTATGATAGAGTAAAACTTCTTGAAATCTCAGCAGTAGATGCTGAAAGACTGGATAAGAAAAAGAAGAAGAAAAACCCAGATTCAGGATTTGCTGATTATGAGCAAGCAACCCTTCGACAGTATAATCGCTTGGTTAAAGGTATCAAACCAGACATGGAGAAGTATGACGAGCAACGCAAGAAACTGGGTGATGCTTTTTACAATGAGAGAAATGCCATCTTGCATGGTAAATTCAAGGATTCAAAGGAAGGAATAGACCGAATGGTTGATGATTTAGAAAAACAGTAAGTGATCGAGCTCTGTGGACATGAAGATATTATTCACATGGCATTTGACTTAACTCCTATTTAATTTCAGGGTGGCAAAGAGAGAGAAATATAGCCGCAGGAGAATGCACAATGACGATGCCGATATTGATTACATCAATGAACGCAACATGAACTTCAACAAGAAGCTGGAACGTTTCTATGGACAGCACACAGCAGAGATTAAACAGAATTTGGAACGGGGAACAGCTGTATAGTAGCCCGACTTTTATGGCTCTTTCTAATTCTTGGTACAGTATTTGTTTTATGCTTCTTTGCACATTATTGTATTTGAAAGTAATTCCCAACTAAAACGCTAGTTATTTGTCAACTACCTCCTCACATTCTCAATAAAAAAATTCTCCACTCCAATTCATGTACGTACTTATGTATGTATTTGTTAGCCTTTGTCTTACCGACGAATACATCACAAACACAAGGAAAACAGGCCATTCCTTTAAGACAATAATTTCTTTCCATGTTAATCTATAATAAATTTCCATGCCCAGAAATTTGGTTGAATTTGTTCATGTTATTTTGATTTTACCCATCATTACATCTATTTTTCCATCCAACTTATCTCCGAATTTTACCAAAAATTTGAATTTTTTCTTGTTTTTGTGGGATACCAGTGTTAAAAGTTGCTCTGATATGGTTCCCAATTGGTAGTTCAAAGTCCAAACATATGCTCAGGATGTGTTTGAAAGGATGGCCCTGCTCAGGATCATGTCAGGTGTGAACAGATCATGTTGAGACCAAATTGACTGTAGGAGGGGAAACTCATGAAATGATAGCCATTAATGTTGATTTTAAAAGTTACTTTAATCTACATTGTAGTTGGTTCCAGGATGATTCAAGTGGCTGGTGCAATCACAAGTTAACAGAATATTCAGGCAAGGCCTACTGGAAATGTTAACATTCAACAAACATTTTTAGTATGTATTCCAATTCTACTCACAAATAGGAAAAATACAGAACAGTAGAAGCTGCTTGAGAGTAGAAGTTGTAACAAACCAAATGCATTTGTAAGCACACGAAGTAGTTTATAGTTAAGAATGACAATTATAGCCCCACAAAATGTCCAACAACAAAGAATTTAGTTAAAGAAATATAAAAGTTTGAGGAGTGGGTAAAACGAACAAATAACACAATTATATCACAAGTCATTCTGTACTGTATTGCATTTCCATTCCTTGTGCATCCGTGACATTTTGGTTGATACATGTCCAGCCTCTAACCAAGAGCAGGTCTACCATTGGTTGATTGATTGTTTTAAACATGAGTGGAGCCTTGTATGGAGCAAACAAACAAAACAAATGTTCTCTTCACTGAGAATATCTTGTACTGGCCCCCTAATCAGAAAGGGGAGGGACGAAAAGGAGGGGAATAAACAAACAAAAAAGAACAAAGTCTAACAAAATCTATATTACATAACAAAACCAAACTTGTCCAATACAGTATGTTCAAGACTTCGATGAGAGACACAAGCTAGACAACTGAACCTATCTGTTTTGTTTCTTCCTAAAGAAAGGAGGGGGATGATTAATGTTCAAAAACAAAGAAAAAAATCAACAAAACAAAAGAAAAACAGCCAGAAATAATGATTATTAAAACCAAAACTGAATGGATCTCTGATAAAACTGAAAAGACTGATATTAAGTTGCGTCATTGAAGGTTCATGAGTTGAGTGAATATGTTAGCAACACGCACCACAGAGAGGTAACATGATCACAAATAATAAAACATGACATGACTTTACGTGACTGCCAAAGGCATTGACATTTAAAAGTGCAAAGACAGCACAATTCTCTTCATCCAAAAATTTGATTTAAAGCTACTGAGTACTAAAAGTTTAAAGAAAAAAATTAAATTCATGACTTGCTCAGACTTAAAAGAACCTAATAAAACAAACAAATTTATTCCACTTTGAGGCAGGTACTAGTAAAAAAATGAACACACTTTTGGTTTGAGCTCAGTAGAACTGAATACAAATTCATACACAGCTGGACTATTCTTTCACAACTACAAGTGATGTGGTTTCCTTACACCTGAACCAACAAAAATGTGACAAAAGTCAGAAACAAAGAACACAACAGTATTTTAATTCAGAGATTGAGAATTAATTTGAAACGTTTTCTTTGATTCATTATACCGGTAGGTGAATTGGGATCCATTCATCAATGTAATCAATACTAAAGTTAGTGCAATCAAAGTGTGTGAGAAATTGTTGAAGTCAGAATATAAAATGGATGGTCCTCATCAAACCATGAACAGGACTTCATAATGATACAATTGACATTAGTGTTACACACTACAAATACTCAAAGAACAATCAAAGCAAGCAACGCTAAGTTTACATAAGAATTGCTCCCCTCGTCAAATTGAACATGGCTTGGCCTATTTGTGGATTAATGTATCCAATACAGGTATGTTACTTTACAGGAAAATGCAACACTTTGCATTAAAAATAACAATAGGAAGGGGACTACACAAAACAAACATGAATTAATCGGAGAGATTTTCAAGAGGATGACAATAACTATCAGAAAAAAAATACAAGACTATTGAATAAGAAAAAAGATGAAATACAAATTGTATACCCAAAAGGTGATACTTTTCCATCCATGGCAGTGAAGTTAAGCAGTAAAGACAAGATTGATCAGTCTTATCACAAAATCACAATAATTTAAATATAGCATGATGAAGCATCCATTAAGGATGTCTGCATTGCAAACTTACACTCGCCGGACTGAGGCCCTGAACAGACCAGTCATTATCACCTTTCATCTGGCACAATTTTAACATTACAATATCTGTGGAAATGACAATTTTGTTCAATTCAAAAAATACAGTGAGATGAAGCTATGAACGGAATTAGCTTCAAAGCATCAGCCTGGCGGGTAAAACCTGTATCCTTCAGTCAGAATTATAATGGTGAGAAGATCACAAATACATTTATAAACAGAAGTTCTTAAAAACTAGATCTGTCAGTAATCGAGAGGGGACAACTCATCTCTTGTCCTATTTTCACTGGAAGGGATACAAAATCAGACTTCTCTGACAAAAAAATCACCCTCACATGACACTAAGGCAAAGTGTTGACATTATCTATTTGGCTGTAAATATTAATCTAGGTTTGGGTAAATAAAAATACATTCTCCCTCCAAAGTCCAAACAAAATGTTTGAAACAGTTCCAGATTTTTAAATCAACACAGCATGGGGTATCTTTCAATTGGTGCACTGAAATGATTAAGTGCACAGCATAATTTAAAAAACAAACAAACAAAGAAAAACTCATCATCTTAAAACAGACTATATCAAATTTTTATGTATATATATACACAATAGGGTATTATGTACAAAATCTTTTCAATATATTTATAGATATATATGTAATATTTACACATCTGGGAAACAACTAATTCAGATACATACATACATTACATAAATGGTATGTGTACAAAGTAATATAAATTTTAGAGAATGGACTGGTAACAAGAATAACAAGACCTCCAGCAACAGCAACACCACACTGACAATAAGAATTAACTTGGAATGAGATCACTTTTTCAGAAGAAAGTTTCCAAATTCAACTTTGGGTGAATTCACCCGTCACGGCGGTGTTGGTGGGCTCATGGTAGGTGCTTATTTTTCCACACTATCCCACACCACAATGGAAGATTGTGACAGGTGGGATGTAGCATACGCCTGCCAGCAGGGTCCAAGTGACATAAACATCACAATTTTTCCAGAGGAGAAGCCTTCATCAACAGTAACACTCCTAATATAAGTAATTAACAGTGTTCAAATAAATCTCTCTATATGTACATATATAAATTAAATACCCAATAAATACACAAGGCGCCTCTTCCTCCGGGCAGTGGTCACGAGTGCTGATAAGACTTTAAAATGGAGGGGTGGGTGGATCAGGCCATGGGAAAGGAGAAGATAGCAGTGCAGAGTACGGTGCAGACAGGTACAGCCCTTCTGCACCAGCCTGACATCAAGTACTTGGCAAAGGCTGAGCTTGTTGCTGCAAGAAAAAGAAACACTATGTGAGAAATTGGAACTCGTGAAAAATAGTCACGTACAGCCAAGAGAACTCACCACAGGTGCTATTTTAAATTGGTCATATACACTGCACAGATCTGACATTCTGTACTCCTCAAGACATACAAATCCTTCTAGAGATGGTGACTGCTTGCGGGCACAATCCATGCAATGGACTACATGCCGTTTCTCCTGTTCCCTAACAAATAGTATATTGAAGACCTCAACCTAAAGACAAAAATAAATATCAGTAAATCATTAAAAAAAACCAAAACAACCCATAAAACTCCCAGTGAACTTGAGTTGAAATTTTCAGTGTGCATAGAAAATATCAGCTTCTTACCTCACACTGGCCACAATAGTGGGAAGCCTCATTCTTTGCACGACCATGAAATCTAACTTCAACACCTTTTGATTCAACAAACTCTAAAACCAGTGCACAGTGATGTAGCGTACGCATTAAGCAGTTCCTTCAAGAGAAAATATAACATCAGTTAGGTAGACTGAATGCAATTTAGTACTAACAGAAACAACAAAGAAAAAGTGAGAACTTAAAACATACTTGATTATTTCAAAGAGTTTAGGATCGGCAACTTTGATGTTTCTAGCAAGATTCCATGAGAGATGCACCATAGGTACAATACTCTTGTAGCTCTGTAGCTTATTCCATTCATATCTTTCTATTGCAAGTTGATACTGTCTTGCTGTTAAAGGCCCAACATTCCACGCAATGTTATTACACCAGCCTACTGCTTGCACCCAGTGCACACAACCTGTGATGATAAATGTTTATTATTGGTCACTGACAACTGGAAAAACAGCATTGAGTTCAATGATGGATTCAAATCAAATGGAAACTGAGGCAAAGCTAACATACCTGAGTTGACCCACACTAAGTCTCCAGGCCTTTGATGGAAGCGATAAACAGGAACATTTGCTTCGTAGAGATCTTCTAAAAGCGGCCACCAAGAACCATGCAGGTAATTCATGTTATTTCTAAAAGAAAACAATAAATTTTTGATTAGTACTGAAAAAATGAACTGATAAATAATATTATATCAACATGATGAACAGTAACATACTTTTCACAAAGATTATTTAGTGCACCCCAGTATGCATCAGGAACAGCAAACCATTCACAATCTCCAGGGCCTATGTTAATGTTAATGGAACAAAAGTTATTGTTCTCTTGATGCCCTGGAGTGCGACTTCCTGGGACTTTCATGTACAACTGAACAGTGTTCATGCCAAGAATGACATGACCAACATGGGACAGCATGTTTCCTGCTGACACCACTCTCGCAAAAGCTGGTAGTTTGGTAAGCTCTTGAAGTTGAAACTTCCATTTTCGCTCATCAGACAAATCAACGTTGGTGCCAAATTTGATCATCTTGCAGCCATTTGCAGCAACTTTGTTGGTGGGATGAACTCCATTTTTGAGCTTCCGCTTCACAACATTGCCAGTTGAATCCTTAGAGTCAGAGTCTGACAAATTACTGCAATGTACACCTGTGGTCTTTTCTTGCTCCTCCTGAAATTTAAAACAAATGCTGTTAAGACTCAGATTTTTTCCAGATATCCTACTTTATATGAAATTGGACAAACCTTTAATGAATCTTGAAATGAGGATGCTTGGTATTGTGCATATTTGGCTATTGAAGTGTGAGAGCGGTGAGAAATACAGGACCACACTCTAGTCCCAAGGGTAGGATCACGGTTTTCATCAGGAGCTTGCTGCATTTGACTCCTAACTTCAATGCCATGGTCTGGATTGGCTTCTACTAAAGTCTTGGTTGAGAAGAGACCCAAATCTGCAAGCAATAAAGTTGGTGAGCAATACATTCAGTAATCCTGACTGAAATCCAAACTTAACTGGGAAAAACACTTACCGAGCTTCAGGGCTGTAGCAAGGCCTCTTACAACTGCGATGGGATTCCGAAGACAGAAATCTTGTAACTGCGGACTAAAGGCATCCTTTTTGCATTCAAGGTAAACTGATGGTGTTGGTGGATTTAATTGTTCTCGGGTCAGTTTCTGCGGTGGTGGCTCAGGAGGTTGTGGAGGGGGAGCATTTACTGCCAGAATGCTGCAAGCAGCTAAATTCTCTAGTCGTTGGCCCCTGCAAGAGAAAAATGAAAATTACATGAAGACTGTGAGCGTGAATTGGCCTGCTATAATTGCACAATCAAGCATTGTACTCACTTTGCACTTGCCAAGATGGTTTTTGAGTCACTTTCATATGTAAGCTCTATTTCAGTTTTAGCCGAAATGTTGGCCATTTCCAAACTAGATGCTTCTTTTTTGATATCATGAGCCAAGTACTCTTCTCCACTAACACTTCTTACTTTGTTTGTATTTGTTTTGTATATGCTGAAAAGAGGTACACAAATAATATTAGAGATGATGCGAAACATACTAAACCTACACACAACTGTCACTTAGGCAAGTAATATTTTAATTAAAAATAAAATTTGACTCACCAGCGAGATAGAGGTTTCTCATTTCTTAAACTAGCAGAGGCTGCAGCTGCCTTGTTTGCTGCAGCACTTCTGCTGCACGAATCTTTATTTTCATCCTTAACAATCACAGAGTTAGAATCTCCTCCCAGCAGATTTGTAGGAGAAAAGGGGCCTGAGCTTAGTGTCTGTGCACCACCTTGAAACACAAAACACATTTTATCATTAATATCTTTGATACAATTGTTTTCAAAGCAAAATTAAATTAACCAGACACAAAATAGTTACCAGAAGTATCCATGGATTCCTCTCCCTCACTTCCTGAACCAAACTGTTTCAGCAGGTCCTCCGCAAGAGAAGCAGTAATATCTTTTGGAGAGAAAAATGCCTGAAGATCTTGATCAGAGAGATCATAACTTCCAGTCGTTCCTTGAGCCTTATTTTGGTTATTTTGGGGATATTGGTTCTGATTGAAGCCCGAAAACTGTTGCTGTTGCGGCTGAGGCTGTTGAGTTTGCGGGAGTTGTTGTGCTGACTGTTGGTACTGCTGGTAGGGCATGCCTGGTTGACTGTTTGCTGTGGCAGCAAAAGTGCTACTTGTTTCAGAAAATCCAGATTGAGGTGCGACACCAGTCTGCACAGGGGAACAGGAAAACCAAAGTAAATAAGCGAAAACAATTTCAATTGATAGACAAATATCTCAGCAGAGAGCTGAACTTACTGCTTGAGGGGGTCCTGTTTTCACAGCAGGTTGCTGCAAAGGCTGTTGTGGGGGCCGGGCCACCTGTGCCTGAGGCTGAGCAGCACCAGCACGAAGCTGTTGCTGTTGTAATCGCAGCTGCTGCTGATGTTGCTGCATCAACCGGAAATGGTGCTGCAACTGTTGCATTTGTGCCGTCTGTTGAGGATTCAGCGTCTCAACATTGGCTTGGAAGAAATGCAGCATCTGAATTTGCTGCTGGTTTAAGTAGTACGGAGGGAGCTGTTGTGCTTGTGGCGCCTGAGGCGGCCGAGCTCCAACCATGCCATTGTCCACTTCTCCATTGGGCTGCAGCAAGACATAAATAGTGAAATTGCTTAAGAATTTAACAGAGAAATCACATGACTTCAAGAAGAAATGGTGCACTACCTTGAAGCGCTTGGCGTTGGGGCCAGGAACACCCCCTGGGTATGGTGGGGGAGGCACAGCCCCTCCGTTCACTCCATTCACGTAAGGGTTCGGCTTAGGCCCACCCTGCTGAGCCATGCCTGGATGACGCTTCTGTTGCGGCTGGTGTTTTGAATTCCAGTCACTAACAACAGGAGTGTTCCAGGCCTCCTCAATTGTGGGCAGCTCGGCCCTGAGAAAAGATAATTAAAAACAGAGTTAGTTCAATGTTTGGTCAACCACAGAGCAAGAGGAAAGTAAATTGTTAACAAACAACACGAGACTTAATGTTCCAACAAACACTAACTTGCTGGTAATGCTAGGCATTGGAGTTTTTGCCAGTTGTGTCTGAAGAAAACTAATGCGCTGGCTAATATCAGAGTTTGGAGTTTCGGTGTTCTGAGGACGAGCACTGATATGCCAGGGTTTCAATGGACCTGGTTCTGAAGAGCTAGTTCCAGCACCAGCCGCCTTCTCTTTGCTTGCACGCACAGAATGAATGTAGCAGGCCAAGGCGTCTTTCAGCTGGCTACAACTTTCATACAAGATCCCTGTCAAAGGAATAGCATTAGAAAAGGTCAAATCAACATATTACAGTTGAACACTTAACTGAATTAATTTCGGAATAAATGAAGTTAAGATAGGTACCTAAATTTATCCAAGATGCAGAATGACACTTGTCGAGCTGAACAGCACAAACATATGCCTGTAAAGCGTCCACGTACTGCTTTTGCTGTTGGTAAAGTACTCCTATAGAGCACCAAACATCGGCAGTTGGAGTTGTCTTCTCTACTACATTCCGGTAAGCATCAAAGGCATGATCTGCTTTGCCTATTGTAGCATAACACCTTCCTAATAGATATAATGTTTGGCCAGAATTGCTGTCAGCTTCACGAGACTTTTCTAAACAGCGTATAGCCAATGTCATGCGCTCACTTTTACTTCCAAATGCTTCCACATTGTGGTACATCCATCCTGAAAGAGATCAAAAATAATTAAAATACATGTTTTAAAGTTCCTATACACGGTTAACAAATTGTCAACCCTTTATTTACCTAGCTGCCTATAGATGTCAGCCTTCAAATGTAACGGTAGGTCCTTCTCCTTCAACAACTGCTCATAGAGTTCCTTTGCAAGCTTATGCTTCTTCTGAACCTCATACAAGTGAGCGATGTGGAATTGAACTGCAGAAACAAAATAAACAAGTGAGGTGGACGTTCACCAGGAAGCATCGCGGTCCAGCGAATGCGACACTGCGGCAGTTAGAGTGCTCAAGGTCCGCGACAGGGCGGTCTTCTCTACTCACTCTCTAGTTTGCAGAAGGTGCTGGGCGACGCGTCCACGTACGAGAGCTTGAGGTGCTTCAGGGCCGTCTCAGGGTCGTTGTTCACCTTGAACATCAACCCCAGGCGCAGGTGCACTTCGTTGGCTCGCTGGAAGACGGGATCCACGTAGAGCACTTGCTGGAACGCCCTCACGGCCCTGCAACACAGACGGAAGGCCACCGTCAACGACCGCAACAATCGAGCAACAATCAGGACAGAAGCGCGGAGGCGCGGAGCGGGGCTGGCTAAGTCGTCTTACGCGAGACACTGAGAGTATATAGGCAGGACCGCCTGAGCAAGGACGCTGACACTGCTGCACACTGCTGCACCCCACTGACACCGCCACTGCAAGGACCAGCTGAGCGGACCGCGGACCGCCAAAGATTGACTGCCGGCCGGCCAGACCTGGCTCCCCTGGCTGGGCGGCAACTGTCTGCCTGCCTGCCTGCCCGGCCCGGCCGGCCGGCAACACCAGGACCAGGCGGCTGGCGGCAGGCGGCACCGACCGAGCAGGCGGGCAGCGCGAGCGGGGCGCGACGCGGCCAGGACCGGCATGAATGAATCAAGTGACGCACCGGCGGGCGGGCCGCGCCGCGCCACGCGGGCCGGGATACGGGGAAATACTACTGACGAGTAAGTTACACACAGAGCCGCCGGGCCGGGCCGGGCCAGCCGGGCCGGGCCAGCCCGCGCAGCGCGGCCGTGGCCCAACGACGCTTCGTCATGCGCACGCGGCCGGATTCCAACGGACATCCCGATCCGACTTCCGCTTCCATGCCGCCCCTTGAGACTTCGGGCGCGGCAGTCCGAAGCAGTGCACTAGTGGAAGCAGCCGATGTGCAGTCAACACCGGGCCGACTGTCTGCGCATTGCAGTCTATGCACAACTCCGCTTGGCGCATTCTCCCCGCGCTTGGCGTCCCCGCCGAGGGGGCAACCACTCAAGAAACCATGTGGTCCCCTAGAGCGCCGGAAATCTCTGAAAATCGGAAATCTTCCCCCAAAAAGGGGAAAAAAACAAGCAAGTTTAGGGCGTAATATCGGTCGAAATCTTGCGAAATCCGTAGTCCCCAAACATACTAAGTGGTTGCCCCCCTCGATGCCGGCCCAGCCAGCCACCACCGCGTGGCCGGACCAAGCGGGCCACTCATTACAAGGCTGGCTGCCGCCGCTGCCGCCGCACTAGAGAAAGTGTTCGAAAACTGCAGCCGCGGACCGGACCCACAGCAGGATAATGAGAGCGATTAACGCTGTCATTGCGAGGCCCACCACCCCCGGCGAGGCCATTGGCGCGGCGCCGTCCATCGGCGGGGACCTCCCTGCGGCCGGCCGCCGTGTGCAGGATACAGCGGTACAGTACACTCGCGGTTCCGGACTTTCTCGTCCGCCCGCTTCCGGCCGCGACGGAGGCTTCCTGGAGCCGCTGGAGCGCACCGCCGAAGACTCATCGCGCCGCCCATGCGTCATCGCGGAGGCACAGGATCCGGAGGTACTTCTCGTCTCTCTCGCACTCATGGGGCGTCGCGTGCAGGTGCGAGAGAGAGACAGACTCAGTCTGCTGGCGGAAACTACACCGCGACGACCATTCGCGCTCCGCCATCATTGGCATCGTGTCACACGACATGTTCCAACGACCGAATTCCGATTCAAGAGCGCAAGGGTGCTGGGTGCTCCCCTCTCCGACTCCGTACTGTATCCGCAAAGCGAAACGTACAGTACTGCTGTATACCTCATTTGCGGCCCCGCCGACCCGGAACAGTCGGTCGGAGGGGCTGAACGTGACCGAAGACCCCCGTTGGCTTCATTGTCATTTGAATGAGGCAACGAGAGAAAGGGAGGGTAGGGAGGAGGAGGAAAAAGGGGGGGGTGAGGAAGGAGTCCCCAGGGCGTTAGCCCCGTCACCACAGCGCCACGCGACGCCACGCCGCGCCCCACTCAGTAAAAATAACGCTTCAGCCTGCAAGGACGTCGCCCGGGTGGAAAGGAAAAATGAAGGGGGGGGGGAGGATTTCCCATATATCGGGCGCACCGGGAAAAGTATAAGAACCGCGCGGCGTTCATTGGGTGGGCCCTGCCATCTTTTCCGCCTCGCCTCGACCGGCCGCAGCCCGTCTTATGGCCTCGCTGCGATTCCGCGCGTGAGTACCGCCGGGGTTTTATGCACTATAATCGTCGCTCACTCCAACTCGGCCCCGCTGCCATCACAACACCGCCGTGCCTCCCTGCCCTGCTCGCTCTTGCGGCACAGCCCTGCATAATGGTAGAGCATAAGGACGGCGGCGTGCGGCACAGTGCGCTGCACCGCCAACGATACATATTCCGGTCGTCGCCCCGTCTCCCTCGCACCTCCGCGGCACGGCCGGCACGGCCGGCGAGCGAGAGAGAGACAGGGCTTGATTCACCGGCATCGGCCGGCACGGCGTTGCCCCGCGCAAGACCAACACCAACTAGGTCAGCGTCGGGGCAGCGCCGCCAAAGGGCTCGCCGTGGGTGGCGGCCGCGGACCCCGCGCACCGTCGCTCTGTCTCTCTCGCACCCGCACGACTCGGGCCCCGGCCCCGCAAGTCCGCTGTACGTCGTCAAGTCCGACGGCCACAGCCGGGCCGCCAGCAAAGTACAGTAGTACAGTACACCGTCCTCCCCCGGCCTTTCTTCCCGGGTGCGCGCCGCGCGGCCGAACTGGGTCACCTGCCTACTGTACTGCACGGCCTGCTGCACTTGCTGCTGCGCGACCCTCATTAGGGGTGCAGCCTTGATGAGCGGGGACGGCGTCACGCTCGAGGCCACGCGTGACCCACATCCAGCGCCGCCGCCGCCCGCGAGGGTGGAGCCCGCCCAGCCGCCGCTGCAATGCAATGCACCAAGAACGTTTTCTACGTTACGTAAGCCCCGCCTAGCCGCGCCGCACAGTGGGTCAGAAGACCGTGGAGGCGGACAAAACTCTAGACGCGTTGCGATCTCCAGAGTCGCTAAATGGGACTCGAATCGAACGTGTGACCCCCACCAATGGATTCCTTGTTTGGAGAGCAATCCATGGCGTTCGATTCGAGTCCCATCTAGCGACTCTGGAGCTCAAAACGCGTCCGAGATTTTGGCCGCCTCGACGGTCTTCTGACCCACTGTGCGCCGCGCCCCGCGCCAGCCGCACAGCCGTCGGGCCGGTCGGCCGGTCCTCTGGTCCTCCGCCTCGGTCAAGCTGTGCGTCACCGGGACATTGAAAGGGACACACTCCGCGCGGCACAGGGCGGCACGTGCCACGCGCAGCCAAGCGCACCGCGGCCCAATCCCAGCAATGTCGTCTCGACGCGCGTCATCGGGACAGCGCGCGTCACGGGGCAATGTGCCCTCTGTACATATCCCTCTCTCGGAAAGAGTAACGAGACACCTCGAGTAAGACAAGAGCAGTGTACTGTACATTCATTCATCCCTGAGGAGGCAGCGGCGACCGTTTGTTATGCAGGCCTATTCTTGGTGCCACCATGAGTGTGGCAAACAGCCTCGAAACGTAGCCCAATCTAAGTACAGTAGGCTGGGTCCGTGTCCCGCTTCGGGACTTTTCACAAACCTATCGGCAAGTGGCCAAACAAGTGTGCTTGACAAGTGTCATCGGGTGTCAGCGCGTGGACACGTGTCAAGCATACAGTGTACATGTCGCCATTCTGGAAACAGTGCGACCGCAAGTCTGACGAATGGGACAAAGACGTGACCTTGAGGTGTGGCTTCATCGATATTGCGTGGGTCACATTTCAGACCTCGAGAAGTCGATTCATTCACGAGACACCGGACTCGCACCACGTGACAGGCTCATGCTTCCACCGCGGCAATGTCAGCAGACGGATTCCGCCCAAAGCCAGGGTGGCCACAAACTTTGGAAAGCGAAATTCCCTGACAATTCCCTGACCAAACCTGAGCCATACATTAGAGATTAGTGAAACGTATAAATTAAAGATTTCCCTGACAGCTAGCCATTTTCCCTGACGATTCCCTCCCTGACAGATTTTCATTTCCCTGACATGTGACCACCCTGAAAGCGGCAGTTGGTCTGTCTCTCTCGCGCCCACAGGGAGGGGCGTCCTTCCATGGGTGCGAGAGAGAGGGGCCGGGGGGCGTGGTTGTCGGCCGCTGCCGCTGAGGCACAGGCCGCCGGCCGAGCGGCCGCGCGGAACGGAGACGGGGCAAGGAACCCGTCGTCCGGGGCCGCCACCGCACCGCCAAGGTCAATTTATGGTCACTGACCCTCTCCCACCTCTCTCCCTCGAGGCGGCTCTCCGGAGAGGGAGAGGGAGAGCGCGAGCGAGAGAGAGAAGAGAGAGAGAGAGAGCGAGCGAGAGAGAAGAGAGAGAGAGAGAGCGCGAGCGAGCGAGAGAGAGCGCGAGCGAGAGAGAGAGAGAGAGATTTGATTTGATTTGATTTATTAATCTTTAAGGTACATACAACGGGACTGAAGAGTCCCACGAGCGTACGTACCGCTCTCAGAATGCAAAGTAAACATCAACACAAGGTAGAGGATTAACAAACTTAACAAATGGAAGGAAAATGACTGTTACACACATAATTACAATATCACACACCAGTAGCACGACAAAATTATCTGTACTAATATCAGTAACTTAACAGTAACTCTGCTTTAATTTCTCTTTTGAACGAGTTGACTGACAAAAAGGGCAGATAACTGTAACCCTCGAACAGGTTAAAGGCTCTCGATGAGGAAATGCAGAACGACTTAGAGTATTTGGCCGTTCTGTGTTGTGGAATCAAAATTCGGTCAGGATGACGCATAGAGAAGCTAAACATTTCATACAGATAGTGAGGAGTTTCTGACTTAAGGACTTTCCATAACAATGTCGCCAAGCTTACTGTTCGTCTATCTTGGAGCTTTAACAATTTTAACTCGGCATAGCAAGGTGTAATGTGCTCGAACACTTTAGATCCAGTAACAAAACGAATACACACATTTTCAGCTCTTTGAAGTTTCACAGTGGTGTACTGATTCATATCAGTGAAAAGGGCCGCTCCATAGTCAAGGTGAGGCAATATTAGACTTTGAACAATACGTAATTTTATCGTTCTAGGTAGGCAGTCAAAGCTACGCCGAGCCTGGGCAAATGTGGCAAATACTTTACTCACAACTTTGTTCGCATGCTGTCTCCAGCTCAGTGTCGAGTCAAAGGTAACTCCAAGATTTACAACTTCATCTTTGTAAGGCACTGTGGTATCGTTAATACTAATCAAAGGAGCTTTTAGTTGATCCAACCTATTAATATAAGGTCCAGACCCTATGATGATCGGTTGAGTTTTATTAACATTAAGAGTGAGGTTGTGCCCAGAGATATACTTAACTAGGTTTGCAAGATCAGTGTTCATCAATGAAACTGTCCTATTAATATCATTAATATCAAAGTGGATGTATAATTGTGTATCATCTGCATAAAGGTGATGTTTAACATTACTAAGGATACTGGGAAAATCATAAAGGTACAACACAAACAGTAATGGACCAAGTACACTGCCCTGGGGCACCCCAGTCTCTACCAAAGACCAGTCAGAGATGAAGTCGCCGGACAGAACTCTCTGCCACCTATTTGACAGATAATCAAGAAACCATTTTATGACGGATTCAGAAAAACCAATATTTCTGAGTTTGATCAAGAGCAGCTTATGGTTGACTCTGTCGAATGCCTTACTAAAATCCAATAACACTAGTAGGGTCAGTTTCCTCTGATCAATGGCCAACCTTATATCATCAGCAACCTTTAGCAGAGCTGTAGTGGTACTGTGTCCCTTTCTAAATCCCGACTGAAGTGGGTTCATAATACTGTTACAAATAACATACTCATACATCTGATCATGGACTATTTTTTCAAGAACCTTAGCAAAAAGACATAAGATGCTCACTGGCCTAAAGTCAGCACATTGAGATGGATTAGAGACCTTAGGAAGTGGTAAAACGTTTGCACGCTTCCACAATGACGGAAACACACTAGACTGGAGGCAGAAGTTAAATACATGTTCTAAGACAAAAGCAATTTCATCAAGAAAGAGTTTTATGAATTTTAAAGATACATCGTCAACACCAACCGCATTAGAGAGAGAGAGAGAGAGAGAGAGAGAGAGAGAGAGAGAGAGAGAGAGAGAGAGAGAGAGAGAGAGAGAGAGAGAGAGAGAGAGAGAGAGAGAGAGAGAGAGAGAGAGAGAGAGACAGAGAGAGAGAGACAGAGAGAGAGAGAGAGAGAGAGAGAGAGAGAGAGAGCGAGAGAAAAGAGAGCGCGGGCGCGGCGTGTTGATTCGGATTAGTCATCATCGCGGTGCCTCGTCAGCCAGGGCGCCTCACGGTGCGCCAGCACGCACTGCTGCCGGGAGAGCAGCCCAACCTCTCTCGCACTTCCGAGCGTCCTTCTCGACTGCGCCTCTCTCGCAGCAACTCTACAAATGGAAGTGTGTATTCAGTATGCATCTGCCGACCTGCAAGTACACATCTGTAGATGCATACTTAGCTGAGTACACATTTGCAGATGCATACTTGGCTGAGTACACATCTGTAGATGCATACTTAGCTGAGTACACATTTGCAGATGCATACTTGGCTCAATCCACGCCTAGAACGTATGCATCTGTATAGGTGTGTACTCAACTGAGTATGCATCTGTGCAGGTGTGTACCGTAGATGTGTACTTGAAGGTATGCATACTGAGTACACACTTCAGTTTGGAGAGCAGGCGACCGGATACCGGATATGCGTCGCCGGTTGCATCCAAAACTCGGAAGAGGTGTCTCTTCGTCCGGATCCATGCAGCGATCGACGGGCCGGCAAAACTAGGCCAACCAGAGCGACGGGTAGTAGCGCTGTCACAGTGGGCCGCCGCCGTGTCACGGCGCGTCACACCACGTGGGCCAAACGACCAGCACCTCCACAAACACAACTTGAGTGCGCCGTGACGCAACAAGGACGGGTTAATCGTCCCATGCCTGGCGCTTCCTAGCGTTGCCTGCTGCCGTCCGCCTGTACCGCCAGTTGCAAAAGTATCTCACTCTCCGGCCGGGGTTTTTGCGGTCCAACCGATGTAAACCGTTTAATATGGAGAGGTAAGGGCAAGCGAGCCGCTTGTGTCTCTCTGTTCAAGCAACAATCGGCTCCCTCACTAAACCCCTCTATATTGAACGGTTTGGACGCTATGGGACCGAAAAAACCCGGCCGGAGTGTCAGATATTTTTGCAACTGGTGGTACCTCCGCACAGCTGACGGCGCGTCCGGCGGGGCGGGGGCGGGGTGAGGAGAGGGGGGGGGGGGGAGGAGGAGGCGGGGCCGTGCGCTGTTGCCGCGCCGCCGCGTCGCAGGAGCGCACACGGACAGGACGAGAGACAGAACAGTCAAGACAACTGTGAGAAGTTTTGCTGCGTGGTGGAATCGGGAAAGTTATACACGTACTTGGCGCGTTTGTTGCACGCACACAATCAGGGGGCCCTCTTCGCATACAGGCTATCAGGCCTGGTCCGGGACAGGACACGCATACCCCGGGGTGCTATCGGCACCGCTCCACCTCGCGCTTATCGATGTCCACGTGCTAAAACGGCGGGCCCCGGCACCAAGCGGGCACACGCACCGTCCTAAGCAAACTGGGCCAGCAGACGCCGCCGCGCCGCCGCCCCACACTCCAATCGCACGCGCGGACACAAAGCCTTCCGCCCCAAAAGCCGCAGCGGCAGGGAAAACAACATGTGGGCGGTCCACCCCGTCCTGGACGCGCACTCACGCACACACGCACACGCGCACGCACAGCGACAGGTGCAGCCTCTGCCTCCCAGTGGGCCAGGTGCCCCAGACACGCCCGCCACGCCCAAGGCAAAGGCCCGCGCCGAAGTGCCGCACAGTGGGTCAGAAGACCGTCGAGGCGGCCAAAACCCCGGCCACGTTTTGAGCTCCAGCGACGCTAAACGGGACTCGAATCGAACGTGTGACCCCACCAATGGATTCCTCGCTTGGAGAGCAATACAATGGTGGGGTCACAAGTTCGGTTTGAGTCCCATTTAGCGACTCTGGAGCTCAAAACGCGTCTAGAATTTTGTCGGCCTTAACGGTCTTCTGACCCACTGTGTGCCGTCGAGTCAAAGGCCAAGCAAGCCCTTCTGCACCTGTGCCCCGCCGCCCTGCCGCCCCACAGTCGTCGCGCTGTCTCTGTCGCGCTCACGGGTCGCGCCGCTAGGGAGCGAGAGAGACCACGCGGACGCGACCGCCGGCACCTGTTGCCTGCCGAGACAGTCTTGTCCGCCTCTCCTCCGGTAAGTACCAAGCCAGGACCCAACGAGAAACCCGTTGCCGAAGGGTCGCTAATAAACCCGCCGAGTGCCATTTGGATTCTCGAATCGTTTCATAAAAGCGACAAAAACGCGTCACAGCCGAGGGGTCCCTCACTCTGAATTTGCCTTACACAGATTGTTCGATTGTGTCGGATTGCATGGGATTCTGTATGATTTTGTCGCGCTTTTTGCCTACTTACAGGCGTTTTTGACGCAAGATTGTGGGATTGTCTCCTCCTACATTGTTGGAGTGGGGCACCCCTTGGTCACGGCCGTGTTACGGGGCCACGGCCCCGCAGGCTGACTCCGCGAGCTCTGCTGTCGCCGCGGTCTCCCTTGCACTCGTGGGGCGTCCCGTGAGGGTGCGATAGAGACAGAGAGACCTTGCGGATGCGGGGGCTCGTAGCTCGAAAAACGGGCCTTGTGGATCTCAGCAGGTGTAGACGGAAGAGCAGCGCTCGGAATCAAACCAGCACGGCCCTGCTGGCTCGTAGGCCCGCCAGACTCACCGCACCATGCCGCAGAATCCCTGATCCCCTTCCCACTGATGAGACAAAGGAGTTCGACGCACGCAAGCACACTCTCACACACGTAGAGGTAGAGGAGCCGCGCCCCCTCCTCCGCCGCGACCGCTCTTATTTCTTACTTCCTCCACCTGCCAAGCCGCTGCCAAGCCGCCGAAACCCTTTTCCTTTTCTTTTTTTGGTGCCTCCCGAGAGCCGATGCCGTGCCGATGAAACGGCGCGACACCTCAAACGGAATGCAAACTGGCTGCTCCGTCTGTCCGGCTCCGGCCGGCCGCCGCCATGACGGCGTCCTCGGCGACGACGTCGCATGGGTGCGGGCGGGCTGCCCGTGACCAATCGCCGCCCGCATTCGTCGCGGTCTCGTTGCCCGCGCTGCTGGCCCACAGTGTGCTGAGCCAACGGGCGGCCAACGCGCCACCCTCTCGAGGCAACAGGACGCCCCTGCACTGCAAGTCGCGACGCGGTCGGCCAGTGCACCCGCCACTGCCGGGGCGGTGCAGGGTGGCGCATACCAGAGCAGCAGCCCCGCAGGCCGCTGCCAAAGAGCCGTTTCCCGTCTCCGCCGCACTCACAGGGCGCACCGCAGCACCGCAGGGATGCGAGAGGGACGAGGGCGATGAAGCGACTCTGCGGAATCGCTAGGCTGGACACCTGCCAGCCAGCGCACCAGAGGACGGACGGACGGACGGACGGACGCAGCCAGCAGACTGATTCCGAGAGTCGTTTTCACCTCTCTCTCTCTCTCTCTCTCTCTCTCTCTCTCTCTCTCTCTCTCTCTCTCTCTCTCTCTCTCACCACCACGGGACGCCCCGTGAGTGTGAGAGAGACAGCGACGAAAACGACTCGCGCGTCGCGACGCCGACGGGTGGGGCGTCGCGACGCCGAGAGACCGCAGCGGAAGCAGCGCCGCGACGCGCTCCACTGCAAGACGCTCGGCGGCCGGAAGCACGGCTGCACTGTCTGCTCCACGACCACCCTGGGAATCCTGTGTACAAATTGACTGGTAACCTCCGGAAATCCATGCCGTAATCACGTGTAAAATTCTGCTGAAATTCTGCCCTTTTTTTTTAACGATTTTGAGCCAATTTTTTAAAATGTTACGCGAAATCCCTAATAAAGTTCCCATAATCCCGTAATCTTGTGTACACCTGAAATGAGAGTGGCGGAGTAGTTTGTACACGATTCCTAGAAGTGTTTACCCCCTGGGCGCCTCGGCGCCATGACCCGCGGGTCGCGCGGCTAGGACTCGCTTCGTCGCTACCCGAGTAAGGACGACTTTTCTTGGTCCAATTCTACACTGCTTACACCCAGTCCTGTGCTTACACCTGCACAAATACGGCAACAGTCACGCACAATGAGAGAACATCAACATTCAAGTGTGTGCGACAAGTCTGCGCCGCACCTCGGGCCGCACAGTGGGCTGCATGCTACGCTTCATTACCGGCGGACATTCAGGGCGATGGGCAATGCGAGTGCGGGATCGCACCGTCACGGCACCGGCCCGACGCCCCGTCTCTCTCGCACCTGCGCGGAGCGCGGCCACGCCCCGCGAGTGCGAGAGAGACGCTATGGGCGCCGAGGGCAGTGGCCCACAAAAGCGAGCCGTATTTCACTGGAGAACAAGGCGAGTGCGGCAGACCTGTCAACGCAGTTGTCAACGCGCCGTCGTGACACATAGTCCAGGAAACGAAGTCAAAAAGACGCAGCAACCCAGAACAAAATTTTGTAAAGCTGGATTCTAGTGGGTATGATGTAGTTTGATGTGCTGAACCGGATTCCGAAGAGTCCACCTTTCCAAACCCTGTGCGTTAACCGGAAATTGAACAAAAGGGCCTAAATGCAAGGGTTTGTGGTATCCGCTCTAGCGCCGAAACTAATATTGCGATTTTGACCGGACAAGTGTCAAAATGTACAGAAAAGAACAAGGAACAAATCCACTGCAGAGCATAAGTCGCGCAATGCCTAATTGTAGTCGCAAATTTGATTTTACTGAAATGTATCCGATTTCACAACAAAGTTTTTGAATATATCACATCATATCTTTTTATCGAGACTTAAGATCGAAAAATCGTCCGAGCTAACGTTGTGCGCCAACTCGTCAGCTACACGTCGGTGTCTTCGGTTTTCCGATCCACCTCACCGTTTAAATTCTAGCAGCCTTGAACTGTAGCGGTGCAGATGTCCTCCGCTGCGCGCCGCAGCCGGGGCGCGCGCGGCCCCGCTGCTCTCCCCTCCACTCTCGGCCTCGGTCGCGTCTGGAGGCAGGGTGTTGTCTCCCTCGCTCCCTTTGTAAACGCATCAGTGCGGGAAGGGTCGTGCATACCTGCTGTTTCGGAGCCCGGCAGAGCGGCCGGCTCGGATGTTTACGGCGCGCAATTCCTACTTCGAAGTTTTAGTCATCAAAATAAATTTTGTTGAAAGAATGGTTTGTTGAGCTTGGTAGAACGCAACGAGATCTTCTGCCTGGTTTTTCTTCCACAGTTCTCGGAGGATTTTTTCGCCTTGTTTTGTGCGAAAGGGCCTAAGCGCGTTCAAAGCCCTACGCCGAAAACGGCGGCACCTATAAATGCCGGACTGACGCTAAAATAACCGGAATGCAACAAGGAAACGTTTAAGCATCCACCGATTTAGTTAAATAAAATAATCCAGCTGCAATCTTTATTTTACTATTTTCTTTCATTGCTTTCTTCCCAACTTCTAACGCACGACTGCTTGTAAATGGAGCCGAAACCGCAAAATGAGTCCCGAGTGATCACCAAGCGCCTCTGTTTCACCTGCATTTAAGTATTTTCAGAATTTCGCTAAGTGCAACCGTTGCCGAATAAAATCAGTCAAAAGGCAACGGCGCGCCAAAGCCCCGCCGCGCAGCGCCGAGCGAACCGAAGGGAGCGCGGCAGACAGACGAGCTATCGCCACGTCCAAACGGGGAGGAAATCGAAAAACTGGCCCCGAGGGAGCGTCAAGCACTGATCTTTTAGCTACACGTAGGTGCTTTCGGATTTGAGCTAGATCAAACTGCTGTGAAGGAATCTCAATGCGAAGGCGGGCGGCCAGCTTAGGAGTGCGGTGCGCAGTATGCGCAGTGGCGCGGCATTGTCGGATTTGGGCAGAAAGACATTTCTGCCGCGGCCGTTTGACCTAGCTCAAATCCGAAAGCACCTACGTGTAGCTAAAAGATCAGTGCTTGACGCTCCCTCGGGGCCAGTTTTTCGATTTCCTCCCCGTTTGGACGTGGCGATAGCTCGTCTGTCTGCCGCGCTCCCTTCGGTTCGCTCGGCGCTGCGCGGCGGGGCTTTGGCGCGCCGTTGCCTTTTGACTGATTTTATTCGGCAACGGTTGCACTTAGCGAAATTCTGAAAATACTTAAATGCAGGTGAAACAGAGGCGCTTGGTGATCACTCGGGACTCATTTTGCGGTTTCGGCTCCATTTACAAGCAGTCGTGCGTTAGAAGTTGGGAAGAAAGCAATGAAAGAAAATAGTAAAATAAAGATTGCAGCTGGATTATTTTATTTAACTAAATCGGTGGATGCTTAAACGTTTCCTTGTTGCATTCCGGTTATTTTAGCGTCAGTCCGGCATTTATAGGTGCCGCCGTTTTCGGCGTAGGGCTTTGAACGCGCTTAGGCCCTTTCGCACAAAACAAGGCGAAAAAATCCTCCGAGAACTGTGGAAGAAAAACCAGGCAGAAGATCTCGTTGCGTTCTGCCAAGCTCAACAAACCATTCTTTCAACAAAATTTATTTTGATGACTAAAACTTCGAAGTAGGAATTGCGCGCCGTAAACATCCGAGCCGGCCGCTCTGCCGGGCTCCGAAACAGCAGGTATGCACGACCCTTCCCGCACTGATGCGTTTACAAAGGGAGCGAGGGAGACAACACCCTGCCTCCAGACGCGACCGAGGCCGAGAGTGGAGGGGAGAGCAGCGGGGCCGCGCGCGCCCCGGCTGCGGCGCGCAGCGGAGGACATCTGCACCGCTACAGTTCAAGGCTGCTAGAATTTAAACGGTGAGGTGGATCGGAAAACCGAAGACACCGACGTGTAGCTGACGAGTTGGCGCACAACGTTAGCTCGGACGATTTTTCGATCTTAAGTCTCGATAAAAAGATATGATGTGATATATTCAAAAACTTTGTTGTGAAATCGGATACATTTCACTAAAATCAAATTTGCGACTACAATTAGGCATTGCGCGACTTATGCTCTGCAGTGGATTTGTTCCTTGTTCTTTTCTGTACATTTTGACACTTGTCCGGTCAAAATCGCAATATTAGTTTCGGCGCTAGAGCGGATACCACAAACCCTTGCATTTAGGCCCTTTTGTTCAATTTCCGGTTAACGCACAGGGTTTGGAAAGGTGGACTCTTCGGAATCCGGTTCAGCACATCAAACTACATCATACCCACTAGAATCCAGCTTTACAAAATTTTGTTCTGGGTGAAAACCTTCGTTTCCTGGACTAACAGTCGACACCCTGCCCGCGTCCGTGACAGTGCCCCTGACCCTCCGCATCAGCACAGGTGTACTACAGGTGTATATACAGGCACGGCCAGCCATTCAGCCGGGCGATTTGGCGGCGCTGTCCCACTCACACCCTGGCCCCATGAGGGCGACAGAGACAGAGCGACGAAACAACCCTTCTGTGTGGGGGCGCGGCGTGGCGCCGCGGACCCAACAGGAGTTCGTTACCCCCTGGGCCCCCCAACCCCGTCCAGCGGGCTGCACTGTGACCGCGCGGCGCTCCAGTGGGCTGATGATAAACCGTGCTTTTGAAGCTCCCTCTCCCTCTCCCTCTCCCTCTCCCTCTCTCTCTCTCTCTCTCTCTCTCTCTCTCTCTCTCTCTCTCTCTCTCTCTCACTCACTCACTCACTCACTCACTCACTCACTCACTCACTCTCTCTCTCTCTCTCTCTCTCTCTCTCTCTCTCACCCCCACGGGGCGCCCCGCGAGACAGACTAGCGTTTGCAACGACCCGCTTCAGGCTCCACGACCTCAGCCTCAGCGACAGGACCGAGCGACAACCCGATTCAACCAGCCGGCCGGCCCGAGGTGCTGCAGACTAAGAGTCGTTTTCGTCGCTCTGTCTCTCTCGCACCCTTGCGCGATGCCCCATGAGTGTGAGGGGAGGGAGGGAGGGAGGGAGGGAGAGAGAGAGAGAGAGAGAGAGAGAGAGAGAGAGAGAGAGAGAGAGAGAGAGAGAGAGAGAGAGAGAGAGAGAGAGAGAGGAAAACGACGCTGCCACACTATATGCAATGCAACTAGACTCTAGCCTTGTAGTGCAGCGAGCACCCAGGCGAGCGAGTCGCGGCCCTTGCTGCATCGCTCTGCATGCACTCAGCGGCCAGGCCGGGCAGGCCTTGCCTCGGCAACCTTTGTCTCGGCGCGCCTGCCGAGCGAGCCATTCAGGAGAGTCCTTTCGTCTCTCTCCCAGCCTTACTCTCCGTAGCGTGAGTGCGACAGAGCGACCCAACGACTCTTCTGAATCGGTCGGGCTGCATTGGTTGTTCGGGCCGCCGCTCAGACCGCCGGGCCGCGACCGCACTATTCGCGCCCGCGGGCCAACGCACACCGTGCACACGGGCAAGCATGCACCGAGCGCACTCCAAGCGCGCGCGCGCGCGCGCGCGCACGCACACACACACACACACACACACACACACACACACACACGCGGAGATAGACCCGTCCGTGGCGCTGCGCCGTGGCGGCGTTGCCGCTGTGCGCCGCGCTGCTGCGGCCAGGCGGCCAGCCGGGCAGGCAGCCCGCTGCAGGGCGCGCTGTTGCCGCCTCGCGGCTGCGCGGCCATGAAGCGGCCCCGGCGTCTCACGTCATCCAACATAACACCCTCCGCCGGCCTACTCCACGCTGCTGCCGCCATCGCGCCCTTCCGCGTGTCGGACCGCGAGGCCGCGATGCAGTGCGGCGTGCGTCAGGCGGCCACAGCTGATGGCGAAGAGCCGCGCACCACCCTGGACTTCCCTCTGTCGAACGCGCCGAGCGGGATAACCGACACCGATGTGTTTTGGGGGCGGGGGGCGGAAGCCGCCACATACACGTTACAGGCAGAGAACCAACAGCCCACTCCCCTCACATTTGGGTCGAGTCACCCCTTTCTGGGAGAGAGATTGCCCTGCCTCCACTTTCGGCGACTCCCGCGCCAAACAGGCAAGGCCCGCCGTTGCCCCGTTCCGTTCCCCTGTCGAGCGGCGCGCCTCATCGCAGGGGGATCCAGGGGTGGACTTCCTCGGCCTCCCTTCCGGCAGCGTCGCTCCGTCTCTCTCGCACTCGCGGGGCGTCCCCGCGCGTGGGTGCGAGGGAGACAGCGACTCAGTCTGGCCTGCAGCAGCTGGGGCCGAGGCAGGCGGCGCGGGGCCGGGCCGGGCCTGCTGCCGCGCACCTTGGCTTGGGGCTGCCGCATGCTGCCGCATGCTGCCGCATGCTGCCGCCAGCCGGGCGACCCCTGCAAGACGGGGGCCGCCGCGGCCGCCGTGCACCAGGTGCTTGCAGGGTTGCGCACGCCCGGCCCGCCTCACCTGGTGTAGGGGGGGCTGCACGGTGCGAGGGGAGGGGCTCCAAGACCTGGTATTTACTACCAGCCAATCAGGGCATCATGCCGGCGGTTGCGGTTCAATCCTGGTCACACACCCGAGAGGTAAGGGTCAACCCACCCCACAGTCGATCAAAACACCGAGACACCCCATCGTGACCGCACGAACAAAGACGAGCACTGTCAGGAACTGAGGGGGAGGGGGGAGGTACTTGCGTCTCCAGCGGGCAAGTGAAACCGGAGTGCTGCGTCGGTCCGTCTCCTGAACGGAGACGACCGGGAAGTGGACAGCGCCGAAGGTGCAGCAGTGGTTCATTCGAGTCAACCCGACGGACGCACTCAAACACGCGCGCGGCCGGTCTGCAGGGATGCGCCCATCCGGCCCACGCCTCCCTTCAAGGACGTCCAAGGACGCGCGGCGCCGCACTTTCCCATTCACAGCTCAGCTGCGCCGCGCCACGCCCACACCGACCGGGTCAGTCGGCAATAAATCCACAGCGAGCCGCGCAGACCAGTTACAGCGTGCATAGTGCAACGCAACCAGGAAACGGCGTGGCGTGGCGCGGCACGGCGTCGCTCAGTGTCAGGCCGCTGGTCAGGGACACGTCACGCCACAATGGCACGCAGGCCCATCCCCGTTGTGCGGACACAAAACACGCAAAAGCAACAGGAGGAGGAGAGAGAGAAAGACGGACGGAGCGAGCCCAGAATGAATCGCATTGTCGCCGTCATGCCCCAAGACAAAGATGCGAGCAGCGCACAGGCGCAGTAATTTGATTATTTCATGTCTTTTTTCTTCTTTTTTTTTTTGAGGAGCGCGCGCACTCGCCGGATCGCGCGTCGAATCGTTTGGCCTGGCCTGGCCGGGGCGCGGCACGGCCAGCAGGTCAGCAACAAAGGCCGGCCCCGCAGCGCCGCGCAGTGCACACAAGGACCAGGACGGCAGACCCCCCGCCCCCCCCCAAAAAAAATGAAACCATAATAGACGTGCAGAGGGGGATGGGAGGAGCTTGCGGGGGTGGACGCCGGAGAAAGAAGAAGAAAACGTTTGGCGAATACGCAAGCCATTTTCAAGAAACGTCTTCCTGTGTCTTCCTCCGCTCGCATCAAAGCCTGGGCAGGGGAGCATGGATGGATGGAAAGAAGGGGAAGGGGAGGGGGAAGAGATTAAACCGAGGGGGGAGACCACCGAACCTGCCCCGCGCACACCTGCCCTGACACTTTCCTCCATCCCCACGGCCAGGCCGAAATCCTCGCTAAAGAGCCGCGGGAGCACTGAGCACACCGTCAAGGGTCGCCCGCCCGACTCCAGTGCACCCCCGACGCGTCCTCACTCCTGGACGGATGCAGCCCCACGGCCGCTCCGCACACTGAGCAGTGCAGGCCCGCACACACCGACGGGGCCGAGCACGCGATAGCACACACCGACGCGCGCGCGCGCCAGGCTGCTGTTGGCGTAGGTCGAGGCGCGCGGGGGCCGGCCAAAAATACAGTACACAACCAGCCGGGCGGGGGAAGGCGGCTATCAACGCGGACGGAATTACCGAATCCATCCGCGGCCTGCCTGGCCCGGCCGGTCCCGGCCCGGCCCCATGGCTCCCCGGCGACATGGGCGACGACGCGACCTGCCCCAAGACGCCGAGGGCCGCACCGCCTGGCGTGAGAGGCGGCGGCGATGAACGTCGCACCCCTATCCTTCCCATCCCCCTCCCTTCCCCCCCCCCCACCGATCCGCGATTTGTCGTTATACGTGACCCCGCGCTCCCCGCGGCAGAGCGGCAGGGGAGGAGAGAGAGAGCGTCGCCGAGGGAGGAAAAGGGTTGCCGTCGTCGGGGGGCAGCGTGCGGCGGCAGGGAGGGACGAGGATGAAAAGGCGTCGTCGGGGCAGCGGCGTAGCCACGCACACGGAGGGGCGGTTTTCGGCGATTCGAACCGAGCGGTGCGAGCGACCCTTCCGGGCCGCTGCCCCCCCCCCCCTCTCCCCAGGGTCGATCTGGCTACGCCGATGGTCGGGTCACTCCGGTCACCGTCACTCCGCCAGCCAGACGAGGCCGGTCAGCTGTTGGCAGGTCGTTGCTGCCGGCAGGCTCAGATTCGAACGAGCACGGAAGCACCCCCCACCCACCCACCCCCTGCCGCCTGCCGCTCAAGGAAGAGCCGAGCCCAGCCCGCCTGCTAGCCTGCAAGCCCACAACTCGTTCCTGCCGGTGCATCCTTCCTCCGGGCGGGCGGACGGACGGCAGAGACGGGCCGACAGACCGACGGCCGGGCGGCGTAAGGTTACTGACTTACCGCACGTGACGTCACACCGGTGCAGCGGATGCGGCTCGGCCCAGCCCAAGGTGCAGGGCGTCGCGAAAAACCCAGGAGGTACTCCAGAAAAAGGCAGGAGAGGGCGAGACAACACTTGCAGCACCACGCCACGCAGTTGCGGGCGAACTTGGATCACTTGTTATTCACACGGGAACACACTTATGGCACAACGACACACTCACACACACACACAAACGATTGACACACGACGACGAGTAGGAACTAACGAACACAATAAACCTAGACACTACGATGAACACAGAGTGCTGAACACACGAGGTTGGGAGGGGGTTGAACACAGGGGGGTTGGCAGTGAAGGACGAGTCCCGAGAGTCTACGACATGGCGCAGACGTCCACGCGACGCCGAGCTCCGAGCGGGGCCGAGCACAGAGCTGCACTGAACGAACAGGGAACACCGCGCGCCGCGCTACGCTACACCACGCCGCCACACCAGGCTACGCGGCTACGCCAGGCCAGGCAGCGCAGCGCCACGGCTCGGCTCGTTGACGGGGCCCCCGCCGTGGCCCGGCTGCGCTCCGCGCTCGGCTCGGCACGCCGGCGGCATGCGCGCGCACCCCACCCCACCCCTCCCTGTCCGATCGCCTCTCCTCCTCCTCCTCCTCTTCCTTCTTTGTCTGCCAACGACGACTACGGGGTGCTCCGGGCGATAGACGGCGAGGGGTTGCGGCCGTCGGTCTGTCTCTCTCGCACCTCAACGAGAAAGCGAGGGAGAGGAATCGGTCCGCTGGCAGCAAGTTGCCGCGGCCAAGTGTCGCCGTCGGCCACCCCACACCCTCCCCTGCCCGCCCCGACCGAGGAGTCCTGCACGGTCCTGCACGGTCCTGCACCCGCCGCCGATCCCAGCCATGCCACCCATTGCCAGGGTGCCGTAACTTATTTGAATTAGAAGGTTTCAGGGTTTGTATCTCCTAAACGGGCTGCGTTATGAAAGTTATGAAGAGAATAACTTATTTTTAGAATTCAATTTCAAAAATAAGTTATTCTCTTGATAACTTTTAAAACGCAGCCCGTTTAGGAGATACAAACCCTGAAACCTTCTAATTCAAATAAGTTACGGCACTCTGCCCATTGCACGGCGTCCGCCAGGCTGCAGAGTCGCTCCCAGTTTGTGCAGACTTGACCTCCAACCTGTGACATCCCTGGCGATACATACCCCCAGGGAGTTCCCCGCAAGGTGGTGGTCCCGACAGCACGCGTTGGCGGCATTGGCCATTTATCGGCCGGCTGGCCCCGCCCCGCCCCACCCCGCCCCGCCCCGCCAGAGATAGTCGGCAATGGCACGCCGCGCAGCAGCGCAGCACAGCACCCCACAACGGAACGGGCCGCCGTCAAAGGGGCGCGGAACAGTGTCACTCGGCACGCGGCGCAGTGGGCCGGCCACGCCGCGGAGGCCAACGACGCCCATTTCGTCGTACACTTATAAGCGAAACTTATACTCACAATTTTCCGGTCACGTGTCAAGCACATTGAAATCCGCAGTACATACTGCGGAGCTTGGACGCGTTTGTGATTTTTAGCGGTCTTGAGGGGACACACAGCTTCCCCATCCGGCGTGCGGAGCACACCGAGTGGGGCGTCGAGCACACGTGCGGCGGGCGGAGGGGCGTGGCACACCGTGTGGCACACCACGGCATGGCCGCCACAACAACAACTTTCTCCGCCGCCTTTGGCGAGAGTTCCTCTCTAACGCAAGCCTAGGGCCGAGACGGACAGGCCGCCCGGAGCGCTCCGGACAGACAGCAGCGCGTCGACGTGTGTGCGGACGCGGAGAGAGAGAGAGAGAGAGAGAGAGAGAGAGAGAGAGAGAGAGAGAGAGAGAGAGAGAGAGAGAGAGAGAGAGAGAGAGAGAGAGAGAGAGAGAGAGAGAGAGAGAGAGAGAGAGAGAGAGAGAGAGAGAGAGAGAGAGAGAGAGAGAGAGAGAGAGAGAGAGAGAGAAAGAGAGAGAGAGAGAGAGAGAGAGAGAGAGAGAGATGAGAGGGTGCGCGCGCGCGCTTTGGACGCACTCGTCACGTTACTACGCCCCTCTGGACAAGCAGGACGGCCGGCGCGTCGTCGAATGAATCATTTTTACCTGGAAACTGGGCCAGCCAGCCTGCCGTCCGTCCAGGTGTGTCCAGGCGCGCGGCGGGGTGGCAACAACCCCCGGCCGGAACGACGCCAGCCCTGCCAGGCTGCACTTCCGGTCGGAAATGGCGCGACGGGCCGCAGGCCGAATCCGAACACTGCTGTCATCGCGTCCCCCTCGCAACCCCCACGCAGCGCGAGTGCGACAGAGAGCAGCAGCAGCAGCGCTTTGGAGCGTCTGGACGGATATTGCGCCAATCAGAGTCCTGGAGTCCAGCTCAGCGCCGAGCGCCCTCATTTGCATGTTGTCACGCGGTCACGCACCGCGCCTGCACCGACGAGGCCGCCAAGGTCACGGGGTGTGTGCGTGCGCCGATTAGCGAAAAAATGTAAAACGCGGCGCGCCGGCCTCACGATGACAGCACGGCGATATGACGGCGGCCGCCGAGACCTGTTGCGACGCGCGAGGCGAGGCGAAGGCAGGGACACTCCAGCCGCTTTGCATGTTATGACGGAGTCATTACCGCGGGGCGGGCGGGGCGGGGCGGGGCGGGGCGGGCGGGGCGGGGCGGGGCGCAGCGCGCAGCGGGGTGCGGTGCATCAGGCGGCGCACACCGCTCCATTTATTCAACGAGTTGAGCGATAAGGGCATGGACACGACACCGCCCCCGTCTCACCGCCCTCTCGACCTTCTTCCCGCAGCATCCGCGTCGAGTCCGGGACGCGCATCGCGGCCGCCACGGCCGCAGCTGCAGCAGGCACACCGAGAGTCGTTTTCGTCGCCCTGTCTCTCTCGCACCCTTACGGGACGCCCCATCAGTGCTAGAGAGACAGAGCGACGAAGGAGTCCCGGAGTCACGAAGGGCCCCAGCGACTCGCTCCAGACAGGGCCTCGCTCGGCCGGACGAGTAAATCGGGAGGAAAGGGGGCTCCCTCCCCAGCAAACCTCCGTCGCGGCCGCACAGTGAGACCGCCGCACCGGCTGAATCAGTGCTGTGGTCGCTCTGAGAGAGAGAGAGAGAGAGAGAGAGAGAGAGAGAGAGAGAGAGAGAGAGAGAGAGAGAGAGAGAGAGAGAGAGAGAGAGAGAGAGAGAGAAGAGGGAGGGAGAGAGAAGAGAGAGAGAACGAGGCAGCCCGGCACGACAAGCCGACAAGCCCCCCGGTGTGGTGTCAACTCCCTCTCGATGAAAACAAACACGCGAAGCCCCTGCCCGCGGGTCCACGCGGCACGGGGGTGAGGGTGTCCACTGTGCGCCCGCGGCCTCCAGGAAGGAAGGACTTCGCGTCCGGCAAGATTGGCGCGGCATGGACATGGGCGGACGTCTGAATCGGCCTCAGACAAAAGATCATCGATGTTTACTCTGAGGAATCGGCACAACGTGCGGTGCAAGTGCGAGAGAGGAATACAGTAGCGACGGAAGCCCGGCCAGCTTCGGCTCGCCCGGCCTGGAGGCTCCAGGCTGGAGGCTCCAGGCTGGAGGCCGCCGCTGCCGCCATCATCCAGGCGTTGCACCTCGCATTGCACCGCGCGACTCGCCGTAATGCCAATCTGCGGTCGGCGAGCATCAGCTGCATAATATCACGTCGGCCGCCTTCGCCGCGCCGCCGTGCCTCGCCCCGTCCCTCTCGCTCCGAGGCGCCCCCCGCGACCGCGAGGGAGACAGAGCGACGCAACCGCCGTCCGGAATCAGTCTGCTTCTTGAGGCGGCGAGATGGCGTCCGGTCTGCGTTATTATTATTATTCCGAGCTGGAACCAGTCCGGGACTGTAGAGCAAGCAAGACGCGGCGGCGTGCGCGTGGAGCGTCGCGGGGGGGGGGGGGGGGGGGGGGCGTCAGCCGCGGGCCGGGGCGGGGCTCCGCGGCGGCCAGGTTCAACAGCCCGTCCATCGGGTCAGGACGGGTCGGCGGGGCGAGGGGCGTGGAGCGTGCCGTGTGTGGCGCCGCCAACTAATACAACATTATTCATGCGGCATAGTCCGCGTCACGGCGTCGCGACGCCCCGCGCAAGGACGCCGCGCTGGCCGACAGGACAGGATGGCACGTCGACGCGCTGCTGCAGGCGCCAGGCGTCCACAGACAGACAGACAGACAGACAGACAGACACACAGACACACACACACATGCGCGCGCGCACACACACACACACACACACACACACACACACACAAAAAAAAACTCGCAAGCGAAACGGCACCTGGTGCAGCTGTCTACTGTGCAGCTGTGTGTGCGTGCACCCCGCGACTGTAACTCCCAAACCTCCCACCCCCCTCTCTCTCCTCTCTCGGTCTCTAACCTCCCCGTCCTATGCCCTAGCTGGCAGCTCAGCCCCACAAACATGTAGAAACGCGCGGGTTGGCTCCCGGCTGCCGCCACAAATCGTTGCAGCCTCGCTGTGCCCCCCTCCCCCTGAGGAGCGCTGGCCGGCACAACAGATCGAATGGAGACACAACATGGCGAGGCGCAGCGGCGCAGCAGCCGGCGCCTCACGACGACGGTGCACCGGGCCGGCCACCGCCATGCGGCACCGCGCAGGACGCCACCAGGAGGTGCGATGCCCCCGAGACCCGACCGGGCAAATCGACCCGGGCACGTCCCCGTCACGTCCCTGCGGCCCCTAGAGGCGCCCCGCACGCCACCCCATGGACTTGCAGCGCCGGGGGCATCGCACGCTTCATGGCCGGGCCGGGCCGCGCCACGCCGGCCGCGCCACGCCGGCCGCGCCACGCCACGCAACGCCGGCCGAGCCAAGCCGGCCGCGCCCCGGCGTGCCAACTTGACGGCGGCCGCCGAATATCTTTCCGAGGCGCCGAAAAGGGCCAACGGCTCGAAAAGGGCCACTAAAGCGGGCGGCCGCGACGCGCCCTCGACGCGCACCCTTGGCCCAGGCCAGGGCGCCCGCCATCCTGGCACCCAGGCTCACCGTCAGGTGGCCGGCCGGGCCCTTTGCGAGCTTCCGGCCCTTCGATGTGCATAAACCCTGCGACCGCCGTCGTGTCGTCCTCCTAGACGGCGGCGTGACGCGGCGCGGCGGTCGGGGAGGGGCGGAGGGGCGTCGTCCTCGTGATGGCGGCGGCACGGCCAACCATAGCGGCGCCACCGCACCCCCCTCGCCCCGAAGCCACGGCACGGCGCGCTCAATTACCCCAAGTGCAATCTTAGAACCCGGCGAGCGTCGCCGCAGGGGCGTTCCGACGCCGCCAAGGTGCAGGCTGCGCGAGCCGCACCGCGCGTCCCGACACCTCCCAACACCAACATCGATATTTGAGGACCCAATGGTCACGTCTGACCTCCCAATACCTCGTTCTTTTCTTCCTAAGCGCGGTTTGTGGGGGGGGGGGGGGCAGTTGCGGCCGCAAACAAGGACGTGTCGTCGTCGTCGCGTCTTCCGCCGCGCGCCGTGGCCGGCGACCTGGCCGATGCGCCGGGCCGGTGCGCCGCCCCGACCCGCCCCACCTTTCTCCGCCACGCGGATGAGACAATCAAAATGTAAATGGATGAAAGCGACACGGCGTAATAACACGCCGCCGCTGGCGGTGCGGGCGCGCTGGCCTAGATGGCCTAGATGCGCGGCGCGGCAACGGTGCGGCCAGTAATCAATACTGCCAAGAGTGGCGGTGGCGGCGCGTAGCGCCAAGCAGCGCGAAGGGCTCGGCGGCGCTGTTGCCAGCTCGGCCGGCCCTTTCCCTTCCAACCCCCTTCCCCCTCCGCCCCGAAGGGCCCCGCCCGGCGCGCGCAGGGCATCGCAGCGAGGGACCCCCACCCGGAAAAAGGACGCCGCCGAGGGCCTTCCCCCATCCGCGGCGCCCCGACGGCCAGACGGGCACCGCCGGCGTGGAAACACGGAACGCTAATCGAACACCTGCACACAGGCATGACCTGACCTAACACACACACACACACGAATGCATGCCGTCCGACGATGACCACATCCCTTTCGGCGAGGCCGGGCGGCGATGTCTCCGCTGCGGTGCAGTGCACCTCGACGCGTCGTTCTCGCGGAATCCAATCGTCACCGCGACACACGCAGCGCCGCCAAGGACCTGGCCGTCGGCAGGGTGATTCCTCGTCGTGCCTCGAGTGCGAGAGAGACAGACGGGCCTCCCGCTGAATCGCAGTCTGCGGAGCCATGTCGCACACCACCGCCGCCGCCTGTTGAGCACGAGGGCGCGACACACCACTAACCACCACGTCGTGAGGCGCGACCGGCAGGGGCGTGTGTGAGAGGCGGTAGATAAGGGCTTGTAGGAGAAGTTATTGCCACTTGGCGTTCCAGCGACGTCTTCACTTCAGAGGAAGCGACGGGCCCGAAACGGCATTGCGATCAAATGGTGGTCTAGCCTCTCAAGTTCAAGACGCAGGCACGATGGCAGACGTACATGTAGGGTTGCCCACCTGGCGGGCGGACCTGCAGACCGATTCAGAGGGTCGTTTTCGTCGCTCAGTCTCTCTCGCGCCTGTACGGAAGGCCCCGCGAGTGCGAGAGAGACAGAGCGACGAAAACGACCCTCTGAATCAGTCTGCTGGTGCCCCCGGGTGCCGCGCCTCTGGGACCGCTCCAGATTTTTCGTTGCACTAACTACACCCTGTATCGAGATGTGCCTTGCAGACCAGTCTCAGCATGCCATGCCTGCCAAAATTCACACCCTCTTGCCAAGCGCGGTGATGAGCAGTACGGCTGAAGGCGAGGCAAGGCGTAGGGCAGGCAGCCGCCGGCCGGCTGCTGACGAGGACCGAACCGTCCGGCCCTCCCTCCGCCTTGCCGTGCATTCGCGTTGGCCGCGCAGCCGCGCCTAGACGGGGTCAATCGCCTCCCATCGGGGGACGTGATCCAGATCCGCTGTCGGTGGTCGCTTCGCTTGCGCCGCTTGCTTCGCTACCCCCGGCGTCGAGCGAGGGGCCAGCTCAGCACAGCGCACGCCACCTCGCGGCCACCGCTCGAACCACGACCGCGGCGCACGCTCGGCGCCAAAATCAAACGGAGCGCGCGGCAGCGACGCCCTCTGGCGGAGACGCCACGAAGCGAGCGCGGGAGGGGGCGGGGAGGAGGGCGCGGGGCGCCGCGGGTCCTATGGGAGAGCGCTGTGCCGCTACGCCCCGCCACGCACCCTGCACGTGTACTCGAGCGGTCCGGGTCAGTGACCGTGGCCGCCGTGGCCGCGGGTACCCCCCTCCCCCTCCCGGCGGGCCACTAGCGTCCGGATGGGTTAGCGTTCGGCCTCCGCCCGACGACCCGCGACAGCCCATGGTTGTCCTGATACCCATGAGGCGACGGCGACACGCAACAAGAACGCCCAGGAAGTCTGGGTGGCCGCGACCCTGCCGCCTGGCAAGACCGACAAAGAGAGGATCCTCCAAGAGCGTCGCCCCAAAGGGTTCCCATGGCCCGAATCCGCCCGGGGCACAGTGGGCCAGCGATCGGCGTTCGGCGCGGAGCAGATCAACAGCGGCTCGCGAGGCCGGGCCCCGGGCCGCCCCGCCCCACGCCGCTTTTGGCAGGTAGCCGCCATGCCCGCGATAGCGGCCGCCGTGCCGCCTGCAGGCAGCCGGGAAGGGCAGTCGCTACCCCGCGGTCCAAACACGCCCCCTTCTTCATGGCAGCCAGGAAAAGTAACCCAGACGAGTTGTACGGACAGGGTCAGTTATTTCCTAGCCCTTGCGGCCCAGGCGCGGGAGGGTAGCACGGCGAAGCAACGACCGACAAGGAAGAACAAAGGGCCTGCCCTGCCGGCCCTGGCCAGCACCTTTCCCCGGAGTTTGGACCTGGAGTCTGGGCTACAGCCAGCCAGCGGGCTGCGGTAGCCGTCCTGGTCCAGCGGCTCGGGGCTGCACGGAGCTGCACGGGGCACGGCACAGCGGGCAGCGGGCAGTGGGCGGCATTCCCGGCCCAGTCGTTGACCTCTGCCTCCTCCTCCTCCTCTCCGTCGGCCTCCGTCCGGCCCCTTGCGCCTTGGGGCCCAACAGAGGAAAACAACCAAAAGGGCTAGGCGGCGCGTAGCGGGGTGTAGCGGGGACGGGCCAGGTCCAAGTCCACGGGACCGCGCGAGGCTGAGGCGAGGTCCGAGGGCCCGCCCCGCCACGCCGTCACCGTGCCCTTCGACTGGCCCACTGGGCTTCCCAACCGACCTGGCTCAATGGGACTGGCAAATGAGGATTAGCCATCGCAGCCGGTCCATCGCGAGAGGCGTCTGCTTCGCAATGGTTGGCAGGACCACGCCCCCGTGGCCCATTCAAGGTCAGACACGCCACGGGGGGCAGGGCCAGCTCTTCGGCCAGCTCTACGGCACCGAGCATCTCGACAACGCCGGGCCAGGGGCTCCATCAGCCACACAGGCCCCACCGCCTGGCTGCCAGAATCAAAGCACGGCATGCAACACTTACCACTGAAACGCATTGTAGTGGAAGTAGACTAATCCGAGGCCGTACAAAAATGTGGGATCCTTCCAGTGATCAGTTTTCAGATAGAAAAATCTCTGATATGCAGACAGAGCTGACAAAAAATATTTCAAACATATGATTAGGTATGCAATTGATTTTAGTTCAGGTTCCTGTATAATTGTAAATGTGGACAGATAAATACCTTTAGGATAATCTTCAAGAAGAAGGTGGAAATGGCCCAGTTTACAATACGTTTTTGGATCAATATTTATGTTTTTGTCACTCTCACTCAGTCTTTTTAAATCTTCATCTTCCTCATCATTGTCATCAGCATCTCCTTCAGTTTCGTCTTCATTTTCATCGTGATCGGGGGCAGGAGCACCAGTGCTATCACAGTCCTGGGTAGTTTGGTCACCAACATTGCTTTCACATTCTTTAGATGGGTTTGATGTTTCACCCTCTTCTTCTTTCTTAACTATACAATCTTCCTTACCACTTCCTTCCAACTGCTCAGATCCCTTACCTACACTGTCACCCTCTTTCTTATTTGTTTCACTTTCCTTGCTAATAGGATCAACATCCATCTCCTCTTTGTCTTTACTTGTCTCATCTGTGACACCATCCTCCACATTCTCAATTTTCACCACAGCAAGATCGAGCTTCTCAACAATATCACCACTACCACTGCTTTGGGGAGTTTCAGGGCTCTCTTTCTGAGCACTTTCTTTTGGCTCAGCAGATGCACTCTCTTCACTCTTCTTGTCAGAACTGTCAGTTGTATCTCTTTTCTCTGGTGCACCTTGAGGTGATACAGTCTTGTTATCGCCAAGTGGTGTATTTACTTCAGTTTTACTCTTGGCAATTTTATTCGGATCTTTTTTCTTCTTTTTAGGTGCTGAAGGCTTTTTAAATTCAGTTTGCATCTTGTCGTTTTGAGCCTGAACAAGCATTCTTTGCAAATACTTGATAGCCTAGACAACAAAGAAAGCACACACAGATTTTACAAATAAGAAGATGAAAATTTACAACTTCCATACACATTTGATCACTTTTAAAAAAATATTAAGAAGCAAAAGACATACCTTTGATACCAATGCCTTTGTTTTTGCATGTTCGGGTGCATTCAACTTTAAGAAACCGAAGAGACGACTGAAAGCAAGAAGAATAAAGAAACTATTAACATAGTTATCTAAAATATGATTCATAACATTTACAATTCATATAAAGAAAGAAAAAATGAACAGCTCTACAGACGAAAAAGGAGGGTCAACAAATTCCTGGTTGAAACACAAGCTAAGGGAGTGACTCACAGCCCAAGGCTGACCTCATTTGACTAAACTCACAGTTTACAAGATAATAACAAAATGAAATAATTAATATGTAAGGTGTAATTAACAGAGACAATGTGTTGGGAAATGTTGCTAATTCTTCAGTGTGAAACTTATGAAAGTTCTGATGGCATCAAGACATAAGGCAAATGCAAAGTAAGTGGGTCGTATAACTGTTCATCTACAACCAGACTTAGACACTTCTTATGAATCACGAGTGTTCGGATGAGTTAATGCAAAGGAGTGAAATCAAAAAGGCCGGAATGGATAAAAAATAACAAGAGTAGGGAAGTTACACCAAAAAGTAAATAGATCAACAAACATTCTAACCTTCATTTTGCAACCGCTAAGGCAATCTTATTAAAGGACTCGGCAACACAATTTCGACACGTCGAAAAAGACGTTCGGACGGTTAAGACACCCATCAATTTCCGCCCCAGAGAAACTAACCACACCCCTGATCCCTACAAAAATCAGCTGACAGAGGGGGTAAAGGCACAAGAAGCCAAAGAGTTTACCTGTCAAGTTCGGAGAGCACCTGCAGTTCTTGAGGGGTTAAGTTAATATCATCATTCTCCTGCGCCATGGTTTGTGGATTTCTTGCGGAATCACACATGCTGATGGTCATGATACAAAGATCATGAGCACAAGCGAGAAATCCACATCACATCATAAAGAAGCTTTAAAAGCACACACGAAACACAACATCATAACGCCCGGACGCACTGCGGCACTTCGGTGACCTCGCTCTTGGCGAACGTCAGTGATTTTGGGCCGCAAACTGACGTGGAGTGGCACACCTGGCGACGGTCTGTAGGTCACGCACGTCGCTCTCCAGGTGAAACATTGAACGGGGATCGTCCTCGCAAAGGGAGGAAGCAACTAAAATTGGGTTTTAATGAAATCTTGTTCAAAAAAACGCGTTAAGCTGTCGGATTCCCGAAGTAGGGTACTCGTACTTGAAAAGGTTGGCAGTACCGAGGTAGCCAACTGCGCATAGTTGTCACCACGCACTCCTCCATATTTTCGTCAGAGAAAACCTCTCACCCTGTTTTGCAGAAACATTTTAGATCCTGATTTTAAATTTTAACATACTTGCTGCTCTTTTCCAGATGCTGCACTTGTCAATTGATCAATGGCCCTTCACCAGTAACGTTTTGTGGGCCTCGGTTTGAGAACTAGAATACGAGCAGCTGTTAAATTTCTTTGCTAGAAGGCTGTGATCCTTTCCCTTCAACGATGGCCGCTCAGATCGTGAAAAGAGCTGTAAGTTCAATGAAACTCTTTTCCGTTATTCTTGCCTGTTTAAAGAATCTTTATCTTTTTTCACGTAAATTCGAAGCTTTTTTACTAGTTTGATCGCACGTGACGTTGTCAAGGCAGTTCGCTGCCACTTTGTCTTGTAATGAATGCCCCATCCCCGCAATGCTCGTATCCTCTTGACCCACGATTCGGTCAAATTTTTCGGTGTCCTTCTCTTTTAACTCTGTTTGACTGCATGATTTTCGCTTTTTTAATTGATTAATTGTGGTTTATTTGGTTTGCTTTACTCGTAGATACTGTTTTGAACTGTCACCAATGCGGTGGTTACTTTTTAACCACTACCTTGTATGAACCTCACATGTTCTTTTCTGCTCATGCACTCATAAAATTCATAGTGCGATTGTCTTCCATAGCATTTCTATAAGTTTTCAAGTTCCTTTAAACTCCGAACACACTTCGTAGCTCTCATTCTGAAGATCTCATTGGGGGAATGTCACCAAGTTCTCATTGCTTAAATGAGACTTAATTTTATTTTCCATTAAAACAGCTTGGGTGTAGTCTTTGCACAGGAGCACCATAAGTGAATGGATTAAAAGCTTGCTTATGGGTCTCAATATTGGTCCTCGCCAAGGACCCTCTTTTTAATCCAAAAACATCATAAATGATGTAGATAAGGTATATGATACTGCTTAATCAATTCTTGAGTGCACCAAAATGATAAGGAAAGCTTAGGCCTGTGTTTCCCATTTATAGTCATGTAAATTGTAAAACTGAAGTGCTTCTACTAAACAAGTGTCTAACCACCATGTATGTTTGTTCAAAGCATACACAAACAAACAAAAAAAAAAAAAAAGAACTGAAAAAGAAGACTGTTTTCATAATTCCTACATTTCTCTTTCTGTTTTATCTCAGCTTACCGCTGCCAAGCCCCTAAAAAGGCACTATAGCAGTGGTACAAGAACATGTACCTTAATTCCTGGAGATGGCATTGGTCCTGAAATTTCAGCCGCTGTCCAGAAGATTTTCCAGGCTGCCAATGTAAGCCGCTGATTCATAGTTTGTTGAATATTTAGTTTAATAAACGAATAGAGGACAGAATTTTACCATGGAATGTTATTTATAGGTACCCATTGACTGGGAAGTTGTGGACGTCACTCCAGTTCGGGGACCTGACGGGCTCTTCAACATCCCCCAGGCTGCCATTGATTCAGTCAACAAGAACAAAATTGGATTGAAGGGCCCCCTGATGACCCCTGTTGGCAAAGGTCATCGTTCCCTCAATCTTGCTTTGAGGAAGTATGTGTCAGTGATTGTTAGTCATTGTTTTTGTGTGTGTGAGTCAAGTTGTACAATTGTTATTTTTTTCTGTTCCAGAGAGTTCAACCTGTACGCCAACGTACGACCTTGCCGTTCTTTGGAGGGGTACCAGACACTGTATGACAATGTGGATGTTGTAACCATCCGAGAGAATACTGAGGGAGAGTACTCTGGTATTGAGCACGAGATTGTTGATGGTGTTGTGCAAAGTATCAAGCTCATCACTGAGGAAGCATCTCGCAGAGTTGCTGAATATGCATTTGCCTATGCAAAGGACAATGGACGCCAGAAGGTTACAGCTGTGCACAAAGCTAATATTATGTAAGTAGTGAAAATTTTCACTCTGCATTTTATCTTATTTTGCAAATTTTGTGTTCTTTATTTGTAATTTTTCCCTCCAGGCGTATGTCTGACGGTCTCTTCTTGCGTTGTTGCCGAGACGCTGCAGAGGCTCACCCTGACATCAAATTTGAAGAGAAGTACCTCGATACTGTCTGCTTGAACATGGTGCAAGACCCAAACAAATATGATGTTTTGGTCATGCCCAACCTGTATGGTGACATCTTGTCTGACATGTGTGCTGGTCTAGTTGGTGGATTGGGATTGACACCCTCTGGAAATATGGGTTTAAATGGTGCTCTATTTGAGTCTGTAAGTGTAATTTGTTTTTGCTTTTCTCTTAAGTGCTGAAGTGTGCGATATGACATAGATTTACATTCCTACATTGTGTTTCAGGTGCACGGCACAGCTCCAGATATAGCTGGAAAGGACTTAGCCAACCCAACTGCCCTATTGTTGTCTGCTGTGATGATGTTGCGACACATGGAGCTCACCTCTCATGCTGATAAAATTGAGCGAGCAGCCTTTGACACCATCAAGGAAGGCCAATACCGTACTGGTGACTTGGGTGGAAAGGCTAAATGCTCAGAGTTTACCAATGAAATCTGTAAGAAAATTGAAGCATCATCTTGATTAATTAGACCCCTCCTTTAATCTTTTGTAGGAATCAATGATTTATGCCTTTGACCCAAGTTTATGATATTTATTCTATGCAGTCAGGCTGTGAACATCTTTGGATGAAGGGAGATCTATTTGGTGATCCCCTTTGCTTGTAACTAGTGAATATGAAAGAGTGTGATAAGTACCCACACAAATTGACTTCAATAGTGGTGAACAGTATTATTTTGGAGGAATTTTCTTGTCATTTTAATAATTGCACATTCAGTATTAATTTTGCACTCTGCTCATATCTTTGGTTGCAAATGTGAAAGTTCCAGCCTTTAGGATCACATCTTGAAAAGTTTCCTAATTATTGATTCACTTTCAAATGTATCAATAATAATGTATTTATATTTGAAGATATGTGATGTGCATGTGTTGAATATCAAATGTGAAAGAATTAAGAACTCGCTAGGTACATTAGTATTACATTACAGTGTTATTTTGAAGACAATAATTGAGGCTATACTGTACTTCTACATGGAGACATTTTTACCATTTCTGCAATGTAAATGATTTGTTACATCTCTTCTTTTAATTTTGTGAAAACTCCTATTTTAGCTGTTTAGATACCATGTTCCTTATTTGCAGTACTCATTAATATATTTTTTAAATGTTGTGTCCAATTTTTTTTTCCCTAACAGAATTTGTTTTGCTTTAAATTGCTTATTTTTAATGGTGTAACCAACTTGGTCATAGGGCAGGTATTCTCCTCCTTAAATGAGGAGTTGTTGATTTGTGAACAATTATTATTATGTCATTTAAAGCTCCAGTTCAAGTACTGTGCCAACTTTGTTTTGTGGAATCTCAGGAGTTTGTGTTCACAAAGACAATAATTCTTTCTAACTGCTCCTGTTTTCTAAGATTATATTTGTATGTGTTCTTGGAATTTACCACCATTACTAGTCAATTTGTCTGGAATTCTATTGTGGAGAATTTGTGTGGCTTGGCTGGAAGACCTTAACTTATTTGTTGTTAATGTTGAAATAAAGGACAGAAAACAAAACTTCTCTTCACTCTATTTCAGAGTACAAAACAAGTCTCTTATCACCCATAGTGATATTTTGAGTGCCTTACATTAATATCAGTCTCAAGGAGGCTCATTTGGAAAAAAAATAAGCCAATTATAAAAACGTTGCTATAAATCTGAATCATAGATCTGATTCGATCTTCTTGGTGAATTCACTTATCGTTAAATCATTCTCAGAAGAATAATACCTCTTCTTCAGGGTTCTGTACTTCTTCAGCATGTAAAGCGTTTCAATTTCTTTGACAACAAAATTTCCTCTGGCTATAAGCTGCTCTATCTTTTCTGGATCTTTAACGTCTTTGTTCTTAATGAAGGCAGCCTTGAGACGAGGTCTAAAGTAGTCCCACCCCAATGGATAGTCGTGACCAAGATGTACAAGCTGAAAAAAATCGAAGAGAAAAGTGTTAAGATTTTAGTGAAATGAAATAACGAACAACACATAAACTTGGAAAATAACAAACCGTTTTGTAGAGGTTAATCACACGATTTCGGTGTGCCATAATAGAAGGTTGATGTCTAGAGCGGAAAAAAATGTAAATAATACTGAAAACAAAACTAAGACAAGAAATCACTTTTTCACATTTGACACCAAACGCGCGTCCTAATGATTTGAAAAGTCAAGCATACAGTAAATTTACTAATGTGAAACTAACCAAGTCAGAAAAATATTAAATGGTGTTGAGCTACTGGCAAGGCGAAAAATGTAAAAAGGTTATATCTAGTGACGAGTCACCTTTGGACCAAGCACCCCTATTTTCTGCTCGTTGATGACGGATGTAACACTTGTGTGATCTGTTGTTACATCCACGAAGCCTGCCAGTCTGCCATCAGCTGAGCAACAGCTGACTCCTACTGGTCAGCTGATTTGCTGCCACTGTCAGAATTTAACGCCTCTTCCAATCTTTGCAGTTTATGGGGGAAATGAATACCTAGGAGAACGTCAACTTAATCGACAAATCACTAAAATAAAGTGGTCAGGTGATCCTGCTTCATGGCTTCACGGTCGGTCAACGCGACGCATCTTTTCGAAACTGGCGCCCCAACGACATTGCCAACCTTCTTCATAAAAATTTCTCTCGTTGAAAATTTTTTTCGTCCAGCAATCTCGGTAATATGAGTCTCCTTTCCAGATTTATGTAGAGTTTCGCGTAATTTTTAGTCGCTCATTTTATTTGACGAAAAGAACGTGGGATCCAATCTTGGCGATGAAATGGCTTTCGAAAGAAAAATTAGTAACCGTGTACCGGATCAGGATGTTATGTTGTATTCCCCGTAGTCGCTTGTCAAAAGTCGTCAAAATAACTTGTTTCTTTACACCTTTTAATCGGAATTATTTATTTCAATGGATTTGTTCTGTCTATCGAAAGGAACCAAAGCAACGTCCACTTTGATATCCCAGCCGTGTCCATGAAGTTCTAGTTTAACGGGCTTTTTGTCAGAACAATGAAGTTCTAACCATTCCAGTGTGCAGGTTAGGTTGACAGATCTTTGTTTGGGTCCAACATTTTTATTTTTGTACTCAGGACGGCTGCGCACTTGCTCCCACGTAGTTCTCATTAGATTCCGAGACAAATGTTGGGCAATTTTGTAATCTAGTGGTCAATTAGCTCTGTTCATTTTTTTCTGATAACCAAAGGCAGAAAGATGGGAGCCTCTGAAAGAGAGATTAGGAATGCAGCAGAAGTTCTGCTCACTGGAAGTTACAGCCAATTGACTAGCCAACCGTCATCGCACCCCTTTTGTAAGTACCTTTTGTGTACCCTCTATCCCTTTAAAGGGGTGTCCATCAACCCCAGGTTATTTTTGTCTACAAACGCTTATTGTTGTTCCACTATTTTACACTTTGTAAGTATGCTTTGTTTTCATTTCCATTCTTCTAACTATATTAATGACTCTCTTTCTCTCTAGATGCAAACTATTTACACAATGAAGATATCTTTGTTGGTCTGAGCCACAATAATAGAATGTCTGTAGTGAGAAGATTTTTCTGCCTTCTTGTGACTTTTGATTTACTTTTGACTGGTTTAATGTGGCTGATATGCATGATGGTAAGTCAACTGGGTCTCTTCCTTTTATAACGCTGAGCTTAATCAAGTTAAGGTTTCTGACTCTTCTCATAGAACTCTTATCAAGAGCTTTTTCTCCCTCAATGGTGGTGACACTTACAATGTTACTAGAGGTCCTTTGCCTCTAGCCCTAGATCCAACACATGCAGCAGATTTTAAGTCAGAAACCGTAACTTGATTCGGCCTGTGCATTAATTGTTGGACAATTTATTCTATTATCAAATTTTACAGCTAATAAGTGAAGGTGACATAGTTTTATCATTTACATCTCAAGTGGTGCATTACCATATTCAAACCTCTCTGTTTGATATTGTGGTAGGTAATTTTTATTGATAGGTTCTCAGTATTGTAAAATGTTTTATGTATATAGGTGATGCAATTTACTCTTTCATTCTGTGTAGATGGCAGCAGCATCAAGGTTCACCATTTTATTATTATTCTATGGACTCCTACGAAGTGATCATTGGTGTTCTGTTGCTGTAAGTACATAGTCACAATTTGTGTAGAATCAGCTTCTTCATATGATACATTTAACATTTTCTCCTTCCCCTCTTTAGCTGACTACCTCTGGGACATGTGTCTTTTTGATAGCAAAAGTTTTTGTTTATGACGTGAGTTAATTCCTGTATTCTAACACATCTGTGTTTAACACCTTAATCTTTTAATTTCTGTTGTTATACTGACTCTTGCTATGTTTGTTTCTATGTTTCAGTGGACAAAAGCAAGCCAACCAACATTTCAAGTCATGCTCATACTTGTTTCATTTGTCTTGGCCTGGGGTGAAGCTTGGTTTTTGGACTTCAGAGTGTTATCTCAAGAAATGAAAGCCAAGGCGTGCTTATTGTGTAAGTTTCTAAAATTTTGTGCTGTAAGCAAGTCAGTTGTTGTTGTTTCTAAAATTTTGTGCTGTAAACAAGTCAGTTGTTGTGTCAGTCAAAAATCCTTCAAAATTTTTCTAGCTTCCGCAATGTATCAAGACAGTGAAAGAAATCCTATAATGAGGAATTATATCTACAACCTTCCCGGTTCAAGGGATAACCCGGAATCAATAGCAAACTTTTATTCTCCTATGGATTCTCCTGAAGGTAATCATTCTTTACATTTGCAAATTGTGTGGTTAACATAAGTAAGTTGTGCTATATTTTTTCACAGACTCGGATAATGAGGGCTGTGGCAGTGGTAACCCTCAAAGACTATCTTTGACTAAAAATCAGGTATAATCATCAACCTTTTTTTTTTTTTTGTATTTGCATTGTCTTAATGAAATTTTTAAAAAAATCTCTTCTTCAGTCACTAGATTATCGCAAGCAAGCTCGAGATATTCTGAATACGGCATGGACTTTACTTAATAGTCCTGATTGGCAGCTAGAGAAAGAAACTCAAGAAGGGGATACAGTTCATTCTAAAACTATCTCAAAGGGACCAAAAATTTTTCGCCTAACGGCAAAGATCCATTTGCCTGCCACAGACCTGTTGAATAAGTTATTTGACTGCATAGAAGAGATGCCCCTTTGGAACCCAACTGTGATAGAATCTCAACGCCTTGAGGTAATTATAGGAGCTTGTTGAAATAATATTGTTTTATTTACTAGTGAACAATTGTATTAATTCATTGAACATTTTCATTCTTTAAGGTACTTGACAGTCAAACTGATATAACATACCAAGTCAGTGCTGCTGGAGGGGGCGGTGTTGTGGCCAGTCGAGACTTTGTAGTTCTCCGACATTGGGAAATTAGGGATTGTACGTATGTGTCAGCTGGTGCATCCATAGAGTATCCTAACAAACCTTCTACTAAACAGTACATAAGGTATGTACCCTTAATGTGTTATTATCACTTGGAAGTGCAATGTCAAAGTTGATAACATTCCTCTCTGTTTCTCCTCTCAATTTCCTTCAAGAGGGGAAAATCTTCCAGGATGCTGGGCAATGAAACCGATTCAGGGTGATGAGAGTTGGTGTCATTTCCAATGGCTGTTGAACACAAACCTTAATGGATGGCTACCTCAATATGTTGTGGATTCTGCTTTTACAAATGTGATGTTAGAGTTTTTGGAACATCTCAGGGCATATGCTGAGAAACTCAGCCAAGATTAGCCTCTTGATGTCTCATGGATAAGTGTTACCATTTTAGAGGTCATCTTCACTGCCAATCCATATTAGGCATTTTGGAGCAATGTGCTTATTCGTCTTTTCTTTCTAGTTTTAAAGAACAGTTAGCTTTAATCAGGCAAATCTATGTGATACTGATAGACTCTTGTTCTCTTTTCAAGAGTGCAAGTCCTTATCTCCTATTTTCATGGGCTGAGAGAATGTGCTAATTCATGACATGCTGCAAGGATTTTAGGTATATTTATTTATAAAGAGTGCTATTCTGAAATTTTTTGGTATTTTTGGTAGATAGTCTATAATAATGATTTTTTTTTTTAAATCTATTACCCCGAAGCTTTGTCCTCATTGTGTCTCTAGGAAACAAAGTTAGCTGAAAATTTTATAGGAAATACTTATCTCATGTAGAATGATTTTTATTTATTAAGACCCAACCCTGTACAATTTTGGAGGGTCTGGTAATGTGCAAGTGAGAAAGAAGTATCATTCGTTCTTCATTTGATAGCATTCCAATATGTCATCCTAACACAAAAATCTTCATTGTCAATTATAACTTAAGTGTTTAAAAAAAAAAAATTATTGACTAGAATACCCTGTAAAATGTACAATGTTCCCTCAAAAGATTACCAATTACCAAGATTACCAACTTGGTATTGTGTGCCATAAAACCATCTCAACTTTTCAATAATGACCAAGGAACTGAAAATTTTATTAAGATTCTTTGAATTTTCTGTAGTACACATATTCCTGTATGTTATTTCATAAAATAAATTTTTTTAAGAACTGCTTGAGCTGTCTTATACTTATTAACACACATAGTCTTACCAATGCCCCGATCTTTCTCCGCAAGAAAGAAATGCTGTGCCAGGAAAAGAGCGAAGGTGTTTCACATCACTTGGGATAAACACCCAAAATTTCAGTTTTTGAAAAGAGCGGGGTTTTCTGACAATAGTTTCCTATTGGCAGAATGAAAGGGGGGGGGGAGATGGAGCCGAAAACACACAACGCAACACGATTGTTTGTAGGTTATGATTCGTTCAAGTGATGTGAACAAAACAAGAGAAAATGCTATTTTCGTTCAACGTCATTTCAAGTCCAGTTTCTACCCTCTTCAAGTTGAAATTGAGTCACATGAGGTTCACTGCGCCAATGTCCATCTATTTCAATTCAAGCGAAACTGTAAATTCTGTTCGTCACTTACCAGAGGATAATCACGCTCGATTAATTGTTGTTGCAAATGGTTCCCCTTCGTCTTCTAAATGTGTGATGTTAAAACAGGCTAAGGCCCGGTAAGAACTGCCTTCAATCCTTTTGGCCCCTTCACGCAACTATGCTATTGTATTGTTTCTACCGTCAACACCCGTGTTTCAACAGGTCACTTTGCTTCTCTTTGCATCTTGTTTCTAGGATACTGTTCAACTGTGGTGAATCTGCTGATTTCAAGGGCGTCGCAGATTCTGTTTACGTCACGCATATTGGATGGGACAAAATAGGAGGCATTCCTAGCATCATTTACAAAGCTTCAAGTTCATTGAGAGGACAGCTGTCTATATGTGGCCCACCAGGACTGGTAAATTCATCTGGCAAAGAACATACAAATACATTTTATTCTTGCAACACCTTCGCTGGGATTGCAAACTCTTTCTACCCATTATGTGGGTACTGTAACTTGTGAATCGTGCAGGAGGTGGTGTATGCTAATCCTTCTGCATCGCGCATGTACTGTTTTCAAGTTACAGAAACATGAACATCGTACTCCGACGATGTAAACATATTTGGGTCAACATTCAGGTTTTTCTGCTGTACTTATCTTTGTATCTGCTTCTTCCTTTTTAAAGGACTGTTTCATTCAGGCTTCAGAATCATTCCTATGGCTTGATAAAAAATTTAAAGTTAACCTTCTGGATCCCCAAGCGCTGCCTCAAAAGGTGGGAGACAATTTCAAGGTGACATGTGTACCAATAAGGAGCAGAACTAAAATTGTTTACCATCCATCTCCCATAAACAATTCAATGCTGAAAAGCTTTCATGGTATTTCTAAACCCTATACAGCTCCAAAGCTAAACACGCTCAGTAGGTATCATTTTTGCACACAAAAAAACAAATTTTGCTGAAGAACTTTTTTCAAAAATTTCAAGCATCAACTGGAATCTTTTATTTCAGTCAAATCGACTTCAAAGGACTATGATTTCAATGTTAGCCATAGCTACATCTTCAAAAGTGATAGTTTTAAGACATGGCAATTTACAGAATGTGCATTAAGAGGTGTGCAGCCTGGAGAGCAAATGCTGAAGCTTTGGCAAGGAGAAAGTATCACTGTTGAAGATGGAAGCATAGTAAAACCAGAAGATGTGATTAGTTTCAATTCGTGCCCAGCCACAATAAGTTAGTTTCATATTTTCATTGGTTTACTGGTGTTAGATTGAGGTAATTTGTCTTAACCATATTCTTTTCTTTATCATAGTAATAGACTGTCCCTCAGAAGATTTCCTGGATGACCTTCTGAGTAAGGAAGATTATGAAATGTTTTATGATTTGTCTGTGGTAATGGTCCATTTCACACCGTTGGCTGTTATGCAAGATAAAAGGTATATTCTCTATTATTTTGAACAGTATTCATCGGTCTTAAAAGGAGTTACTTCTTTCAAATTGTTTCCTTCATCAAAGGTATATAAAGTGGATGCAACGTTTTAAGAAGAACACTAAGCATGTGGTAGTGAATGATTCTAATGAATGGGAAAGCTCTCCCAAGGTACTGAACAAACAAAAAATTTGTCGATCCATTCATCCAAGGTTTTTTCCTGAACTGCAACAACCTAGTCAACGTCCAACCAATATATCGGAACCTGAATCTTTAGACAACCTCACTTCTGTAGATGGTACAGTTGTTGTTAGGGCAGTTCCATCTGAACAATGGTTACAAAAGTGGAGTGATGAGATGAGAGAATTTGACTTAGTCCAGTCTCAGAGTGGCTTAAATGTTAACTTAATGTCATTGGAATGTTTAAGGTAAGTGCTCTGTTCTCAACCAGTTTAAGTCCATCTCTTTTCACCAAAATTTTTTTGGAAAGGGACAATGACTCCAAACTTTACAAAATTTCTATTTTGTAGGTATTTTGAACCTTTTGAAATATCATGTCTACCTGATGAAAGAAAATATTCTGACAGTGTGAACAGACCTCTTAAATTTTCTCCTAAGAATCCAAGGATCACATTTTTAGGAACTGCTTCACAAGCTAGCTCAGCTTATCGAAACGCGTCAGCTATTTTAGTACAGATTCGGTATGTATCTTAATTATATGCATGTTCAATAATTTGCCAAATTTTGAGAATAATTCTCTGATGAATTTCCTACAGTTCTGACTCAAGTATGTTGATTGACTGTGGAGATGGCACTATTAAACAATTTGCGACATTGTTTGATGATAATGAATTACTGGAGGTTCTTACGTCATTAAGGTGCATTTATATTTCCCATACACATGCAGACCATCATGCAGGTCTAATTGGTGTTTTACTTGCCATCCAAAAAGCTTGGAAATCTTTAGGGAAACCGCAGAAAAATTTAGTATGTCTTCTTCCTGCCCCTATTATTGGCTGGCTTCACCATCATCATACAAAAATTGAGCCCATTCTAGATAATATTTTATTAATAAATTTAGCTGACATGGTAAGTATAGTACTTCAATTCATTGTAAAGCTTTAAAATGTTATTCACTACTTTTGTCTCTTCATGCCTCCTCCTTATTTTACAGATGTCTGATAATTTAGTTCATACGAGGGAACTTAACAAATTTTTCAAGAACCATTATGGTATGAAAGATACAAGAGTGTGCTGGGCCATTCACAGTACATACTCGTACTGTGTTACATTTGAACACTTAGCTGGATGGCAAATAAGTTACTCAGGAGACACAAGATACAATCATTATTTTGTAGAAATGGGTATGTATTTGATATGTTTTCTCTCCATTTGTGCAAAACACATGATATTTTTACAGAACTCATGACCCACAGGCAGAAATAGTGATCTCTTGATTCATGAGGCTACATATGGTACCGGACTTGATAAAATGGCAAAGAAAGCAAAGCATAGCACAACAGAAGACGCCATAAGAGCTGGTAGGGCAATGATGGCAAAAAATATCATAATAACACATTTTAGTCGCCGATATCCAATAATCCCCTGCTTGAAGGATTTAAAGAACACTGAAAATGTTGCAATAGCAATGGACTTCTTACAGGTAATTTTTTTGAACCTAAATGGTAAAGAAAGATTTTAAAATGTTGAGTCTTCACATTAACTTCCTTACTTTTTGTGTCCCTCAGGTTACCCTTAATGACTTGCATCTCTTGCCAAAATTGCATGAAGACTATGAAGTTGTCTTTGACATGTATGAACAGGAAAATATAGATAGAAATAAGTATCTTAAAAAGAGAAATGGTTAATTCAATCTTATTATTACTAAAATACAAGAAATTTTTAAAGTAAAACTTTGATGGTCTTAATGGACATTCTGTGTAAACCTCAAGTCAATTTAATAAAATAAATTATATCACAGTTACTTATATGACACGCGCAACAAATTTATTGCCTATGGACAATGAGGTACTCTCTTGTTTATACAAAATACTGACTGAAAAATTCATTTAAAATGTTCTATATAAATTCAATGCCTTCATATTTGATATCAGCTATTTTGATTTCAGGAAGTAGGATCTCACCCTTAATATTAAATATCATCACATATGTTGCTGATCCTTGAGGAACTTCTTCCGATTTCAATGCTACTATGATCTCATCTTCAGTATCAGGGATAAATTTAAAACTGGAAAAACCATGTGTTGGTATGACTTCTCCTACTTTTGTTACCTGCAAAATATCCATCCATCATGAAACCATATAAAGTCAGAAGGGAAAAGATGTTTAGGCTTGGGTCAGAAAGAACCACACTTGGGTACTTCTCTCCTTGCTCAAGTTACTTACTTCAACATTTGAGAAGTTAGAATCAGTTGTAAGGATAAGGTTTGTCCCTTGATAAGGGTCTGTATCTTCATGGTAGCGCTCTTTTGACTGTCTTCGAGGAAGGAAGAACCATTTTTGGTGGATGTTGCTCCATGTGGCACATTCATGAATCATATATCCTACAAAAGGAAAATAATATAAAGTATAAATTACTTTCAAACAACACCCTTCCTGTTTTGGTAAATTTACTGACCAGGAAATTCAATGCCAACGGATCTTCTCAGTTTCTCGTAATTGCTTCTCCAATCATGATGAGAAACTTGCCCTGTAGGCTGTATTTGCTTGGTCCACATTGGATCGGTGTTAACCAACTCTCCTGCTGGTGTTGTCCATTCCTTTCCAAGCCCACCGACATGCAATACCTTGTCTTTGACAGTAGCCCATTCCGACTTGAATCCCTTGACCCTTCGTCCATCCCCATTGGTAAGAAGCACCCAAGGTATAGCTTTAGAGCCATCAATTTCATAAACTATGCCAGTCCTATCATCAGGTGCATAAAGTCTACCATTGAAGACAACAAGTTCAGATAGTTCCATTCCTCTCCCTCCATGACCAAATGTACTTTGCAACTTAATTGGGTCTGAATCCCATTTCAAACTTGCGGTGCGATGGACACGGTCCCAAGTTAAGTGGCCTTTCTTGAAATAGCTTACCCATGTGCTTGACTCTGTGTTGCTTTTAGAGTCAGTGTCTAAATCACTTATAATACCTATCCTATATGTTACTCCAAAAGCAGTTTTAACTGCAGGAGTTAAAGGGTAAGTAGAGTTGTAAGAGTCACTAGTTTGTGGAACAATATAATTACTGATTGGAATAGAGTCATAACGTTCTGAATAAAGATAAGACTTGTGGTTTCTGCTAGGAGGTGACAATGTATACCACACTATTAATACAAGTAACCCAACAGCTGCTATCATGCAAACGAAATGGGTTTGGATCCTTAGAGTACTATTGCCTACTCGGTACATAGGTGGGGTCGTGAGGGCCTGTCGCCAGTCGCGCAGAGACATGTCTTTAGGCAAAAGGATTCTCTCCCTCACAACAAACTCATCTACTGACATAACAACTTCAGCTCCGATGTAAATACTGGGCCCTAACCTAAGAATGTGTGTACAGCTGAGATGGCAGTATGGCAGATCCTGGCGGTGAGAGGTTAGCGGGCCGAGACCGAGCGAAGAGGGGGAAGTCTCCTCGGGCGATAGTGTTTCCTCTTTCTTCCGCTTCCGGATTGTCTGAAATACTCTTCCTGAGATAGCTCGGTCGGCGAAAGACCACTTCTTTCATGTCAAACACTTCTGAAGGAGACTCAATCGATCATGAAGCTGGAAAATCGACGAAGCACAGCCAAATGTTGAGGGTTGGCACTTCCGAGCGTAGGTAGGAATAGGCGGGAAATACAGACCCACTCCCTGAATGTACTAGTTTTGCATTCGTCAAACATCATCGCAACAGAAACGGGTGGGGAAGTAAAAACTGATGTGGCCACCAAAGAACACGAAACGCTCACCGTGACGTCATTTGATGTCAATATGACTACTTTTGGTCCAAATTTCGACAAAAAAAAAAAAAAAAAGAGAACGTAATTTTGAGTGCTTTGTGAGTGCATGGTGTGGTGAGTGTTTGGTAGGAGATGCGACAGCGGCTGTCGGCCGGGTAGGCCTATCCCCAAAGCCTAACCGGCCGAGCGGCCCGAAGCCAACGACACAAGTGCAGTGCAGTGTAGGGGGTCCGCTCACCTCGAAAGGGCGGCCATCCTTCCTCCAGGACACGTGCAGGTCCTCGTACAGCAGGGCGAGCTGCAGCGCCCCGCAGGCCAGGCGCAGGGGCAGCGTGCGGCGCGCGCGCACGACGCGGCGCACGGCCAGGGCCCAGACGCGCAGCACGACGCGCCGGCCGCCCTCGCCCAGGGCGCCGAGCGCCACGCACGCCCACGCGCCGCTGTCCGAGCCGCGGGCCTGCACCACGCGCACGCCGCCGCGGGACACCTCCCTGCGGGGCATCGGGTAAGGCTGGAGTCTGGAGGAGCGCATGCAGAGTACGCAGCAGATCGATTCAGAGAATCGTCTTCGTCCCTCTCTCTCTCTCTCTCTCTCTCTCTCTCTCTCTCTCTCTCTCTCTCTCTCTCTCTCTCTCTCTCTCTCTCTCTCTCTCTCTCTCTCTCTCTCTCTCTCTCTCTCTCTCTCTCTCGCACCTCTATGGGACGCCCCATGAGCGCGGAAGAGCGACGAAAACGACTCTCTGAATGAGTCTGCAGGACATCGGCTTGCTTACACGCGGCCTTCCTCGGGAAGCACACGCTCCCCGTTGGCCAGCCAGACGACAGAGGCGGCGGGCGCCTCCTCGCTCAGGGCGTGCAGGGCGTTCCGGCCGCACCGCAAGCGCACTCGGCCGCCGGGCTTGGTGCGTAGCTGGCGCGCAGGGGGTGTCTGCAGCTCGCGCCGCACGGCCCTCACGCTGGCGGGGCTGAGCTGGCCGCACGCCCACTCGCTGCACGGGCCGTGCGAGCGCGCCTCGCCGGCGCACGGCCGGCCCAGGATGTTGGGCGCCGGGTTGGTGCACGTGCGCGTGCGCTCGCCGTGGCCGCCGCCGCAGCGCACGCTGCACTTCCACGGCCCCCAGGGCGACCAGGCGCCGTGCACCGCCTCGCCGGACAGCACCGCGGGGTCGCAATTGGCCGCCCAGCTCACCGTCCTGCCGTCCGGCCCGGTGTCGGCGCCCACGGAGAACAAGTAGGCCAGCGCGCGCCCCTGCCACCGCAGCACCTCCGTGCCGTTGCGGGCCACCGACACCTGTTACGCAGGCCGACGAACTAAAGGCTCGGGCCTGCGGTCGCAAGCAGGCCGTCCACGGTGACGTCTTGACGCACCTCGCCGACGCCGAGGGTGAACTGGAAGTGCGTCCAGGCGGTGGGGCGCAGCACGGCGTCGGCCAGGGTCACCCTCTTGAGGATGTCGCCGCGCGTGCCGTTGAGCAGCACCACGTCCGTGCGCATGGCTCCCAGGCGGAACACCAGCGGCGGCTCCAGGCTCTCGGGCAGCCGGTACAGCGCCACCAGCGCCACGCCCGTGCCCTGCAGCGACACCCGCAGCGTCTGCGCGCCATGCTCTGCAAGCCGTGGGTCACACTCAGGTCGCAGCTGCACACTCATCACTGATTCCCAGAGTCGTTTTCGTCGCTCTGTCTCTCTCTGTCTCTGTCTCTCTCTCTCTCTCTCTCTCTCTCTCTCTCTCTCTCTCTCTCTCTCTCTCTCTCTCTCTCTCTCTCTCTCTCTCTCTCTCTCTCTCTCTCTCTCTCTCTCGCACCCTTACGGGACGCCCCATGAGTGCGAGAGAGACAGAGCGACTCTCGGAATCAGCCTGCTGGAGGGGAAGCAGCTCGCCGTACGCTTGGACCGCAGCCGCCAGAGGTTGATGGGGAACAGCTTGGTGAACAGGTCCGTGTCGACGCGCTCGATGAGGCAGTCCGTGGGGCACTCGAAGTGCAGCCCGATGGCGTGGCGCTGCACCGAGTGGTAGCGCAGCACGACGGGCGTGAAGGCCTCGCCCTGCTTGTACGCCCAGTCGAAGATGGGCGTCTCCACCTGCGTGGGGAGGCAGCGTTGCACTGAGAAAACCTTACAAACTATTAAATGCCTTACAAAGAAAAGCAGCTTGTAAGTATTTTGAGCCTACATAAGCTTACAAAGAAAATACTTCGTAATTTACGAACTATTTCGTCGTATAAAAAAGTAAATTAGTTTGTATAATTGCTGAGCTAGATCTAAATCTATTTAAAAATAAAAATCTAAACAGCTCAGCCTACATTCCACAGCAGTGCGGACCTCCGGGCTGAGACCAGCGTGATGGGATGAGATGGGAATTCGACCCGGCTAGCTTGCCAACTTAAAAAAACAAACTTGTAATAAAATCCAGTATGATGCAATAATAAAATATGAAATGATATAAATAAATAATTGATCTTCGTTGTTGTGGATTATGTGTCGAATCTTGTGGTCACAGGATAATCTTGACGTTATCTCAACTATTTTAAAACTTGTGCAGAAGACGAATTTTTTTCGTTAGGTTGGCTGTTGTTTGCTCTGTGTCTGCGATGCAGACGGCCTGGCGGCCTACCCAGCAGGCGCTCCTGGGCCACGCGCGAGGTGCTTGGTCCTCCGCTAGGCGTCGGGCTGGAGCCAAGAATAGGCTTATTTTTTAGGCGTTGTTTTTTTTTAAAAGAAAATCTTACATGATCGTTGGATAGTGGTATATAGAATCTAGATGTATGGAATTCAGTTAGTTTCAATATAAGTATACTTCTAATACTCTAAATTGCATTCAAAGTTTGTTGGAATCTGGTTTACATTCGAACTTTTGTCTAATTTCGAAGCGCCGCAGGCCAAGGTAGGCGCACTCCTAGCTCAGCCCGACACGTGCCCCACGTGCGCGTACCTTGTGTATGCTCAGAATACTTGGTAAGGTGTGTGAGGCCTGACGGGGACGGCGGGCGGAGGCACGTGGTCCTACCCCTTGCTGGCCGAGCTGCATTCTGCCGACCGGGAAGCGCAGCCACAGAGACGCCCACTGGCCCGCCGACACGATGTGCGGCACGGTCTTGGCGTGGAGGATCTCTTCGCGGCCGTCCTGCTCCTGGTCCGTCCCCACCGCGGTGGCGCTCCCCACGAAGGAGAAGGTGATCTTCTCGTTCTTGTCCGCGCCGATGGCCAGCCGGTGGAAGCCCTTCGTGCCGCGTTCGTCCTCCTCGGAGGGCTTCAGGTCGAAGACGAAGCCATCCGACAGCTCCGGGTTCCACTCCTGCTCGCGTGGCCCATTTTGGGCGGGCATCCATAGACGCGGCCGCGCACGTGTACAAAACGGTACAGTACCTTGAGGGAGAACTGGAGGCGGCCCATCCTCCAGGCAGGGAGAATGTACAGCCCGCCGCGACCACTCTCCGCCTCCCCGCCGCGGTAGATGACGGTGCACTCCTCGGGCTTGGCGCAGTCGCGCACGTCGCAGAGGTCCGTGGGCACGCCGGCGCCCTCAGTGAAGCACCACGTGCCCGCCGAGGAGCGCGACGGGTTCCGGCAGAAGTTGCTGCACGCACAGTGGTATCTCATTGTAAACCCGAGGGGGCCACCACCCCGGGAATCCTGTGTACAAATTGGCTAGTGATCTCCGGTAATCCATGCCGTAATCACGTAATCCTTGATAAAATTATGTCCTTTTTAAGCGTTTTTGAACCAATTTTCCAAAATTTTACGCGTAATCCCGTAATCTTGTGTACACTAGTAATGAGCGTGGTGGCCCCCTCGTGTAGACCAACCCCTCCGAAACGAGACCGTTCCGCCGTGTTCGTCGCACCTGGCCTCGGTGATGTTCTGCTCGGGGTACAGGGAGTCGTTGGCGAAGTGGGGCAAGGCCGCGAGCGCCCACGGCCGGCACGGCAGCCCGGAGCGCGACACGTTGCGCGTGCCCATGTAGTCGTTGGCGGTGCCGGCCAGGCGGCACTGCGCCGCGCGGCACTCCCTCACCGCGCACTTGGCGGCCACGGCGCCGTCCGCCGACGCCACCATGCAGAACGGTGCCGTCGGCGTGGGGCCGCCGTCGTCGGGGGGCACCGCGGGGTTGCGGCAGCGGTCCAGCGCCGCCTCGCGCGAGCCGTCCGGGAAGAGGGAGTCATCGCGCAGCTCCGGGGGCAGCTCCACGTCCGGCGCCGACCAGGGCAGGCAGGGCAGCCCCGTCGCCGTGGTCCACTCGCTGCCGGAGTACGCGGCGGACGACTGGAAACCGTGCGGCAACGTTCATTACTTTGACGGGAAAAATAGGTGTAGAGTAATGGCAGCCAAGCAGTAGGCCTGCAGATATATCGTCGACGATACGCTATTGGGTCGATATCGTGGGGGACGATATCGCGTTGGTCGGTTAGACGATACGATATGAAACGATACACGACACCACGGCATTCGAAGATATTACGATATCCAACGATACCACGATACTCAACGATATTACGATATTGAACGATACAGCGATACCACGATTCCACATCCAGAACGATACTACGATACCACGATATGGGGCGATATCACGATATAAGGCGATACCTCCAGGACGGACTTTAAGATAAGGGATAGTGAAGTACGATGATATTGAACGATGCGGCGCTTCTATCTAACTGTTTTTAGTGTTTTAGCGCAATGCGGACTCCAGCAGATACGACGGTGCGGCTGCGTCCAAATTACGGATGTTAGTTGAAACCCTGGTAGTTGAAACCCCTTGTAACTTGAAGCAGTTGGGGTAATCCACCAGCCCTAGCGCCTGCCACGATATAGTAGGGACGATACAAGCGATGCACGATATGACACGATATCGCGATACACGATATGAGACGATATCACGATACACGATACAAGGCGACATCACGATACACGATATGGGACGATATCGCGATACCACGATATGGGACGATATTGGTACGATATATCGACGATGTATCGTATCGTCCAAAACACAATATGGAGCCAATATCGTATCGCTATATCAAAATCTGGATACCGTGCAGGCCTACGACGCAGCTCACCCCCGGACGGTGACACTCTGGCGGCACAGGCGGGGCGGGGTCCTGGGGCATGCAGAACAGCGTGAAGGCCGCGACGCCCTGCAGCGCGGTGACTCCGAACCAGCGGGCGCCGCGGACGTCCTCCGGCACCTCCGTCTCGAGCAACACCACGCCGGGGCCGGACGGCGCGCGCGCCCACAGCGAGAGCATGCCCGTGGACGCGCTCAGCGTGATGGACAGCTCGCGCCACGACCACCACGACAGCAGCTCGCCCGAGGCTGCCTGAGGAGAACTCCATCACACAGTGGGTCAGAAGACCGTTGAGGCGGCCAGAATCTCGGACACGTTTTGAGCTCCAGAGTCGCTAAATGGGACTCGAATCGAACGTGTGACCCCACCAATGGATTGATCTCCAAACGAGGAATCCTTTTGTTGAGCCACACGTTCGATTCGAGTCCCATTTAGCGACTCTGGAGCTCAAAACGTGTCCGGGATTCTGGCCGCCTCAACGGTCTTCTGACCCACTGCGTGTCGGTGGCCGTCGTCGGGTCGGCCAGCGCGTCGCACCGCGCCGTCGGCCTCCCCCCACCTGCTTGAGGCGCAGCTCCGTGGCGTCGGCGCCGCGGCGGTACGCCACGTAGGACGCGTTGCCGTGGTCCACGCACACGCGCAGCTCGGGCAGGGCGGCAGTGGGCGCGCCGCGGAGCTGCACGCACACCGGGCCGCGGGAGCGCACGAACACCTGCACGATGGGGCCGGTGGGGCCGCGGCGCACCTCCCACAGCCTGGAGAAGGTGTCCCTGCTGGCCGTGTGCACGGGGCAGTCGTCGCAGCCAGGCAGCCGCCACAGCACGTGGCGTCCGGACAGCGCCACCGCCCGCACCGACACCTTGCCGACGCCGTCCCTGGCGCGCTGCTTGCTGGGGAAGTCCTGGACCAGCAGCGGCTTCTGGCTGCCCTCCCTGAGCAGCGACACGTACTCGTCGCCCCACGTGATGCGCAGGTCCGTCCAGTTGGAGGCGACCAGGAGGAAGGGGACGCGCTCCCGGTCGCGCTCGAAGCCCGTGAAGTGCGTGTCGGCGTTGGACAGCACCAGCTCGAAGCCCGTCTTGCGGTCCAGCAGCTGCCGGCCTGTGCGAGGGGACCACCGCTCTGGTGATCGTGGGTACACTTCGTCAAGTAATCATTGGTAATCACAGGTCGAAACTGGATACCGTAGGCCGGGGTAATATGGGACAACGTAGAGTTTATGTACGCAAGATACACTCCTAACCCCCGATTTCGTCACTAAGAAGGCTACCACTACAACACATTCACTAGTCTTGATGATATCGTTTTTCTAGGTTAAATTTGACAGGGAAGAGTCATAAAATGACACTAGAATTTCAATTCAAATGATTTGAATCGTGTGTCCCATATTACCCCGAAATTGTCCCATTTTACCCCGGCTTACGGTATTTCTACTGTTTTTATCGGATTTTGGTGGTTATTCTTATGGAAATAGGCAGAAAATGCTCAGCTGGCCAAAATTATAGTTTTTTTTTTTTTTTTTTTTTGTGACTTTTTGTAGGTAATCACAGGTAGTCAGTAATCCTGTGTTCACCCCTGAGCTGGGTGGTGGACCCCTCGGGCCTGTGTCCGGATGTTGAGCGCCACATTCTCTGGGAAGCAGAGCCGCGTCCATTCCAAAGCCTTGCCTGAGCTGGGCCCCGTGAGCAGGCTGAGCGCCACTCGCGCGCGCGCCGTCTTCCAGTCCGCGGGGTCCCACAGTCGCAGCGAGAAGTGGAAGGCCGTGGCGGCGGGCAGCGCGGTGAAGTCCGAGTGCTCGCTCTCCTCGTACGTGGTGAACACGCTGCAGTTGCGCGGCTCGCACAGCGGCACGTCGCAGGCCGCGCGCGCCACGCGGCGGCCCCCGCCGCCGTCCGCCTTGACGTAGCACCAGGGCCCGCCGGGCCAGCCGTCCGGGTTGCGGCACTTGTTCCTCGCCCAGCGCACGGACTTGTCCGGGAAGAAGCGGCTGGACAGCTTGCCCACCAGCCCTGGGTTGTCGCGCCGGTACTTGCCCATGCCGGCCCACTCCAAGCACGCCTCGCCCGCGCCGGACCGGCTCGCGTCGCCGGCGTACTCCATCCCCGTGGCCGCCACGCGGCACTGCTTGGACGCGCACAGTGGCACGTCGCAGATGTCCGACTCGACGGCCGGGTCCTTGGTGTAGCACCACGGCCCGATGCGCTGCCCTGCAGGCCGTCACCGTGTGAGCAGCGCGCGGCCGCACAGTGGGTCAGAAGACCGTTCAGGCGGCCAAAATCCCGGGACGCGTTTTGAGCCCCAGAGTCGCTCAATGGGACTCGAATCGAACCTGCGACCCCACCAATGCATTGCTCTCCAAACGAGGGATCCATTGGTAGGGTCACACGTTCTATTCGAGTCCTATTTAGCGACTCTGGAGCTCAAAACGCGTCTAGAGAATTTTGGCCGCCTCAACGGTCTTCTGACCCACTGAGGGGCGTGCGTGGATGGCTGTCGCCCCCACGCCCGTCCTGCACCACGCGCACCTGTGGGGTTGCGGCACCAGTTGGCGGCGGCCTTCCGCTTGCCGTCGGGGAAGTCCTCGTCGGTGATCCGGGGGTTGGTGGCCTTGGCCGTTCGCGAGTCCCAGAACCGGCAGCGGGGGCCCGAGTACGACGTGGCCAGGGTGCCGCGGTAGTCCACCCCGCTGTGGCTCAGCTTGCAGTTCTTCAGGTCCAGCTTCTGGGGCCAGGCTCGGGGGAAGGCCAGCAGGAAGAAGACGGACACAGTGAGCAGAACCTCCGCCATGATTTGCCGCTTGGCTTGGATTAGCCGGCAACAATGAACCTTCAGGGCGGACACCTTTCTCCTTCCCAGCGTCCCTCCCGTTCCTCAACAACGCAGCGATCCTGATCCTCCTGTGCATCGTTGGCGGCGCCGCTAAACTGAACTGTGCCCTTCTACTTTGCATCTTGCCATCGAGCTTCGAGTCGGCCGCGCGTCGCGCTCGAGTCGCGCCGCTCCGCCGGAGGGATCGCTAATGTGATGAGTTTTTCCTAGGGCTGTATTCAGCCGTCGGATAGAGACGGCAGGGAAGATCCGCAGGGGATAAGCCCCGCCGGAAGGAGAGGCGCTGTGGCGCTCCAAGCTTGCCTTGGCCGCGGCGGGGGCGGCGGGGGCGGCGGGGGCGGTGGGGCGAGGCGAGCACAGTGGGCGAGCGTCGCGAGGAGCATGGTGGGAGGGGTAAAGGGGAGGCCCCGAACGACGCGGGTCGTATTACCCGCAGCGCCGGGAAAGCACTTACCGTCGAACTGCTACTCGCGCGTCTCTCATTCCCGCCCACCCCGTCGGCTCAGAGCCCCGCGCACACACATTCTCTCTCGGCCGGGCCCGGCTTACGCGCTAATTTATTTGCGCATCCGCAAGCGCTTCCAGGAAGCCGAGCGGAAGTGTAACACGGAGCGGTCCAAAGTTGATCAACTTTCCCATTTTGATTTTGGTGCCCGTCTTTCCGTGCCCTGCGGCCCCGCCAGCCCTGCAGCAGCCCGCGGCCGCCCACGTGCCTGCCTGCCTGCCAGCTCGGCCTGCCCGCCTGCCTGCCAGCTCGGCCTGCCCGCCGCGCGCCAACCTGAAAGCGGCGCCGCACAAAGGAAATATGATTGAAACACTCACTCTAAGTTAATTAAAATGATTCGCTTTTACAGAATGGCGGACTAAATTCGGCGCGCGACCCCTCTGCTCCATGGCAAAGCTGATGGGGTTGGCCGGCAGGCCGAGCGGCAGGCGGAGGACAGGGAGGGCGCCGGGCGGCGCGGCCAGCCAGCAGCCAGCCAGCAGCCAGCCAGCGCCTGCGCTATAATTTAAAATTAATTAATTCCATCTAGTTTTTGCTGCTTTTGCGAAATTCGCGCTCCGCGAGGTGAGAAACGTGAGGGCCGGTCGCCTGGCCGAGGGCAGGCGGCACCCCGCCACCCCGCGCGGCCTAATTGGCTCATTATCCCCCCAATCAGGGGCCGGCGGGCCAGCGGGCTGCCGCCGAACGGCGCTCCTGCTGTCTCTCTCGCACCCACACGGGGCGCGCCGTGTGCGCGAGAGAGACGGCGACGAAGACGAGGCGGCCGCTTGGAGCCAACCTGCCGGCACGGCCAGGGGCGAAGCAGGGCCAAGTAAGTAGCCGCGCGACTACCTACGTAGTTGCGCGCTGTGCCCACGCCCCGCCGGCGAGTACCGGCCCGGCCCGAGCGAGTCACGTTTGAAGACACGACCCGGGTGGACAGCCCGGCCGCGGCCCGCGGCCCGGCGATCCGCACAAAGGAGGAACCAGTGAAGAACGCCGGCGACGGTTCACCCTCCGCTGCAACTCGGACTCGCTCGGACCCCAGCAAGGCCGCGCGGTCTGCTCGTGCGGCAAAGAGGGACGCCGGTGAAGCCGTCTGCAATTTGACAGCCCTAGTACCGCGGGCCGGACCGCGTAGTACCGCGCAGCGGCGAGCGCCTGGTGACGTCGGCCAGGCGGCGGCCTCTTCGGTAGGAGGGGCTGCCTACCCAGCACGGCTGTCAATCCCCCATCTCAAGGCCTGCGACGTTCTTTCCCAATCAAAATGATTTGAACCCATTTTAAATCTTTTACGAAAGACCGCTTGGCTAAGCTTTCCTTCACTTTTTTTTATGGAGGATTCTTGCGTCTCGCGGCGCTCAATTGTAGCCGCTACGCCCGCTACGCCACGGCTACACAAAATGGCGGCACTGCTTTAGCGATCGAGCAGCGACGGGGCGGCGCGGGGCCCCGGCGCTTTGAATTCACAGAGGGAAGACGAGAAGACGAGAAGCCCGGGAAATAAAAGAATAAGAAAATAACGCAAAAAGTCGGGGGCTGGGAGGGGAGGGGACAGAGACGAGCGAGGAATCCGAGAGGGAGATAGAATATCGAGGGCTGGCCGCTGTGCTCCGCTGTGCCACGCCGCACGGTGGGCCAGAAGACCGTTGAGGCGGCCAAAATTCTAGACGCGTTTTGAGCTCTAGAGTCGCTAAATGGGACTCGAATCGAACGTGTGACCCCACCAATGGATTGCTCTCCGAACGAGGAATCCATTGATGGGGTCACACGTTCGATTCGAGTCCCATTTAACGACTCTGGAGCTCAAAACGCGTCTCGAATTTTGGCCGCCTCAACGGTCTTCTGACCCACTGTGCCATGCCGTGCCGGCGCTGTCCCGTTGGACGTAACAAGCGCGCGGCCGCCCTCACAAAGGGAGACGTGCAGCACTCGGACGGAAGGGAGGAAGCGGAAACGGCGGCGCGGCGAGGCGCTCGGCGAGATGCTACAGCTTCCTGCGCTGCGCGTTCCCGGAGTCAAGGTCAAACCCGTGGCGAGGCGAGGGTCCCATCGCCGGACCGGCGCCAGCTGCGCCAGCGGTGCCGTTATTGCTTATTGGCAGCCCTGCGCTGAGCTGCGGACTGATTCGGAGAGTCGCTGTCGTCTCTCTGCAGGCGGATTCCGAGTGGCAGGTCTCTCTCTCGCACTCCTGGGGCGTCCCGTAAGGGTGCGAGAGAGAGAGAGAGACAGTCCGACGAGAGCACTGTGCGGAGTCCGCCTGCTGTATCTCTCTGGGTGCGAGAGAGACAGAGCGAGTGGCTCAGCTGCCGCGCGCTGCCTCCGCCACGAGTTACCGCGAGTCATATCGAGTCATCCAGGCTCCGCTCCTGGCCCCGGCAGAGCGAGGGGAGGAGGGGGAGCGTCGCTTTGATCGTTCACCTGTTCACAAGACACGGGCCGACCCTCCGTGATGTCGTAAGCGAGTCGGGGCGCGCGGAGCAGATGATCTTCGGGGCGCGGCGGGCCGTGCCGGGGGTCCAGCACGGGCTGCTTCCGAACAGCGGTTTCGTCCTGTCTCACTCGCGCCGTTTAGAAACAGGTGCGAGAGAGACAGTTCGACGATGGCACCGTTCGGAAGGGGCCTGTGGCCCGGCAAGGCGCTGACACCGCGCGGCCGCCATGACATGACGCAACGCAACGCCTCACGGCGCGAACCTCGTGGGCGAATCGCAATGAGAGGGCCGGGGGTCGCTCCACACACAGCACGCTCTGCGCGTGGCCTCGCGGCCCGGAGGCACGGCGGGCCGGCGGCATGGCGGCCACTCGGCAAAAACGACGGTTCCTGGTTTCCGTTTGAACTTCCTAGAAATCGCCTCTGTCTTTGGCCATCTGGGAGGGCCAGGAACCGTTTTCGGCGTGCAGGTGAATTTGAATCGCCTCGACAGTCTTGTCCTGGCAGTCGCATCCCCTCCAGCGGGGCCCACCCGCACCGGGCCGGGGCCCCGGCCGGGGGGGCCGGCCGTCCCGAATCAATAGCAGTCCCCGGGGACTGCGCCACGCGGCACGCCTCGCCGCGTCGCCGCGTGGCTGCTCGCGGGCCGGGGCTGGCTGGGGCTGGCTGGGGCCGAGCCACGGAGACAAGGACGGAGACAGGGAGAGGGAGAGGAGCGGAGGCGATGGACGCCGACACGCCAATCAGCTGCCGCCGCTCATAAGGCCTTGATCGGATTGGAGGGAGCGGGGCGCCGCGGCGGGGGAGGGGAGGGATCAGGGGATGTGTGTCATCAGCGGGCCGGGGCGGATGGGTGCGCGGAAGCTATGGCGGCATCGCCCCTTTGGCACGACGCGGCACAGTGGGTCAGAAGACCGTTGGGGCGACCAAAATTCTAGACGCGTTTTGAGCTCCAGAGTCGCTAAATGGGACTCTGAACTCAAAACGCGTCTAGAATTTTGGCCGCCTCAACGGTCTTCTGACCCACTGTGCGCGGACGCGAGAGCCCTCTCCGTCGCTCTGTCTCCCCATGAGCGCGAGAAAGACAGAAAGACGAAAACGACTGGTAGTCTCGGGCCGCGCCTTCGTTGGAGAGCAAGCGGAGACCGGGAGCGGCGGGTCACGGCACAAAGAGGAGGAAAAAGACGTGAAAACAAACGAGGATTCCCGGCCAAATTAAGGGATTCTCTGCTCAGCAGTTCCCGTGGGACGAGCGGACGGCCAAACTCCGGGGCTGGACTCTCGCTGTGCCGCTCCGCGCTCGAGAAAAAAAAAAAAAAAAAAAAAAAAAAAAAAAAAAGGAGCAGGGGGAACAGAAGCGGCGCGCGGAGGAGCTCAGGGCAAACGTCATCACTTATGCAGGGCGCACTTGCATTGTACAGCCGCACAGCGAAGCCCACGGGGCCACGGCGAACAGTGATAGACGGGCAGAGTCAACGCGAACACGGCGAGCGGGGGCGGAAGGCGGACGGCACGTGAGGGCCCTCGGAAGATACACAGGCCATCCCATTGTGCGGGGTTCGCCTCAACAACATCGCAACGGGCTGTGGAAAGAAAATCGAGCAAATTCGAAATTTTCGTATCCCGCCCCTCATTGTTTTTTTGCGCATGAAAACAAGCCGTTTTATCGGGGCGGGCCCGGCGCGGCCCGAGGCGGCGATGTGCGCGGCGATTCTATTATTCTCATACATTTTCATAAAGCCATCAGCGGCGGGAATGAGCTGCCGCGCCGCGCGCCACTTGCGGTGTCGAGGGCTCCTGCCTGCCTGCCCTGCGGCTGACAGCTTTGGCGGCCTTATCGCATTGCTCCTCCGGGCCGGGGGGAAGGGGGGCGGCAGTGGAGATCGACAGGTGATTAGAGCGTCAAGGAGATGAAGGGGTGAGCGTGCCGTTAGCTGGCGAGCCATTCCGAGGAGGCGCTTCGCTTCGCCGCTTCGTCGTCGCACTCGCGACCCGAGGGGGTAAACACTTCAAGACATCGTGTACAGACTACTCGGTATTACGCTGTATTACGGTGGTACTACACGTGTATTACGGCATTAAAATGCTAAATTTTGCCACATTTGACCCTGAAATGGTATTACAAATACGTGTATCACGCGTAATACACGGCTTTTTTTTGTACAGAGCATTACGAAAGTGTTTACCCCCTCGTCGCAACCCGACGAGAGAGTGCGAGGAAGACAGAGGCGACGAAGCGAAACGGTCCTTCCGAATGAGGCCGCTGAGGATCCGCTCTACTTCCCATCCGTTCTCGGTCAAAATCTTTTGGTACTCACGAGTCAGCAACGTAAGTAAGACAAGGCGGCAGTTTTGCTCGCGTTTTCGCCTCCGCTTCCTGGCGTTAGTTCGAGTACCGCCGCCGCTGCCGTTTTCATTACATCCGCGCAGAATCCATTTTTGGGGTGGTTGCTGCGGACGATACCAAGCTCCGCACGGCCACTTGGAGTCACCGCCAACAGCCTGCGTTGACAGGGGCGGATCGCTCATCGCTCTGTCGGGGCGGGGCGCGCTGCCGCTGTCTCCCTCGCACTTGCCTCGCACGCACGGGGAGTGCGGACGGGGTGCGAGAGAGACAGCGCGACTCTTCGGCCTGCGGGGCGGCCCGCTAATTGGTTTTGCATTGAAGAGGCGCGGGAGGCGGCAGCGCTGCGCGGGACAACGAGAAACACAATGCAGCTCGCTGAGCAGAGCGCCGCGTCTCCCTCGCACCCGCACGCCACCGCACGCCACCGCACGCCACGCCCCACGAGAGCGAGAGGGACGCGGCGAAGTTGGGAAGGAGACTTACACTGGCCGCCGCCTTATCAGCGGAAAGTGCGCCGAGTCTGTCAAGTCAACGAGGGCCGCGCGGTGGCAGCCGAGCGGGAGCGAAGCTGAACGAACGACGCGGGCAGAATGGTTCGCCGACGACGAGCATTGCCATGGCAAACAAAAGAGACAAACAAACACACAAAATCGTCGATGCAGCGTTCAAATGTGAAAGCCGGCTTGGTTTCTTGTGAGAGACCTGACCGACTACAGTAGAGAAGCGTCGCGGCGCTGGAGAGAGTCCGGAAGCTCAGCGACGTTATTGGCAGGATTGGCGGCCAATTAACCGGAGGGGGGGGGGATTTCGTCTGCGCGTCACGAAGCAAAGCGATTTGACACAGATGGGGTTTGATGGGATGATTGGTTCGCACGCGGCCGGCTGCAGTGTGGTGACAGCCACCGGCGGGTCGCACAGTGGGCCAGAAGACGGCGCAGGCGGCCAAACTCTAGACGCGTTTTGAGCACCAGAGTCGCTAAATGGGACTCGAACCGAACGTATGACCCCATTAGTGGATCCCTCGTTCGGAGAGCAATCCATTGGTGCGGGTCACACGTTCGTTTCGAGTCCCATTTAGCGACTCTGGAGCTCAAAACGCGTGTATAGTTTGGGCCGCCTGCGCCGTCTTCTGGCCCACTGTGGGTCGGCGGCGGTGCCGCGGTCCCCGAGGGAGAGGTCTCGCGGCGGCGGTACCCGTCTGTCTGCCCGCTCATCAAAGCCATCGAGGCCGCTAACAAGGGAAGGAAAGGCGCTTTGCTCGCTTTGCGCTCGAAGCCGATCAGGTGCGACTTGGGCGGGGCCAGCACAGCTGCCGGGCAGCGGCGGGATTAGATTGGCGGGTTGGAGAACAGACTCAGAGAGAGGCAGAGAGACACAGAGAGAGTAAGAGAGACACGGGGAGAGGCAGAGAGACACGGAAGGATGGGCCGAGGCTTCGGGACGCGGTGCTGTGCCGCCGTCCGTCCGCGACGCGCTTGCTCGCGCTCCCCCCACCCGCGGCCGGCTCCTCGATGCCGGCTGGGCTGGCAGGCTGGGCGGGCGGCGTGGCTGGCGGTGGAGGGGATGTGGGGAGGGGCTTGCAGGTCGCGGGGTGGGGGCGGCGGCGCGCGGGCGGCGCGCGGGGCGGGGCAGCCGCGCCAAGACTCCGTGGCTGCTCGTTGGATGGTTGGATGGCCGACGGATGCTCCGAGCTCCGCGCAGCCCAGTCCCCATCGAGACCCCGAAGCGAGCGTGAGCGACACGCGAGCGCAGGCGGCCGGATCAACAGGCGAGTCCCAGCCCCGCCCCGTGCGCCGGACCGCGCGACGTGCGTGCAGTGACAGTGATCTCGAGGACGACGTCGACCGCCCCCGCGAGCGCCGCCCCGAGTGCCGCGCCGGGTCTACCCGCCAGCACGGAGGCCTTCCTGCTCCGGTTCGGGGGCTCGCCGCCCCTGGCGCCCCACCACCACCTCCACCATCGGCCCTACGAGGACGGCCTGGACGGCCTGGACGGCCCGGAGCTGCCCGACAACGACGCGGAGCCCTCGCCGGAGGACTTCAGTCCCAGAGAGCAGCGACGCCTGCAGCTGCGACGTGCCTCGGACAGTAGCTGTGGCAGCGCGGGGTACCCCGGCCAGGGCCACGACATGGTGGAGACGGTCGCCGCGCACATGCACCAGCCCGCGGGCAGGTCGCCCTCCCCGCCCGCGTCCGCCACCTCGGCCAGCCCGTCCAGCTCCCCCGCCCGGAGTCCGTCCACCAGCCCGCGCGCCATGCCCTACACCCGCCTCCACCTGCCCCTGTACTACAACAACAACCTCGAGCTGAAGCAGACGACGTCGCCGTCGTCGGCGGCCTCGTCTCTCTTCACCATCGACAGCATCCTGGCTCCGCGGCCCGCCGTCAGCTCGGCCAGCACCACGCCAACCAGGTGCGTCGCCGACGACGTCTGCAGTCCTTGCGGCCTGACGGTGTAACACGGTGTTGGACAGTGACGGTGTAGTACGGTGTTGTACAGAAAAGAAGTTGAGATTAGCGGGATTTATTTGCACTTGATTTCCCTTGCTAATGACGGCCTCGCCGCGCCGGGCCTCGCCATGCTACTTCTAGTGTCGTTCCGTTGGTCGCTACTGCTTAGCGACAGGACTGCCGGACTCTGACGCATTCACAGACAGACCGGCCCTTTGCAACAGCCATTCAAATGCATGGGCAAGGCATATCCGGTTGAAGTGCATGCGAATGCAACACTTGGTCAATCCACTGCATCAAATGCAAAGTCTATTGCGAGGCACCGCGAGCGTTGTCGAATGATGTGCCTATCGGTGGGCGGTCGCCGCCCGTCCCCGCCGCGGACAGTGGACCAGAAGACCGCGCAGGCGGCCAAAACTCTCGACGCGTTTTGAGCTCCATAGTCGCTAAATGGGACTCGATCCGAACGCGTGACCCCACCAATGGATTCCGCGTTCAAAGAGCAATCCATTGAAGGGGTCACACGTTCGGTTCGAGTCCCATTTAGTGACTATGGAGCTCAAAACCCAGACCCAGACCCAAAAACGCGTCTAGAGTTTTGGCCGCCTGCGCGGTCTTCTGGCCCACTGTGCCACGCTCGTCCTGCAGCCGGTGCTCTTCCTTGCAGGATGTCCGGGCCTGCCGCCGCCGCCATCCTGCGGCATCCCATCCACCTCGGCCACCTCGCCGCGGCCGCCGCCACCGGCTTCGGCGCCACCCCCGCCGACTTCCTGGGTAAGCCTCGCCTGGCCGCCAAATGGCCCACTTCTTTCCTTGGTTCCGCAATGACCCTTGGCGGCGCTGCCTGCCAGCTTGCCGCACTTGCGGGGCTGCGTGCGCCGTGCTGCAGCGGCCAAGGACACCGGTAATGCGCAAAGCGGCGACCGCGCGGCCGCGACCACGGGGCCGTGCAGTCCGCCTGCCCGCGCATGCATGCTAGAGGACTTGGCGAAGGAAGAAGGACAATCATGACGAACATGGCGCACGGTGTCCGGTTGGTCGACGGCGGCCATTTTCTTCCTTTCTTCTTATTTGGCCGTTGTCTGCTGCAGCATGTCCGCGTTCTACATCCACTTCTTTCACGCCGTAAAGCCGCAGGTGACAATTAAAGTTTACGTTTTATTTCAAGTAGCGATTGCGGCTTTAGATACCCACGCATCGCCATCCGATGGTCTTCGCGTTCTAAGTCGGTCCCGGCAATCGAGAGCTGTGCCGATCATCGCTGTTGTCACTCTGTCTCTCTCGCACTTCCGCGCCGAGAGAGACAGAGCTGTGTGGAACCAGTCTGCGGAGCGGAGAAGGGGTTGGTCATTGGCACTCGCCCTGCTGCCAAGCGATCGAGCTATTTTTCAGCTCGCTAAGTATTATAGCCGATATTTCGTTTGCATTATTCTGTCCGGGGGCGTGGGGCGTCTTGTGCCCTGGCCGGCGCGGCACAGTGGGCCAGAAGATCGCGCAGGCGGCCAAAACTCTAGACACGTTTTGAGCTCCAGAGTCGCGTAACGGGACTCGAACCGAACGTGTGACCCCTTCAATGGATTGCTCTTTGAACGAGGAATCCATTGGTGGGGTCATACGTTCGGATCGAGTCCTTAGCGACTCTGGAGCTCAAAACGCGTCTAGAGTTTTTGCCGCCTGCGCGATCTTCTGGCCCACTAGGCGCGGGGCTCGCGGCCGCTTCGCCGACGCGGAGGTGCGCGCCTCGGGGAGTTCTCGGAGCGCCGCCGCCGCCGCCGCCCTCATAAAAAATATCAGCGGCGTTCCGAACTGAGCTGGGAAAGAAAACAATCGGTTTTACTTTATTCATTATGCAGTATTATTCCTCCACTCCTCCCGCCGGCCGCGGCCGCGGATGGCCGACAGTCGTCTCATTGCGCGCGCCTCGCGGTTCGCGGCGGTTCGCGGAGGTTCGCGGCCGCGCGCCATCGTTCTCGAACCCTCGACCCTTCCCCGCCAACTTCAGTCGCGCTGCTCAAACTTTTTCTCGGGACCCTGACTCGCGTTTGCATGCAAACGTTTTTCAGGCGTTTCGTATTATTGTTATTTTTTTTTTTCATTTTTTTTAAATTTCGGGGGCTTGTTTTGCCATATGTCACTGTTATATCTCCAAAATATGACTTCGTCCTGCGGTCAACTTTGTGAAATATGTGAGAAACGATATCGTTATTCGTGGCACAGTACACAATAGTTCATCACGCTCCTTTCACTGTCAATTCTTTTTTTTTTTTTCGGCCCGTTTGAATTTTATTTTATTTTCGTTTCTCCGGAGACAACCGAAAGCTACGAAAGCTGCTTTCCTGAGTCGCAAGGCGGATTGCGGCGCCGCGACGCGCCGCGCGACGCAACGTAGCGAACGGCCATGCAGAGTGACGGAATGCCGCGCCAGCAAATGCATTAGCCCCCTCCCCCTAGACAGTGTGACTCCTGTCCCGCTGCCATTCAAAATCCGCTCTTGATGCCTCAAGCGTCTTAGCAGCAAGACAGCCTCGCGGTCTCCAGGGAGGCCGCTCTGCGCGCAGCTTCTGCTTTGTTTTCCGTCTCCCATTTTCGGCCAGCATCATCAGCACGGCGTGAACGAGGCTGAACGAGCCCGCTGGGAATGGACAGCGTCTCGGCGGCAATGTGTAACCGGGCTCCTTTGTCCGCAGCGGTGGCCTACCCCAACCTCTACTCCGGCGCCTACATGTCCCACGTGGCGGCGTCCTTCGCGTCCAGCCCGATGGGCAGCCCGATGTCCAGCCCGATGGGCAGCCCGCGGCACCCCGGCCAGCACGGCCAGCAGCACCACCTGGTGCACCACCCGCTGGTGGGCCCGCACCTCGCCGGCCACCACAGCCCGCTGAGCGGCCACCCCGCCCTCGGCGCCCACCACGGCCTCGCGCACGGCCTGCACCACGGCCTGGCGGCCGGCCACCCGGGCGCGCCGCCGCCCAAGAGGAAGCGGCGCCACCGGACCATCTTCACGGAGGAGCAGCTGGAGCACCTGGAGGCCACCTTCGACAAGACGCACTACCCGGACGTGGTGCTGCGCGAGCAGCTCGCCCTCAAGGTCGACCTCAAGGAGGAGCGCGTCGAGGTGAGTGTCGCGTGTTCGAACACCGCCTTCTTTCCGTGTTTGTTCGGTGGCATCGAGCCCCCCGGGGTGCGTGGGTGATTGAATGTAATAGTGTTTATCAAGGGGAAGGGAGGGAGGGAGGGAGGAAGGGAGGGAGGGAGCCGAGCGGAGGGAAAGCGAGGCAGCAGCGAAGGCCCTCAAGTGCCGCAAAGTGGCCGGCCGCGCGAGGCAGGGTGCGGCGGCGCGGTTTTGCATCCCCGTCGCCTCCAACCACCGCTACTCGGCGCCACGCCACGTCGGGGAAACTCCAACACCCACGAAAAAGTAGGAACAATGGTCCTCAGTACATACCCGGCGAGGCCTCACCCTAAGTCAGATTTCTGGGCGACCGTGGCGGGGCTCCACCCACAAAGAGTGAGGGGAGGCGAGCCGAGCAGCGAGGGCGTCTTGCTTGTTCAAAGTTCGGGCGGAGGGCAGCGGGGCAGCGCGTTAAATAATTCGTAGATCGGTCTCCCTCCAGCAAACGGCGCGACTCCTCTCAATAAGCGGATAGTCTTGGCTGGCCGGCCGGCAGGTTAGGTTAGGCTGCCTGCCGGCGGCGCACCCCCTGCTCGGGACTCGGCAGCGACTCGGCGCACTTCGGACCCGAAGTAGAGTTCGGGGCAGAAAATTCGGGGGCAGCGAAGGAAAATTCTTTTCTCGTCGACTAAAATCTCCTTCGCTTCAATTTACGTAGTCAGCCGGCTTGAGTGAGGATGGAACGTCGCCGGGGGTGTCACCACCTCGCCGACAGGGCGGTCACCAGGACGATCAGCGGCTCAGCACGGTAGTGGTGACACCCACCGTATTAGCTTCCGATTAAAGACATCGCCGGGATGGAGCCGGCCATTCAGTCGCTCATCTGTCTCTGCCGCACTCATGGGGCTCTGCGTGAGGGTGCGAGGGAGACAAAGCGATGCCCGCCGTGCCGCCGCGGTGGGTGGCCCTCCCTGCCAACACCTGCCGACAGCGGCACGGCCGGCCCGGCCCGGCCCGCCGCACAAAACAAGGATCGCGTTGCACTGCCTAGTTGAGCGTGAAACTGAAACGCCGCGAAACGGCACCCTTTGGCGAAAACGGCCGCGCCGGGCCGGGCTTAGCGTTTTCGGCTTTTGGAAAGATGAATAAGTTGAAGGGGTTGGACGGGTGGGTGGTTCGGGAAGGTTACCACTGTGCATACACACGCAGACACACACACATACACACACACACACACACTCTCTGTCTGTCTGTCTGTCTGTCTGTCTGTCTGTCTGTCTGTCTGTCTGTCTCTCTCTCTCTCTCTCTCTCTCTCTCTCTCTCTCTCTCTCTCTCTCTCTCTCTCTCTCCCTCTCTCTCTCTCTCTCTCTCTCTCTCTCTCTCTCTCACACACACACACACACACACACACACACACACACACGGCGGACCGTTCTACGTCAACCACTCGAAAGGGATTAGGGGGTTATTTGTCTGTTGTCTGGCTACCGCCATGCTGCCGCACAGCGGGGCGGCGCGTAGGCACTGCTGCAGGGCACGGGCACCATCCCGCGCCAGACACCGTCCCGACCTTAGACGCGAAAGCGCGCCAAATCACGGGACTCCAAGCGCTTTGCGCTCTCGTCACAAGCGCCATTTGTCGGGGTTCGAAAAGTGTAGTGCACACGCGGCGGCGGCGATGCGGCGATCGTGGACGACCCCCAGCCTACTTCGCTTCGGCTTGCCTCGGCTCGCTTCCGTTCGCTTCGGCTTGCTTCGGCTCGTCCAATGGAGCCAATCTCCGCGCACAATGCGAGGTAATTTGCATGTCGTCTGGAGGAGCGGGGGGAGCAGGAGGAGGAAGGCACGGCGGAGGCCGAAGACCCACAACCACGGAGAGTATCGCAGCATCCCCAAGGCATTCCCTCCGCGGCCTCGGCGGGGATGCGGCCGGCCTGGCGTGGCAAGGCGTGGCGAGGCGTGGCAAGGCGTGGTAGAAACGACGCCAGGTTTTCGTTCATCCCCCGGCAGCTCCTCTTCGACGCGGCTCGAGTGCAAATTGGCGTCCGCAGCCGCATTATTTCACACTCGCGTCCTTCTCTCTCTCTGTCTCTGTCTGTCTGTCTGTCTGTCTGTCTGTCTGTCTGTCTGTCTGTCTGTCTGTCTGTCTGTCTGTCTGTCTCTCTCTCTCTCTCTCTCTCTCTCTCTTTCTCTCTCTCTCTCTCTCTCTCTCTCTCTTTCTCTCTCTCTCTCTCTCTCTCTCTCTCTCTCTCTCTCTCTCTCTCTCTCTCTCTCTCTCTCTCTCTCTCTCTCTCTCTCTCTTTCTCTCTCTCCCTCCCTCTCTCTGTTCCCGCGCCACACCGTGCGGGTTTTGGACCGCATTTGGGTCGGCCCCGCGTGCGCACTGCTTTCCTAAACAGTTTAAAAAGTAATGACTGCCACGTTGCGGCTGCAGGACGGCCCCCGAACGGCGCCGGACGGCCCCGCCCCGCCCTCAGATACATATTTATCCACATATTTTAGCACCTGTGTCAACACACGGGATGCAAATTATTTCGTCACCAGTCCGCCTGTCTGGCGCCACTGGCCCCTTCCTGCAGGACGCGACTTTATTCAAACGCGGGAACCCATTCGGGGCGCTATCGGGATATCGAATGAATTCAATGAAAGAATTCGATTAGTCGCCGCGGCAGTACGACATTCATATTCGAGACCGTGTTTCGCAGCGGTGTAGTACACCAACACACACGCACACCCACACTAACACACACACACTCGTACACGCCCTTTCCGTGTGTTCCCGCCACTCGCAATGGCGCCACTGTTTTTCCGCCGGTAATAATGTGTTTCAATATGACAAAGTCAACAATCCTGGTGGTCATATCAAAACGCGGCAGCCTGTCTCTCGCGCTGGCTGGCTGGCTGGCTGGCTGCCTGCCTGCCTGCCTGCCGGGATTGCCACGACTCTGCCGGGACGGTATGTGGGTACACACATGTGTATAATGCATGCCCCTTATACAGAAAGTAGTATTAAATGTCCCAGAGTGCCGCGACCCCGCGGCGCTCCAGAGCAACAGGGACATCTCGCTTTCCTCCATGGCCCTCTGACGCGAGCTGAGCGAGCGGAGTGACTGTCGAAAAGTCGTGCAGAGAAACACGACGCGGCGCTGCCGGGTGTAAGGCTGACGTCTCGGCCTCGAATCCCAGCGTAGGCGGCTCCGTTTTCGATTTCTTCTCTCGCGACGTTACATATCTCCGTGACGCGGACGCGGCGACTGGCTAGCCTAGCCAGGCCGCGATTCCGAACCGAGCTTTTCGTCACCTTGTTCCTCTCGCACTCTGAAGGCGTCCCGAAGGTGCGCGAGAGAGACAGGGCGACAAAAGCGCTGTTCGGAATCAGCCTGCAGGCGCGGCGCGGCGGGGGCGGATCAAAATTCAAATGTTTGCTGAGAAAACAAAGGGGCCAGGCGACGGCGGGCGACGGCAGCGCGGAGGCCACTTGGCTGCTTGGAAGCCACCGCGGCTGCTGTGCTGCGGCCGCGGGGCCGACCGGGCCGACCTGCCTGTCCCGCTGGGCCTTGTCAACTCGCCCCGATTGCACACTTTGAACAGGGGGCTGCACTGCAACGGCAATGGCCAGAGTGGAGGCAATGCGCGAGACCACGCAAAATATGGAAATGGGGGGCTCTAATGCTCACTGACGGTAGCTTTTCTATGATCTCCCGTTATGCGGTCTTAGATAAACAGTTCAATTCTGTGTATCAGGCCATATGGCACACCGATTGGTTGCACCGTTTATCATTGGTGACTAGTGAAAGAAGGCCATTTTTAATAGTTTTCCAACCATTTAAAAATTTGAATTTTCGAGTTTTGACAATGGGCTTTTTCTGTGTCATTAGGAGTCTCATTATAAACTTACGTAGCCTGATACACCGAAAAATACCTTTCCTTTGGATTTGCTTTGAGAAATCGGAGCTACACGTAACGAGTTGCGAGAATTAAGCCCCCCCCCCAATTGACAATGTACCGATCTCGCGCATAGCCCCCCGCCTAGCCATTACCGTTGCTACCCCTGCTTTGAAACCTGCGCGAGGCGGCGCTCTCGGCCTGCAGGGCGGCGTCGCGGCGTCGCGGCGTCGCGACGCGATGCGCTGGTGGGGGCCGCCGGCATCGCGGCATCAGCGTATCATGGCGCGGTGCTGCGCTCGGCTTGCTCGGCCCCCCGACGGACGGCGCGGCGCCGCGGCGCCCAGTGGCATGCCATCCCGTCGCCCTGGCAACGGCCAGCATGGCGCGCCTCTCCCGCCGCGGCCGCCACGCCCCCGCGGCCCCAACGACGTCGCGGGGCCCCGCGCCGTGCAACCCCGTCCTCGCTTCTCGAGGCTTCTTGGGCTGTCCTTGTCGTTGGCCGTCCTGACTCATAAAACACTTGTCGACGCCGTGGCTGCCGCGACACGGCCAAGGGCGCTGACCTGGTGGACTCCGAACCGAAGGCATTCAATGCAATGACCGCCACGCCGACAGATGATTGTATTTACGACTCTTTCCACCTGGCCGTGGCGTGCACTGCCGTGCCGGCGCTCCATTTGGCGGCCATTCACAGCCAGGCGATAGATGTCCTTTATCTTCCGCATCCGGGCCGACCAGTGGGCCGACCGGGCTGCTAGGTACACTGCTGTGCGAGGCCGCGTACTCGGGGCCGTGAGAACGAAAGAGCGAAGAGGAGACCTGTAATCCCTCTCCAGCCAACAAGGGGCGCAAAAAGGCGGGTAAACGGCGCGGAGTGTGGCGTCTTGATGGGCGCGTGCTGCAGCACCATGGAGAGTCTCGCTGTCTCTGTCGCTCTCGCTGCAGGGAGATAGGCTTATCGTGTGTGCACAGGCAATGCGCGCTCGTTTCGCACCAGCGTCGCGTGAGGACGGCCATGGTGGACCGCTCCGTCAACAAACAAACAACCTCTCGGCAAAGAATCGCCGTTACGCGATTCCAGAAATCTACTGTAAATAAAGACAATTAGACTTAACCTGTGCGGGATTGTACCTGCTATCTCGTCCCCTCCCTCGACCTGCCCAGCGCACCAAGCGCACCGCCCCCATTCTCAACCCTCCAGTGTCCCTCCCCGTGAACTGGTGACCTCCGGGGTCTTCGCCCTTCGGCGAGGTCGTCAAGGTGGGCAGCGCGGCTCACTTTTACAGCCTCCTGTCATCCCTTGTCCGTGCGGAGACGTGCCCGAGTCGTCCTCTTGGCCGCGCCGCGCCCCGCCAGCCTGGCGCCGGCAAGGGGAGGGGGGGGGGGGTCCCCACACAACAGGGGTGCTGATCCGTGCTTAGCCAGTCGAGTCGGCGGCGGTGCGGCACACTGGAGGAAGTGGCGGAGGAGCTCCGTCCGACGCCCCCAATAAAAAGGTGTTTGCAAGGAAGGTGTGCGGGGAGTCCTCAAAGTGCGGGGCCCGGCCCGGCCGGCCCAGTGGGCCGCCAGTGCCGCCTTGTCTGCACTGCAACTACTCCGGCTCTGCTATGGCCTGCAGGTGAGGTGCCATAAATACTGCATTGCACATGGCAGGGTGACGGGGCACCGCTGCACTTGGCGCACCATTCCCACGGTCGCGCGCGGCGCCAGCAGTCAGATTCCGCTCTCTCTCTCTCTCTCTCTCTCTCTCTCTCTCTCTCTCTCTCTCTCTCTCTCTCTCTCTCTCTCTCTCTCTCTCTCTCTCTCTCTCTCTCTCTCTGGCACTCGCAGCAGTCCAGCCGTGGAGAGGTGTGGTGACCACGTGACCGGGGTGTGGTTTGGCTAGGCAAAGCACTATGGCGAGGCGGCCAGGGCAATGCCAGCCAGGGCAATGCCAGGACAATGCCAGGGCAAGCCAGGGCAATGAGGAGGGTGGCGGTGGAGGCGGCAGCAGATGGATCTGTTTTGATTCCGCACTGATTGCAGACAGCGCGTGCCGTGGCCTGGGCTGCACATCAAGTACACGCCCTAGTATACATGACTCATTTAGCGCTTGGGCGCGGCTGGGCGGGCGCAGCACGGCGCGGCTCGGCGCGGCGCGGTCAGGATGTTTACGTTCTGAATCGAAAAAGCAGGAGTAGAGCTCCGCCGCTGTTTTGTTTCTTGCTGCCTCCAGCTGCAGCCCGCTGGAGCGGCTCTCCTCCAGGCGGCGCGCTCCTTGCCCGATCGGCTTCCGTTTTTGCATATTTATGCCGTAAAAACAGGAAATCAGAAAGAGCAAGGGGCGTATCGGGCACACCGAGGGCCCGGCCAGCCGGCCAAGAGGAAAGAGTTCCAACTTGGCCGCCGTCCGCGGGGCGGGGCGGGGTGGGGCGGGGCGGGGCGGGGCGGGCGCGCGGGGCAGGTTCGCCAAAAAATGTGTACTCGCGGTGTTTGAACACGGGCCGCTGCTGCCGCTGCTTGTAAGCGATTGTCGAGGCTCGCTGGCGCGCGCTGGCGCCGGCCGCCGCCGCGGGCTGAGGATGGCGGCGGCGCTGCGGGGTCCGACACGAAGGACCGGAGAGAGAGAGATAATATCATAGACAGATTGAGACTGAAACAACAGCGGAGAGACAGGGATAATAACGACGGGAAATGGAATCGGCCATGCCGGCTATGCGCTGCCATGGCAGCCCGCTTCCGCGCGGACCGTTCCGTCGCTCCGTCTCGCTCGCACGCGAGCGGCGTGCCGTGGGGGTGCCGTGGGGGTGCCGTGGGGGTGCCGTGGGGGTGCGAGAGAGACTGCCGGGAGGCGGCCTGCAGCCCCGCAGCCCGGCTGCGGCATTTCGGGCTGAATAAACACGACCGGGGTTTGCAGGGGTTTGGGAAGGCACATTATCCGCCCCCCCCCCCTCCCTCTTCACCCTCGCCCCGCGCAACCTTGGCCTCGCGCGCCTCGAGCCTCCTCTCAAAACAACAACAACAAAAACGGGAAGAAAGCCGCGATTCGATACCTCCGAGTGAAAACCGCTCAGTCCTCCGAAGCCGTCCGAAAAAAGCTCAGTCTTGCCAACCAATCCAACAACCGCTCAGTCTCCCCTGACCGTCCGAAATCCGCTCAGTCTCGCCAGCCCGTCCGAAAACCGCTCAGTCTCGTCTGCCCGTCCAACAACCGCTCAGTCCTCAGAGCCCGTTCAAAAACCGCTCAGTCCACTCCTTCGCGATTTTTCAGGAGAAGGAATCTAATGTTTGCAGCTCATAGACAAATCAGGGGTTCGCCGTAACTGTTATTTGAGATCTTGGGTTGCAAGAGCGGTGTTCGGGTTTTCTAAATCAGTATTCACTTTTCGAAAATAATGTCCCAATGGACTAGAAAACTAGCGCATGGGTAAACCATGCACTCTCGCTAGCCATTATTTCAGGTGTAAAAGGCTGCGTCTTTTAGTGTGTGAAAGTAATTTTTCTCTTTGAAAGTCAGGAGTACACCTTGTTACTTGTCTAGTATCATGTTGTTGTGACCGTCAATAAGTAAGAAATAGTGCAGTACATAACCTACCTAATCTGTCTGCTTTCCTCGCCCAATGTGCTTTCTACTTGGTACTGACTTCCTCATTCCTTTTTATTGCCATTTCTACAGCATTTCAATTGAGATAGTGACCTTGACTAGGTTTATTTGGTTTTAACAAATGCATGTTTTATTTTCAGCTACTGTCAATTTTCTTGAGTGTGTTGTATCCTAAAATTAAAAAAAAAATTACTGTGCCCTCACAATTATTGTCTGTTGTATTGTTCTTACCCAGCATCTCACAAATTTTATTAAAAATTTAGTTTTTATTTAAAGCGATTGTCTGCAGTGTGCATCGTATGTATCCTGTACTCTAGTAATAAATAAAGACACAAGTAGTGTTTCAGTCTTGCAGTTTTCTAACTGGTCATAATTATTTTGTTCAACTTAGTTTACAAATCCAAAAGTAACATGCATTTTAAATAGCATGCTCTTGTAAATCACACAGGTCAAGTATTATATGTTAATACAGAGGTGTGACGAAAGCAATTAGGCAGTTGACAAAAATATTTTCATAGTAATACCGCAGTCGAATATCACTAGCCAAAGGCATTAAAATAGAACATTAAAACATATCAACATGCGAACAATCATTACGATACATAAAGATGCATAAATTATTATAAACTGAACAAACTTATTAAAAAAAACAGTCATTATTTTCAGTCTTACAAATTATTAGGAAGACTAGTAAAATCACGTACAAAATTAAACAGGGAGTCTTTCTTCATTTTCAGCAATTTCTTCTCCTTCGTCTGCTACGTCGCAATCTTCGCAGTCTTCATCACATGTATGGATGGTTCCCGAACCGATGTCAATCAGTTCTTTATAATACTGGTGGTACTTTGGAGGAATGGCACCAATCTTCATGAGATTTGTCAAATCCTTGACTTTAGGAGCAGATAGAGGGAACCTCTTGTCATAAGCCTTTTGTGGCACATAAGTCTTTAAGTTGACAGGGCGGCCTTTTCTTAAACTTACATTGACCTGCTTTGGCTCAGCATTGTACTCATATTTTACTGAGACCATATTTGGCTTTAAGGGGTCCACCGACACCTCTTTGGCTTTGGTCCACTTCATTTCTTCCTTCTCGGTGCTGTATTTCCAGTTTTGAGCCTCAACTAGTTTCTTGAAGTCCAATATTGGGCAGGTCAGTCCAGTTTTCTCAATAACATATTTATTAACAGGATCATTTTTGGTCTTTCCATTTTTTTTGGCATTTTCAATATGGCTGCACCATTCCTCTTCACTGAATATTTCCCTTTTAGATACAGCCTTTTCAATAGTTGCGTGCATCGAGTCCACCTCCATCTGAGTATGGCCAACTTCCAGAAATCGGTGTGTGATTTTAACACCAAATTTTACAGCAGCCAATAAATACATTGAAAAGATGAACCTATTTTTATTCTGAGAAGTGGGATTATCAGAATAAAAAATGAATTCTTTCACACCTAGTTCCACTCTGCTTTGAATGAAATGATAAACATTGCTTGCAATCTCTGTAGAACTTTTTTTTCCTTGTGTTTCATTCCATACGTAGCATATTCCAAGTTTAGGGCCCATATCAAAAATAGTAAAGTCGTAAATAGAGACTTTCCTAACATAATAAAAAGCTCCCACTTCAGATCTGGGACACGGCAAAATTTTCTGCAAGTCGAAACAAGCTACACAGAGCTCAGTGTTCTCATCTTTCTGTGCTGCTTCTCTATCTTTAGTTTTCAAGTTACGACTGATGTTTCTATTCTCAAGGTGGAGTGCATGTACTCGGGCCATCTTTGCTTTTTCAGGTGTAGTGGCGTGCTTCCACCTGGAGCAGATCAGACATTGGTCCTTCTTTGGTTGAAACACACCAATGTTAAACTCTTCATTAAAAATTTTTCTGTACATGCTAATTGATGCTGTTTTTTCCAGGTGTTCTTCAGTGGCCCAGATGGTGTAACGCCTGTACAGTTCTTCAACACTTAAACCCATTTCAATATACTCTCTCTTGGTGCGGGCTCTTGTGTAGTGAGACTCCACTCTTGGGATCATATTTATATGTTTACGAACAGAATCTTTGACAGCCTCTGCTACACGTTTTGGTCTGTTATCATGTTTCCCTCGCATGTCTGAAGGAGCAAAGCCAGGCTCACCACGAGCTTTGTTTGTGGCTGTTTGTATCCAGGAGTCACAAATCACCAAAGTATTTAAAAATAACTTCTTGCAAACTCTGATATCCTTGCCACCAACCTGAAAATTATAAATCCTGACTTGATCAACTCCTTTGTTGCCGGGTGCAGCAAACTTTTTCTTCGGCGTCACACTTTTGACACGGCTAGCAATATAATCAAGCTGCCTCTGGTGATTTCCCAACTCCCAAAAGCTTTGCATTATAGCAGCCCTTTCTGGACTTGTGAAACGCTTTGCACAACGGTTGCAGTTCTCCCCACAGCTGGGTCCCATAACACGTGCTGTTCTGATGGTTTCCTTTCCCTTGCGGACTGAGACGTGGGCTTGGCCTTTATTCAGTAACATCTTTGCTTTGTTTGCGCTCCATCCAGATTCATGAGAGAGTCTCTTCCGTCCAACTCTTTTGGGAGCATCATCTGGCAAGTTATTGTTCAAAGTTCTGTTCGGTGGGGTACTTGGTACTTCAGATACATTTGGTAGCTCTTGGTTCTCTGTTTCGACTTCAAAAAAATCTGCTTGCAAAGAGTCGTCATGGAATTCAATGATGACTTCAGTTGAAACATTGCCTGTGAAATAAAAATAAGATAATAATTTCATGTGCTCTTAAGTAGCTTTTATTAGAAAATGAGTAGAGAAGTGTTAAATTTGTAGAGTTCTGGGAGCATAACAAGATTTAACAAAGCTAAACATTTTTTAGTGTACCCTCTCTATTTACTTTCTGATAAAAATTACTTAAAGGTGCCACTACAACCAACTCATCACCGATCCTTTTTCAATTCGACTTTTCAGTACTTTTGGATGAGCGTTACCAAGAAATGGAAATAGCTGTCTAAAATCTGATATTTTCATGCGCCAGAGCAAGATTAAAAGAAGCCAAAAAAAAATCACAAGTGTCTATCTGTTAAACAGTATGGCTTGGAGCTGTAACAGTGGTAGCCACTTATTAGCAGTATATGCTGTTACAGCTATAAGCCATACTGTTTAACTTCTAGACACCAAGTGATGTTTCTTTGCTCTTTTAAACCTTACTGTCGCGCATGAAAATACCAGACCTCAGATAGCTACTTTCATTCCTTGGTAACGCACATCCAAAAGTACTTGCAAGTCAAAGTGAAAAATGATGTGATGAGCTGGTTGTAGTAGCACCTTAACAGTCCAGCAAATCTGTTTCAACCTTATTTAAAGACTAATTTACCAGCAGGTGTGATGATTGTTTTATCAGCAGCTTTATCATCCACTCCAACAACAGCTTGTGATGGCAAATAGTGAGTGATTCCTGACTCAATATCTTTGCTGGGACTTAAAGTTATGGCCAAAACAGGTTCTTCAAAAGTTTCAGTACTCATTTGAAACTCAACAGGAATACCTAGATCTTGTGATTGTATTTCAAGCCTCTGATGATTCTCTGCAATTTGAGGTGTAGCATTGCCTGTAAAGCACAAAAAAATTCATGATGACAGAGGTATTTTAACTTCAAGGAATTCTTAAAATAAACTTTTTGAGCATGCACTGCCAAGCTTTGATGATTTCTGCAACCAAGCTGCATTATTATGCACCAGGGTAAAGAAAAGAAAATTGGAAAAGATAGAGTTATTAGTTTGACAATGTTGACCAAAAGTGCAACAGAATTTTATAATAATTGGTTATAAATCTATCACTTTGCCTTTACACCTGTTGTCAAAAGTATTGAACTAATTATTTTATTTCTGACAATTTTCTTCTCTCTATGTCTAAAACAAGTGCATATGTGTTGCAGATAAATTCAGAAGTCATAAGTGACGTCAGAAGTGATGAGTGATGAATTTCATGATTTAATTGTGGTGGTTCCTAAACAACTACAGGTACTGTCATTTTAAGATGTAATTTACCTTCAGGTACGGTGTTCTCTTTATCAGCAGGATTGTTATGTACTTGGATCACATCTCTAATTGAAAAATTACTGGCGTGACCTGTGTCATTCACATGTTCAGCCAAATCTGAAACAGAAAAAAAAAATTACTATTGATAAAATAATTGTTTTTATATTTTAAACTATTCATAATGGTTACTGTCTAATCTCTAATAATAAATGTAAGGAGAGGTAACTTACTGCCAGTACTGATCCTCTGAGAACCTTCAATGGACACTTTTTTAGACATTGAGTGCTTTGTCAGAAATTCAGGCTCTAAGCGACTTTTCTCAGGAGTTTTGAAAATTAATTTACGTTTATGGGTGGAAGATTGTTGAGACACTGCTGGTAACAAAGAGGAAAGACTGTATTATAAGAAAGTATTTATGCAATGCCAATCTTTTCCCCTTATTTCCTTTCATTTTAACAAATATTTTACCTGCATGCATGGTATTTTTTTTATCTACAATTGTGTTGGCCACTTCAACAACATCATGCAACGATGAATGGCGAGTGATTCCTGTCTCTCCACCGTTACTGGGACTTAGATCCATGGCCAAAACAGGATCGTCAAAAGGGTCAGTAGTCATTTGATGCTTGGCTGGAATAACTGGATCTTGTAACTGCCTCTGCTGATTCTTTGCGATTTGAGGTAAATCATTTCCTGCAACAAAAAGAGAAATGATGATCAGAAGTATTTCGACTTTACAAATAATCGCTTTTAATTTAAGATATAATTTACCTTTAGGAACGTTGTCTGCTTGGTCAGGAGGTTTGTCGTGTACTTGCATCACATCTCTAATTGAAAAATTACTGGCATGACCTGAGTCACTTCTGACGTTTACATGTTCTGCCAAATCTGAAACCAGAAAAAAACAAGTTCCCATTTATAAAATAGTGAAAGGTTTTGATATTTCTGGTTGCAGTTTATTAGTACTGGTTAATGTCTTATGTATAATAATATATGTAAGGAAATATAACTTACCTCTAGAATTGGTCCTCTCTGAACCTTCAGTGGACACATTGATCAACTTAGTGCGCTTGGCAAGAGTTTCAGGCCTTGAGCTGCTTTGCTTGGGAATTTGGAATGCCCGTTTATGAGTTGAATGCTGTTGCGGAACTACTGGTAACAAAATGAAAGGACCATGAGTATATATTCATACATGTCATAAAATTTAGAAAGGTCAGAGACTATCCCAAACAACTCACTGTTAGCACTTGTAGTTGCAGAAACGACCACCTTTTTGAACCACCTCGGAACTTCACCAGCTTTAAACACAAAAACACAACTGTTATTTACAATGGAAGGCAATTATTTAAACATATATTCCAAGCCAAAACTGCAGCGATGCAGAGCAGTGGTTCAAAAACAAACCGTTTAGCTCTAGGAAAAAACAGTAAAGGCTCGTAGCAATAAACTTGTCAACTTTTGGTGAATATAAAGGTTGAATGAGAACCACACTAACAGCAAAAAACAAACAAGATTACGAAAGATTATTTTAATGATCATCTGAATAATGATTATCAAAACTATCAGTGCAAATTAAGACCAGAAACTAAAATATAGGTTAGGCTATAATATCAAAGGGAAAGAGAGTAGGGAAAGCGTGTCAGCAAATGAATGAGGTTATTCTGATCGAAAGAAAACATCTCATGAAATCAGTGAAGCACCCCAAAATACTTTGTTTCAGTAAAATTATTCGCATTGTGGAACTAAAGACACGGTTATATTCCTACATGCGATGCATGCAAACAAACGGATTCAAGATGACATAGACAAAGAAACAAATAGTTTATCACATTCTTACCTAAACGAGGTGGCGACTCCACGAGTCCCTGCGTTTTGGACAGTTCTAGAAGTTTTTTAGCTCTTGATGACATTATTACTTAGAGTTGACATCATAATACAACGCACGCTATAGCTTACTCGCACAAACCGCCCACTGCCAAAACTGGCGCGGCTCGCCAGGGCACGGCGAACTGAGCGGTTGTTCTGAAAAGTCCTGGGCGTATCCGACGGTTAGACCAAATCTTTGAGGAGGCCTAGATTAAAATTTAACCAAGCATACGAAAAACCCAGCCTTGTACATAAAAGAGCGCATTTTGTTTAGTCGGAATCCACTACAACCTGAAAAGTGAAAAAAATGCGGACTGAGCGGTTTTTGAACGGGCTCTGAGGACTGAGCGGTTGTTGGACGGGCTGACGAGACTGAGCGGTTTTCGGACGGGCTGGCGAGACTGAGCGGATTTCGGACGGTCAGGGGAGACTGAGCGGTTGTTGGATTGGTTGGCAAGACTGAGCTTTTTTCGGACGGCTTCGGAGGACTGAGCGGTTTTCACTCGGAGGTATCGGATTGGCCGCCAGAAGTCTGCGGTCGGCGCCGATTCTCCCGCGTTGGACTCTTGGAGCCGCGCGGACCCGAAGGACGAGGGCGGGGACGCGCGGCCCGCGGTACTCGCGAAGCGGATAGCCGAGTTAGTTTAGTAAATGGGGCGAATGTTTTGACAGCGTCTGCCCCTTCCCCTGCCACGTCCAGCCACATTACCATGGCAGGGATGAGTGGGAATCCTGGATCCAGGACCATTTAGATGCAGGCCCATCCGGGACACCCAGGAAGTGCAGCCGAGTGAAGCGCTGCTTTGCAGTTTCGTACCGTCGCAAAACCGGGCCCAATATTACTTTCAGGAAAGTACAGTGCGAGAGAGTACGCAGAGCGGATAGGGCGGGTTAGGACCTTGGGGTGAGGGTGGGGGTGGGGTGGGGGTGGGGGGCGCCCGGAGGTCTTGGCTGCTGGCTCCGGCCGGCCGCACAGATCAATGACATTCTAATTAACACAGCGTTGAATTTTTGATCCACTTTGAAAACAATGAAGGTCTTGTTTCGTGACCAAACAATATTAACCTAAACCCCGTAACCCTCATCACGGGTGGGCCCGGGGGAGGGAAAGGGCGGGTGGACGCGGGCGGGCAGGGTGCCGACGGCGGCCGGCAGGGGAGGGAGGGAGGGAGGGGGCACTCGAGGCAAGGAGGCGCGTGCATGATTCCTTCCCATGCGTTTGTTTTCACTCCCACTCGTTTCCAGTTAGCTAAACTTGCAACCCCTATCCCGACCCCGCACCCCCTTCACCCTTCGCACTATGTCCGTTAGCCGAGGTCGCCTGGGCCAGGCAGTGGGCCAGACAGTGGGCCAGACAGTGGGCCAGAAGACGAGCATCAATCCACCGGCAAATCCTAAACAGGAGGCCCACTAGCAAATCCCATAGGGATGGGACATACTAGTGCGATGGCGTGTCGGCTGTAGCCGCTGTAGCGCCCAGCGAAGCGCCGCCGCACAGTGGGTCAGAAGACCGTTGAGGCGGCCAAAATTCTGGAGTCACACGTTCGTTTCGAGTCCCATTCGGCGACTCTGGAGCTCAAAACGCGTCTAGAATTTTGGCCGCCTCAACGGTCTTCTGACCCACTGTGCGCCGCACCCTGCGGACTGGCAAATAAAGCGTTTATACATCTCGATCGGCCGGGCCGCGTCGTTGGCGTGATTACGCGCACGCGCCGCCCCACGCCGCCCGGCGAGGAAAAGCGGCGCGAAACTCGAGAAAGGAGCAGCGCGGTGCGGACGGGGAGACGGGGAGGCGAGGCGCCGGGCCGCGGCCGCTGGAGTGAGTGCTCTCGGCTGTCAGATCGCGGCGCGGAGATAACGCGTGTGATGTGATGAGGGGGAGGGTGGGGGTCACCTTGGCGCGCCTCGGCGACACTCTCTCTCTCTCTCTCTCTCTCTCTCTCTCTCTCTCTCTCTCTCTCTCTCTCTCTCTCTCTCTCTCTCTCTCTCTCTCTCTCTCCTCTCCCTCTCCCTCTCCCTCTCTACTCTCTCTTCTCTCTCTCTCTCTCTCTCTCTCTCTCTCTCTCTCTCTCTCTCTCTCTCTCTCTCTCTCCTCTCTCTCTCTCTCTCTCTCTCTCTCCCCCCTCTCATACTCTCTCTCTCTCTGTCTCTCTCTCTCTCTCTCTCTCTCTCTCTCTCTCTCTCTCTCTCTCTCTCTCTCTCACACACACACACACACACACACACACACTACGACAGCGTCAAAGCGACCTGTAACGGTGTATAGCAGGTGACCGGCCGCCTGGATAAAGGCGGCTGTGGAGGCTGTTGTTCCAACGGGGCCGATTGATTTTGCAGTGTAGCGAGGAGGCTTCTGTTTGGCGACATGCAGATTGCTGCCGTTTGAATGGCGGCCGACACGGTAGCAGCGATACAGCGGGGCTTAGACTTATTGCGGGAAGCCAAAAGGATTCAATTATCGTGTGAGCCGCTCTCTGTGGGCCGGCACGCTCACGCACACACCCACGCCGCCACCTAGCAACCAGCGACGCACCCTGCCGGCCTGCCGCCCTAATCCCATCAGCGCAGTCTAGCGGCTGCAGTCGGGACGTGTTGGCCCGGCCCGGCGCGCCCTGCTGGTGCCGTATCTTCGCCCTGCCTGGGTCAAGTCGAGACCAGCGAAGCGATCCGAAGCCGTGCAGCGCTCGCGTCGCGGGCAGGCGAGGCGGGATAGACATCGCTGGATTGAAATGCGAAATGCGGAATGCGCTGACCCCGCGGCGCCGAGTCGAGTCTGGATTAGCACCACCTCCTTGCGCTCCGCTACTCCGCCCCGCCTCGCCCCGCCTCGCCCCGCCGCGCTCGCCACTGCTAATGTTTTAAGCCCTCTCGTCTTGTTCTTTAATCACTCCGGGAAAGCTAAGCCGCGCCGCGCCGCCGCGTGTGGCGCCGCCGAACAAAGGAAAGCCCGCAAGAAGAGGCAAAACTGGACCGAACGCGGCTGAATGAAAATGAAAAGAAAACGGCGTGCGCGTGTTTTGTGTACGAAAAGTTGTTATTCCCCCTGGAGCCTCGCTGGCTAAAGGGGAAGCCAGTGCGGAGTAGCCAGCGCGGCCAGCCTAGCCAGCGGCGGCCAAAGAGTAGCCATGGCGAGCGCGCCGCGGCGGATACGGCCCCACCCCCCCTCTCCCGCCAGCGTTTATTTCTCGTTAATTAAAGAATTACCCCGATTTTGTTATTCTTTCCAGCGATTTCGCAGGACGCGCGTTAATTTTGGAGGAGCCCGCCCCGGGCGTGCATACAGTATGCGCAGAGTTGCGGCAAGGGAGCGCGACGACCGTCTGCCGGGCCTGCCAGCACACATCGCGCACCCGCGACGCGCATTATTGATGGCGCGGCGGCCAGCCTGGTGGTCGACGCCGGGGTCGCGGGGGTTGCGCCGAGCACCGCGACGACACCCCGGGGCGGTCGCCACACGGATGACGGCGCGGCGGTGATCCGTAGCGAGATTAGCCTGATTAAAAGCCCCGCCGCCACGACCACGCCGACGGCCAGGCACAATGTGATTAATTAGCAAATAGGTGGCTGGGCAGTCCAGTGTGTGTGAGTGTGTGAGTGAGTGAGTGAGTGAGTGAGTGAGTGAGTGAGTGAGTGAGTGAGTGAGTGAGTGAGTAAGTGAGTGAGTGAGTGACTGAGAGAGAGAGAGAGAGTAAGATTGAGAGGCTGGTTTAGCGACGTGCTGGGGAAAAGCAGGGCTCATTTCAAAAACCCGGCCGGTCCCGGGGATGTGGGAACGCCCAGCAGCGCGGGGCGAGGGAACCCCGAACCCCGCTAATGCGCTTCGTTAGTTCGGCTGGTTTGGGGATCACGCGACCCGGAATCCAGAATCGCCCGGAATTTCCTCCATCCAACCGAGCGCGGCGGGAAGGCCGCGAAAAGGGGTACGCCGCGGCGGACAAAAAGCTCATTGGAAATTCCGATGAATGAGAGGAAGTTTCCTCCTCGCGCGCGCGCGCGCGCGCGCGCGCGTGTGTGTGTGTGTGTGTGTGTGTGTGTGTGTGTGTGAGTGAGTGAGTGAGTGAGTGAGTGAGTGAGTGAGTGAGTGAGTGAGTGAGTGAGTGAGTGCGTGAGTGAGTGAATGCAGCAGGGAGTTCGTGTTTGATCGATCGGGGCGCTGCGCCATGCCCGCCTCACAATGGCCCAACGGATCGCAGGCATTGGCGAGCGCGCGGGGCGGGGCGGGGCGCGCGGCGTGCCTCTCACGGCGCCCGGGGGTGCCCGCCCCACCCCGCCCCAGGCCGGAATTATTAAGTACCAATGCGAGGGCTTACGGGTCCGCGGCGCGTTGGAGCGCGAGTGGCGCGCCGTGGCCCAAATCGCGCGGAAACTGCGGTAACCGGGAGCGGGCACAGCGGCGACGGAGCGGCACCGTCGCAGGCCGAGCGGCGCAGACACGGCGCGCCGACACGCACGGGGCACGCGGCCGGCGCCGCCCTGGCGGACTGCCTGGCCGGCTGGCTGGCTGGCTGGCTGGCTGGCTGGCTGACGGGACGCCAGCCTATTTATTCCTTTAAATTTGTTGAGGTTTCTCCCCTGGAAGCCCTGGCGCTGCAGCCACGCCGGCTAATACAGGGGCCTCTCAATTCTCGCGGGATTCGATTTAGAATATGCGCGGGGCGGGTTGGGGCGCGGCGGGGCGCGGCGGGGCGCGGCGGGGCGGGGCGCGGCGGGGCGGGGCCCTTTCACTGCGAGATAGCGCGGGAGGGCCGACACCGCGCTCCCCACCCTTTCCGTAAACGCCGACGCCGCGGAGGTCTTTTCAGAAAGCGTTTGCAAACAAATTAGGGCTGTCTGGAGTGGTTGGGGTTGGGCAGCGCGGTGCGGTGTAGTTGAAGCCCCCTCCCCGCGACGCGACGCGGGCCGCCCCGCCCCACCCCGCGTCTAAGTCTTCCGCACGGTGAACTATACTTCCCTATTCAATTTTGGAGACTTGGCCGTTACCGAGTCACCGTCGCGCAAAACCGAAAGCAGCTCTCCGGTTTTCGACAGAGGCGTCCGAAACGACCCGCAGCCGCCATTTTCTCCCTTCAATTGTTTCAATTTTGAAACCTGCGCCATTTTTATTTTTATTCCCTCCCGGTCGT
>CM060091.1:13325102-13347602 GCA_030522485.1 Stenchaetothrips biformis
GAGAGAGAGAGAGAGAGAGAGAGAGAGAGAGAGAGAGAGAGAGAGAGAGAGAGAGAGAGAGAGAGAGAGACTTGTGTAAGCGACGCCAATAATGAGAGCAAGCTCAAGTGCACACCGTGAATGGGCTGCCGGGGCTGGCGGCAAACAGGCTGGCCGTGCAAGTCGTCGACGAGGCCAGCGAGCACGCCGACGGTGCCGAGCGGTCTGGCTCTGGCTAGGTCTGGCTCTCCGCGGTGGCCGAGGCCGTGGCCCAGCGCAGTGCGCAAACAGCACCACCATGGGACCGCAGTGGGGACTGTGAAAATATAGGCCCCACCTCATTACTATGCAGGTTTTTGTGCGCACGTCCGTCCGCTGCGTACGAAAACTCTACAAACTCACGACGTATTTGTAGTGAGCTATGGGTTTCCAAGCGTGAGCCGGCCCAAAGCCTGACGACAAATTACAAGTTTCCAGGGCAGCGCAGCACGGCAGCCGATGCGGCCAATGAAAAAATAAAAAGGACACATTATTTGGGCGGCGTTTTGGTTTCTCGCTGTCTCTCTCACTCCGCGGTAGCGAGAGTAAACACGCGGCCCTCCATCACATTATTGTGCGGAGATTATCTCTCGTCAGCCGTACCAACTTCGGGATTAGAAAAGCGAAAAGCGCGCGCTGGACGGCGCGGCGTCGGTCCGTTCCCGTGCCGAAAGGTGTTTCAAAATGAAAACTTTTTTTTGCCGCCTTTCGGCGCGCCGGGCCGCGTGACCCGCATGAACTCCATCCCCGGCTTGCGGCGTGCGTGGCTGGCGGGGCCGCGTCCAGGTGCACGCCGCCCCGCTGCGCCCCGCTGCGCCCCGCAGCAGCCGTCCACCTGCGACGCAGCGACGCAGCAGAAGCGCAGAAGCCAAACGCCAAGTCCTCCCTTTTGCCAAATTAATTGTAGCCCCGGCCCGCTGCCGGCGTGCGCGCCGCGCGCTGATCACCTGAGCGTATCATCAGTGTTAGGGGCGGCTGCAGCCACGCCGACGCCGGCGCGCCTCGCCCGCTTGCCGCTTTGATCTCGCGGCGCCTGGCGACGCCCCTCCTCGGCGCGTTGCCATGGCCACGCCGCGACGGGGCGACAGGTAAAAGGCGGGGAGGGGAGGGGGGGGGGCGTAGCGTCGCACTCAAACGAATGAATCCTGTGCATCTGTCACATTGTATCTCTTTTGGCATTACGCGCGGGGTCGCGCGGGATCAGCGCGGGACGCGGAGGACGCAGCGACATCGGCAACGGATGGATGGCTGGATGGATGGATGGAGGTGTATTACTTTGTGCGACTTGTGTGATTGCAGGTCGGGGACCACCCGCCGGGGGCTGCTGGACTCGGACACACACACACACACACACACACACACACACACACACACACACACACACACACACACACACACACACACACACAATATGTGCACCTGCTGGCGACGTTTTGACGCGACTAATCCGCCAGGGTGCACTTTGGAGCGACCTAGCGACCTCGTCGCGTGCATTCACTCCTCGTCATTCTGTGCAATATAAAGCAATGCCGAGCTCAAAATACTTCACGAAAAAAAAAAAGTTGACTGAAAAGTTAAGAAATGGCCTGTGGGGGGCTGCGGCGGTATCTATATTGCAGCCGCCCTTCGCGCGAGTCTCGCAAACCCGCGTCGCATAGCGAAGTCTCCCCAGCCGGGGTCACCTGCCCTGGGCCAGGATGCTGGGCCCTCATGGTCGGCCAGGGGGAGGCTGCGGGTCAGCTGGCCAAACAAAGCCCTCGCGGCGGACACGGGCACCGCCACGCCTTGCCACGCCTCGCCCCGCAGCCGTGCGTGTGTAATGTGGCCGGGCCAAGACTCGAGTAGCGAATGGAATAGGAGTGTTTGATTTCTTATTGCTTGCTGCGCTGCTGCGCCGCGTCTCGGACCATTGACTCCCTGCGACAGGCCGGCCGCCAGAATGTGCACAGCAGTGCGTGTGACCGCGCCAGAGAGGGACCTCGTCCTGCCTGCCTGTCTCTCTCGCACTCGTGGGACTGCTGCCCGCCCCGACGCGCTGAGCCCCCGCGACGTCGACCACGCACAGTGGGTCAGAGGACCGCTTAGGCGGCCATAAAATCCCGGAGACGTTTTGAGCTCCGGAGTCACTAAATGAGACACGAATCGCACGTGTGACCCCACCAATGGATCGCTCTCCGAACGAGGAATCCGTTGGTGGGGTCACACGCTCGATTCGAGTCCCATTTAGCGACTCTGGATCTCAAAACGCGTCTAGAATTTCGGCCGCCTCAATGATGGTCTTGTGACCCACTGTGCGACGCCCTCCCGCTGTTCCATCGGGGCTGAAGCGCGGCGCGAGCCAAGACGCACGCTGCTGCCAATTTGGAGAAAGCTGGACGACGATGACGTCACGGCACTGCCGCCCCCCCCCTTTCCCTAGTGTTTACCCACGTAAAGCCATTAACGCCGACAGCCTGAACAGCCTGTAGCAATCCGACACCGACGCGGCTCCCACTGCTCCCTGCATCCGGAGTCCGAGTGGATGGGGTGGGTGTCGCGCGGAGGGAGTGCGTCGAGGGTGCCCGCGATGCAGCGGCGATCGCCCCGCTGATGACAAATTAATGGACAGAGTTACACACGTTCGTGTGTGTCGTAAGTTGCAGCGTGCTATAGTCAGTAACGTGGAAAAAAAGGGTGTGTGAGGCGGGGAGGGGGGGGGGATCTAGAGGACTCGCACGCAGTTGCCTCACCATCATCAAGCTGGCCGCGAGTCACCCAATAAGGGGCCACTTTGTCATGTGTGTGTGTGTGTGTGTGTGTGTGTGTGTGAGTGTGTGTGTGGACGAGGCAGGACACTCCATCCCCAGCGGCCTATGTAACAATTAATCGCTGTTTGCCATGGGCCTGTGTGTTTGTACGGTGGTGGCGCACCTGGCCTCCTCGCCGGCCGCATCCTCGTCTGGGGAAGGGAGAGAGAGAGAGAGAGAGAGAGAGAGAGAGAGAGAGAGAGAGAGAGAGAGAGAGAGAGAGAGAGAGAGAGAGAGAGAGAGAGAGAGAGAGAGAGAGAGAGAGAGAGAGAGAGAGAAACAGAAACAGAAACAGAAAGAGAGAAGGATGGCGCCGGCACATCCCCGCCATCGAGAAGGGCCAGCAAAAATCCTCTGTTGCTGTAGTGGGCAGAATTTCATGGCACATTGCCGAGGGCAAACAGAGTCGTCGCCTCGCCTGGCCGCCAGCAGACCGATGCCGAGAGTCGTTGTCGTCGCTCTGTCTCTCTCGCACTCGTGGGGCTTCCTGTGTGGGTGCGAGAGAGCGCAGTGTGCAGCTTGCAGCCCCTCCCTCCCGCCCCGGCTACCGTGGTGGCTCTGGGCGACACTCCTGACACTCCTCCCACGCAAACGCGTCTCGGCCACTCACTCATGACCCTCAGCCTCCGCCATGACGCCCCGAGCCGCGGCCCCATTCTCACGGCCTCGCCGCGCAACGGCGCAACGACGCCACCGCCATATTACCGAGGGGGTATGCACTCGTGTAATAGTCGGGTCGCTCAATCCGTTACAGTGCGCGCAATAGTTCGCGTATTAGCCGAAATCCCGATTTTGCCTGTTTTGTGGTTGTTTTGGGCTATTTAGGGGCTTTTTTCAGGCAAATTTCAGCAATGTAGAGGAGTAATAGAGCGTAATAGCGTATTAGTCGGGTCACTCGTTTTGAGAGTGCATACCCTCTCGGCCATTACTATTGATGTCCAGAACGCGCGGACTGCACACTGATTCCGAGGGTCGTTGTTATTTCCGTCGCTCGCTCTTTCTCTCTCTCTCTCTCTCTCTCTCTCTCTCTCTCTCTCTCTCTCTCTCTCTCTCTCTCTCTCTCTCTCTCTCTCTCTCTCTCTCTCTCTCTCTCTCTCTCTCTCTCTCTCTCTCTCTCTCTCTCTCTCGCGCCCCCCGCACAGATACGTGAGAGAAGGAGCGACTAGTCTCGGAATCAGTCTGCTCGTTGACCGCGTGAACGCTGAAGGACCCATCACCGAGGCGGCCGAGCAGACGGACGGACAGAGAGACAGACACTCGGGCGGGGAGACCGGGTGGACGAGGAGGACAGAGCCAGGGGACAGCAACGCTACACGACACGCACTCACAAGTGACGGACAAATACAGAAGCTATAGTCAATAAATATTACAGCTAACAAAACAACAGCGCCTAAGTAAAAGGCAAACACGACACGTCGAGGCCCCACCGGCCAGCCCCACGGTAGCAGCGTGGCGGTCTTCTTATTAGCATTGTCCGATCGCCAGCAGCGTCCTGGCCGGGGCTTAGTGCGGGACCGGGCCGAGGAGCGACACAGTCGGAGGCGGGCGACACCGAAAACAACGAGCAGAAGAAGCATGTAAGCTTACGTATGTAGCCATCAAAGGGGTATAACTCCATGCTCGGAAACAGGGCCTCCTTATCATGACGTCAGCGCACCAAAGTCAGTGATACCAACTTGGAGAACCGAAACAGTTGTAAAAGTGGTGATCCCGCACGGGTCTTGAACCCGTATCTCTGGGAATACAGACTGCTATGCTAACCATTGCGCTATCAATCGCATGAGAGTAAGCGGTCCAGCGCAGCATCTTGGCGGACCACGCAGGGTCGGCTCCCATTTTTTGGTTCAGATGTTGGTACCTCTTCTGTCGGTGCGATGCGCGGACGGGCCACGCGCACCCATAAGAGATATCCCCCTTTGGCAGCCGTCTGGAAGAGCAGCGGCCCCGCCCCTCTGCCTCGCGGCCTAGCCTGGCCCGCCGCACGGGCGAGCGCGCGGGTTGCCTGCCGCCACGGCGCCTCGCCGCACCGGGACCCTCGCCGCGCAGTCTGCCACTCTGGCTCCCCACGGCGCTGCGGAGCGCTGCGCGGCGCGGTATGGTTGTCGCGCCTGGCGGGGCGTAGCCCGGCCCTGGCGACGACCCCCTCGGAGATGATCCAGCGGGGTGACAGAGTCGGGCGGCAGCCACACCAGCGCGCCGTATCGTCGTGTACGTACACCACCCCCGGGCCGGCCCGCCATCCCATCCCCGCCACGCCGTGCCACGCCGTGCCACGCAGCGCCACGCCCCCTGGCCCCGAGGGCGCGGCCTGGCGGGGCTGGCGGGGCTGGCGGCTCCAACCCCCTGGCGGCCCAGGCACGCTGGCACCCCGGCCGGCCGGACAGGCTCGGCGGCTCGGCACGGCTCGGCAGCGCGCCTACCGCGACGACCTCTTTCGGGCTTTGTAAGCGATCTAAGCAAATCCTCCCCTCCATGCTCCATTCACTATCGGCTCTCCACACAATTTCACACGCGCGCAGAGCCACGGCAGCGCAGACCGGACGAACGGACGGACGCCGAGGCCACCTCGACGCTGATCCCAGCCCGCACGGCCTGCAAAGGCGTTTTCACGGCGGCACGGCGATGTGCACCAAAGCAATACAGGGCATGTCGGGGGATTACACGGCCGCCGACACACACACACACACACACACACACACACACACACTCACATACATACATACATACATACACACACACACACACACACACACACACACACACACACACACACACACACACACGGCGCACCGCATCGATACGTCAAAATATCAACTTCACACTTGGACTGCCCGGCCCTCGCGATCAAGTGATTATCCGGAAGAAGCTCTCTGCGGGTAATGGAGTGCCGCGCATCATCACCATCATCGTCGCCGCCATCTTCATCATCGTCGTCCGTTACGACTGCCACGATGATGATGATAATGTTCTGCTTGCGATGATGGAGGTGGTGATGATGGCGATGATGTGATTGGGAGTAGTCATCAACGGCGAAAGGGATAAGGCAAGGCAGGACTATGGCCGGCAGGGATTACTAGCAAATGAATGCCTGACTCTATTTGTTTGCATGCTCAGCGCGACGCGGTGTCGGTGACAGGCTGGCTGGCTGCTGGCTGGCGGGCTGGCTGGCTGGCTGCTGGCTGGCGGCCATGTCACTCGCAAACCGTCCGGATTAGTTCCACGATATTCAAATGGGGCGATCGCCGAGGGATGGGTGGCCCGGTAATGCGATGTGTGACTCGGCAAGGAAAATAGAACTGCCGCAGTCAGATCTTGCGAGCTAGCGAGCACTACTAATCCCGAAATGGAGGCAGGCCGGCGGCATGTTGCGCCACCAACTCCTGCTGGAGAGACTCAGTGCCTCGTAGCCAAACGTCGTCGTCGTTGCGACATCGCCTAGCCTTCAATTTCGTTAAAGAAGATTCTCTCTCACTGACTCTCATCAGAAGACTCGAGCGGATGGCGAAGATGTGCGCTTGATAGACATCCCAACGTCCCAACGTGCCTGCTTCACGTGACGTGGGTTAGTTTCTGGGTTGGAAACGTAACGAGTCTCTAATAAAACCAGCACAATGCGACGAGAAGCTGCTTGCAAGTTAGAGACGGTCCCGCGGCACTGCGGCACCTCCCCGACGGACGGTCCCTGCTCGCGGGTCGCTGCGCGCGGCGCGGGTTAGCGCTGGTTATCCTGCCCATGAAACGGATAATCCTAATCCGGCCTGATTTAGCCTTATTATGCATCCTGCAGGATGCCTTGCGGTCTGGTCGTTCCTGTCGGGGTGCAGCGGGCTGTGCTTTCGTCTCTCTCGCACTCAGGGAGCCGCTCGCAGGGGTGCGAGAGGGACAGAGCGACGGGGGCAGTGTGTTCGGAATGCAGCGGCACCGGCGGCCGGTCGGCCAATGGCGGCGGGGCAGGCCGGCAGGCTACATAGGCGGGCAAGGGGTGGGGCGGCCGCATTGTCACGAGGAGGGTGGTCCATCCGCACCCATCCCACCGGGACCCGCCCGACCCGCCGCGCGCGGCTCCGCGAATGGACGATGAACGGATAGTAGTTGTAGTACGCCAGGCAATCTGCGCTGCGCCGCGGGGGTAAACAACGCCAGGCTCACTGCAGTCGAGTTCTTCTATTATTACCAGCGTCATTATTCGTTTTTGTTTTGAGTACAGTTTTGATTCGATGATGCCCCCTCCACGCCATTATTTCAGGATGTTTTTTAGCCCAAACTGGAATAAGCATTCCATGGAACGTTGTGCAGCGTCCGAGGGGGTATGCACTCTCAAAACGAGTGACCTGACTAATACGCTATTAGGCTCTATTCAGCCTCTAAATTGCCGAAATTTGCCTGAAAAAAGCTCAAAACAACCCCTAAACAGCCCAAAACAACAACAAAAAAAAAAACAGGCAAAATCCTGACAATTTCGCCTATTACGCTACTATTACGCGAACTATTACGGATTGAGCGAGCCGACTATTACACGAGTGCATACCCCCTCGGCAGCGACTGAATAATTCAGGGTAACCCTGTACAACCCGGTTTAGGCAACAAATTCAGTTGGCAATAAGCGCCGCGGCCGTGGCGGCAAACGCAACGCCCGAGCGCACCGGCCCGCTGTGTGTGGCCTTGAGCAACCAGCCCAACAATTGTAATTCCGATCATAACTGCCCTCGCCAAAGGAAAGGTAGTCTAAAGCAGTACAGTACAGCGAAGAGGAAGAGGTTCCTGCCTGCAGGGTGCAGGAGGCAAGGCGAGGCGGGTCGCTAAGCAGGCGCAACGTTGCGGGCTGCTTTCTGAGCGGCACACTGAGTCCGAGAGTCGTTTTCGTCGCTCTGTCTCTCTCGCTCCCGGACGGACCGCCCCGTGAGTGCGACAGAGACAGAGCGACGAATGTGACTCTCGGAATCAGTCTGCGGCCCCGCGCCCCGCGCCTCGCTGCCATTGCAGAAAAGAGCAGCGGATTAAAGCCGAATCGTTTTCCGGCTCATTGCGCCGACCGACACTGACACCCCGAGGGACATGACAGCTGCTGCGTCTGCAGACGGAGAGTCGTTTTTGTCGCTCTGTCTCTCTCGCACCCACAAGGCGTCGCGTGGGTGCGAGAAGGACAGAGCGACGCACAGTCCCCAATGTGGGAACCATGACCGTGGCACTCGCAGCCCGACGCACGCGCCGTTAGCCGTAGCCGTGCCATCGCGGAGAAGGGGTGGAGGGTGGCCCGCCCGGGTTCAGTCTTGTGTTCGTGAGATGTCATGTTGGATGGGTTGCCTGCCTCCGGCGCTCGGCCTCCAGCACAGCAAGCAGCGTGGTGGTTGGGTGGCCTGCCTCGCCGGCGTACTTCGCTGCCTGCCGTGGCGCGTTACACAGCACGCGTCAAGAGCCAAAAAAAATTGAGGTCCTTTCCGTGAGCTGTGGTCTAGTGAACTCAATGTGTGCTGCCGGCTGTTTGATATTTCAGTCATATACTGGTATTGAATGATTAAGTTCTTCCAGTATGTTCGCAAAATGCATGGCTCAGCTTTATATATTTGGCACCCCTTTTGAACGTGTGAGCGGTTTGAGATTTCTACAGGCATAGACCATTTGGCTCAATATTGACTCCCAAGGGCCAATTTGTACAGAAATAAGGTTATGTATAAAGTAAAGTCAAACAGTGTCGGATTTTTTTTTGTTTATTGAAGAATGGGGAGTAACAGAGAAAAATCAAGCAATACTGGAAGCGTTGGACGCGATCCTAGGCCAGAGATCTGCACATTCCTTGGCAACGGGTCCAGTAATAGCACTTCCTGCAACAGACAATCAAACAAATTAAAGACAGCCCCTGCCAAAATGCAATTAACAGAAGAGAAACATTCCAAGAGTAGGGATTAAAATTTGAATAAAAAGAAAAAGAAAAAAACGACAAAACAAAACTTTGGTCTAAAATTATTTTAGGTTCTTGGTTAGAGAGACAAGGACCATCTACGCTCTGAGATAAATTTAGAGCATAATACATGACCAAGTCATGAAAGTAGTCATAACCTGCAGATTACTGAAAGAGCATGGGAGGTAACATTTACTATATCACATTGACCATGAGTGGAACACTATCAGTAGAAGAGTGTAGTCTGTAGTGTGTTTTAATGCTGAGCAGGGAGATTGTACCAGATTAATCCAGGTCCTTGGAAAAAAGAAAGCAAGAACCAACTATGCACTGGAGATTGATTTTGCACTCATTAAACGAACAGGCAATGAAGGAAAACAAAGCCTGCAGATACCAGAAGTGCGTAAATCATTATGGGAGGAACATAAGTTCAAATCTATCAATTTAAGTTTTAACAGAAAATTTACCATGTCCTTGTAACAAACTATACTTAGACTTGATGTTGCACTCATTCACAACCTAACCAAAACCTGCAGATACCTGGTGTGCATAACAGAACATTGCTTCAAGCATCCCTCAGAGAGTTCAGGTTGTAATCATGAGTTTCAGGTGAAACACGGAACACAAAATCATCACAGGGTCCCATCTATCTTGCAAAAAGTCCTTAAAATATTCTTAGGATTGAAGATCATACTGTAGTCTGTAGATAAATTTCTTTCCTGAGCAGGTGGACTGTACCAGATTAATCCAGGTCCTTGGAAATATAAAAGCAAGAACCAACTATACACTGGAGATTGATCTTGCACTCATTAAGCGAGCAGGCAATGAAAAGGACAAACAAAACCTGTAGATACCAGTAGTGCATAACAGAGAAAGTATTCTTAGGAATGATCTAAAAATAACAGGCATAATATGAAAGTATGACAGCGCAACATTGCACGCCACTATATTCAATCCATCAGGAAGTTCAGGTTAAAATCATGAGTTTCAGGTGAAACACGGAACACAAAATCATCACAGGATCTTTACCAATTTATCTTCGCAACAATTCAATTCAATCCCTCAGAAAGTTCAGGTTAAAATCATGAGTTTCAGGTGAAACACGGAACACAAAAATCATCAAAGGGACCCAACTACATAGGGAAGAATATTTTAAATATTCTTAGATCCCAGAATTGACAAGCAAAAGATGAAAACATGAAGCTTAAAACCTCAATGAGCTGAAGTTGAGGGCATTACATCATGGGCAAAGTATGCAAAAGTTACACTTTGAAAATTTGCTTTTGAGTACATAAACTTAGTCTCAGGTGAAACTAAAGATGCTTTGCCAAAGCTTAGCTACAATACGGCTTGCATTGACAAGAACCGACTTGAAACAGAAAAAACAAAACCTCACCTTTCATTTCTCCTTTGTTGTTTACTATCACCCCGGCATTGTCTTCGAAGTATAGGAAGGTACCATCCTTCCTCCTGAACGGTTTCCTCTGCCGGATGACCACCGCTGGCATTACTGAAATGAAATGGGAAAAGTTAGGGACATATAGCAACATACTACATTAGAATGCAAAAGAAAACACTCACCCTTCTTCCTGAGTTCAGGCTTTCCCTTCTTGACAGTGGCAACGATCATGTCACCCGACCCAGCAGCGGGCAGCCGGTTAAGACGACCTCCAATGCCATGGACAGCAATAACGTACAAGTTCTTGGCTCCTGTAGAACACACAAACACATGAGAGCCAATAGAAAAATTAGCCTGATTTGACTGGAAGGTTGGCCACAGAAATGTTTTCTGAGCTACAGCATAAGGAAAACGAGAGTATACAAAATGACAACTTGCTCAGAATATGGGGCCGCCTAACCAAATACGAGACTGCTGTGTCGGGCAAAAACAAACTTCACAACCGCTCCGCACTGAAGTCTGAGGGGAAAACTGCGCTTGACACGCCAACCTAACGAATGCACTTGGAAAGTAGGCTCCAGTCTCGCAAGGCTCGGCCGTGAATGCAGGCCCGCGAGGCGGACACACACAAGCGAAGCCGGCCACGAAGCCCGCCGTGTTCAATAGGTTAGAAACGGCACCAACAAACTCACCAGTATTGTCAGCGCAGTTGATGACCGCACCGACGGGGAGACCAAGGGAGATCCTGAACTTGGCTCCCGAGGAACCTCCGCGTCCTGGAAATCAAGGCAAGGGCAACATAAATACCGTGACAACGACGCACGACGTGGGGGCCCGGCCAGCTCGCCGCGGGCACAACACATCGGCACTCATCATGCGATTTTGGCGATGCAACGCGAATTAACACAAAAGGAACCCATCGCGGTGAAAAGTACAAAGAGAATTAAAACATAGAGCCCAGAATTGATGTCGATGACATCGGATAATTCGGGATCAAGAGCACCCACCTCGCTTCGACATTTTGTTGGTGGAACTAAAGAAAGGTGCGAGATGTGTTTCCGGCTGGATCCGAAGTGGCGGTGCTGCCGGGCCGGGAACGGTTCGTGTTCGTTCGACCTATCGAAGCCGTCATGTTGTTTCATAGAAGGCACTGTCGCGCGGAGGCAGAGAATAACAAGAAAGAAGAAAAAGTACTCGGATTTTTAAACCAATCGCAGACGTGAAACGTGTACAGCTGATACCGGTACCATCAGCGTGCCATCAAACGGTGTTTTCCCTGCCTACTAGCGCATGTGCCGTCCTCTGTTTGTTCATAATGTCAGTTCAATTTAAATGCTGATACTGTTTTTTGTTTTTCGTGTTTTTAAAATTTACTTTAAAAGAGAAAAAGACCTGTCAAGGAGGTTACTCCACTTGTTGACACGTCAGAAAATAATAAACATTGCCTGCTTTCCATGCATGCATTGATCTAAACATTGGCTGATCTTAGTTACATAATAGTGTTCCTCTCTCTCTCTTTCAGGGCCATCTATTCAATTGCTCTTCTGGGCTTTGTAGCTGCTCTTCTTCCCCAAAGTATTTACTCATCCAACAATCTATCCAACCTGCGATGCCTCAGTTAGTGGTTTTAACATGCCTTAAGAGTGGAATGTTCTTTCATTTTTGTTTTTCAACAAGCATTATTTAATTCTCTTAATTAATTCCAGTTTGTGAGCAAATTGTTCAAGATCTTCAAATTGAAATAAACAAAATTGATCCAAAGAAGAAAGTTGAAGTAGGAAATTACAGACTTGATGCAGATGGAAATTCCAAACAAAACTTGGTAAGTGACATTAAAACATTCCTCATCTTTTGGATGGTGTCCCCACTAACAAGTGACTTCCCTGTGCAGATTCCCTATGCTTTGTCTGAGATGCAGATTAGTGACTCCTTAGAAGTTGTATGCAAAGGTATTGACGACTATGTCCGGGCAACCAGGAAAGACACAGGTGAACTAATCTTGATGAAACTAATAATTGATGGAAAAATGAACCCAGTTATGTCTGATGTGGACATAATTCAAGATGGGGATTTGAATAAGAGCCTGAAGTATTATGTAAGTCCAAGCCCAACTGTTTCTCATTGTAGTGTCTACTTACCTTCATACCAATTTTCAAATCATTGTTTGCAGTGTGATGGAATTGTTGAAGAGTATGAGGAAAACATTGTTGAGCTGTTTCAAAAAAAGGAGACATCCATTGAGTCTAAACTGTGCCAAGATGTGGCAAAATTATGCAGAGGGGCCAAGGCCAATCATGAAGATTTATGATTGCTTATAAATCAAAATTTGCAAAAGCCTTAAGGAGAAAAAGAATATGAAGCTGAAGCTATTGATATGCTGTACACTGATCAGATGATTTCTGGCCCTTGTGACTTTTTCAAGGCCCAAATCGGGCCTTCCCTCCGAACAAACTTACTTTTTACTGTGATATTTATTTATAGTTCATATAGCCACATTCCTGGCATGGGAAGGCTCTTATTATCATTGATCCAGCAGAAATGCCAAATTGCCTGATCAGAACTCTCCAATTTTCAGTGTCCAATCAAAAATCATCTTGCTTAACAGTGCTAAGTCTAATGTAAATAAAATAATATTTGATTGTTAAAAACAAATTATATTTTTATCATTACTCTCTGTTTTTGTCTTTGCCTGGATTATAATCAATATATTTTATAGCAGGGTATACAATATACATGCACAGTTTCAAGTGAAATTGATTCAAATTAATTCTGGTTAAAACACTCTTATATCAGATACTATATACAAGATACAAACTGTTGTGTGTCTTTGAATTAGTTTCCATTGCTAGTTGCGTTTGAATTTCTTGCAAGTTTCAAACTTATCAAACACCTCATCAAAGGCCAGGGATGACATGTTCTGTAGAAGTGGCTGTGAAGAATAATTTCCAAACAATGTGACTAACAGAGCCACTCCATATCCAGTAGCTCTTTCACCCTGAAACAGAACATTTATGCATGGAATAACATGTAAATCTGCACCTCTAGAAGAAACAGGAGAAAGAGTGAAATAGATTTTAACTTACGCAGTGACATGGGCTAGCCATGTCAACATGAATCCAAGCACCAGGGAAATCAACTCCCAGCTGTGCAAAAATGAACAGGCCAGCACAAGATGATTGAGCATTGCCACGGTCCTACAAAAAAAATATTAAATTAATTTGGGCTAAAAGAATTTTTTGTGGCAACCAATTAGTAATTAAATTACCGCCACAGCATTTTTCATGTCTGCAAAGGCTGATGAAAATTCTGGCAGATGTAGCTCAGGACAGAAAGGAATTGGGAATGTCAGATCACCACTCGTTCTGCCAGCTTGCAGGCAGTACTCTTCCCATTCCTCTCTGTTTGTGAGGACAGCTGCATGGTACCGTCCAGTTGCAATAGCCTGCATACATCAAGTTTTAACAAATAGTAACAGGAAAATAAAACTTAGCAAAGAATACCTTATTATTTTGCAAATATTCTAATATTCACCACTATTGAACATACCTGAGCTCCAGTCAGAGTTGCCATATCCAAAATAATATTAGCCTTGAGGTCCTTTTGAGCATATGATACACCATCAGCAAGGACTACTCTCCCCTCTGCATCAGTGTTGTTGATTTCTACGGTCCTAGAAACAACAGTAATTGCCGAATAAAATGCGTGTACCCAAACAATGAAAAAATTCAGAGAAAAAACGAAGAGAACTCTACCTGCCGGAATACAGAGTTAAAATGTCATCTGGTCGAGTAGCATTGGGACCAACAGCATTTTCTGCTAGACAAAATACAGCGTGGAGGTTTTCTGAAAACCCTAATTTGACAGCAGCGCGGAAAGCACCCAATACTGCTGCAGCTCCACCACAATCACGTTTCATTCCAGGCATAGCAGTCTGCAAAATGAAGCCAATTTTTGTGCAAATTCATAAGGGTAGCTCAACACTGACAAGAAGTGACAGTTTTCTCACCTTGCCTTTGATGCTGAGACCACCAGTATCATACACAATGCCTTTGCCTACCCAAGCAATAGTTTGAGTTGCATTAGGAGGAGTATAAGACAGAGTGACTAGCGCAGGGGGTACAACAGCTGCCTAGAAGGAAGAGAAGATGATTATAAGAAATGACACTTCGAGCAAACACTTCCCAACAGAATACTTACTTTTCCAACGCCGTAAATACCCCCAAATCCTTTTTCTTGGAGTTCTTCCCCCACAATAACAGTGCAAGCGACACCAAGTTCAGCAGCCACTTGTTCAATTTCCTGCAATTGACAAAATCATTAAGGTAAATAGCAGTAAAATTATAGTACTCTTGGGAGAGTCACAGCAACAGAAAAAAGAAGAGGTTGAGACATTTCTTACATTAGTGAAGTCTTTCACATTCATCTCACTGCAAGGAGTATCTACTATTCGAGCCACAGTTCGGACACTTGCACAAATTTCTTCAAGAGAGAAAAGGTCACCATCTGATAACGGTTGTACATTTTCTCCTTTCCCACCATCAACAAGAATAAATTCAACTCTGACAGTAGCTGATGTTGCTGCAGAAGCAGCCCCAGCAGTGCCATTGGGTGTGCTTGTTGGTTTTAAAGTTTTACGTGAATAAATTGGGTATGCTCGGGCCACAGCACAGGCAGACGCAAGAACATCCTGTCTTTCACATACAATCTGCAAAGCCAAAAGTTAAAGTAAAATTGCAGTATGAACTAAAAATCAGTCAAGGATACAGATGAAAATACAACTTACCACAACATATTCATCCACACCCAAACATGTAGAACGCACTAGCTTTGTAATAAAATTAGCATGTGATGGAGCGTTGTGTCTTGCACAGCGCCTTGGCAATGCTGCTAGGGTTGCCATGTTCAGATATAGCGAACACACGTCGGTGGGGGATGGCTGCATGCATGTTAGAGCTGATTGGTAAACCTACACAAAATACAGAGTATAAAAAACATGCTGCAGCAGTTGTTACATTGTTGAGGGCAAGATCAAGAGTTTACTTCCTGAAGAGTGAAACAAAATTACCTCCTCAGATACACGTGGGTCCAATTTTGCCTTGATGACATTGAAGGAAACTTGTTTCAGATTTTCAAGCTTCCCAATTATAATAACAGGATTCACAAGAGGATCAGACTCCGTTAGTTTGTTTGAAAATGTTATCTTAACCTTTGACATTTTGAAGATTTTACAAATTCCTGCAAATCAAAGCGGAGTTAATATACAAAACTAGATTAAGGAAATAGATAATAAATAATTAACCCTGGTGGCCCAATATCTAGATAATAGTTTAATGAAACAGATGCAGCTTATGCCAAAGGCAGTGATGGAAGACCATTCAAAATGACTCAAGCCCCATATTTGAAGCAAAAACTCAAAGTAGAATATATTCAGCTTTGATTGTTTACATGGTAAAAGGAGAGATCCGGCCACGGGCAAGGCGCTGAGCTCAGCGAAAAATCTACTGTCGTCTTAGGGACGACAATATACTACGAACCAAGGCCAAGGAAACATTACAGCATCAAGAAATACGTGAATTGCACGGACACAAAACAATGACACTGCTAGAATTGAAGGTTAATGTCGAGCTCAACCAGTAAAATGGACGAATAGAGCTCACCTTTCCTAACTAAATTTTCAAAGACGCCCAAATGAGCGTCTTTTCAGAAATATTTTCTCATTATAGTCACAAAATATTATGAGACTTAGAATCAAGCGAGAAATAACTCCTGTCGTCACAGTTCTTTCGAAAATAAAAATAAAGTTACTGCTAGGTGACCGGGCCGTTGCGTTGCGTGCCGGTTGGTCGGTCGTACTGCCATCCTTCGAAAATAAAATTTTCCTGCGGAGGCTCTTAGTTTACTTTGGATAGAAAGCGCTGCCTTAGTTTACCAGGGCACGCGACAGCTCATTTAATCGTTGTCACAATGAAAGCAATGTGGTGTGTCAGGTACTCAGTACCGGTACTCTGTACTGGGAAGAACTATGACTTGCGAGGGAAATCCATTTCAAGGGAAACCAGTGAATACTATACAAAAACATTGTTTTAATTTTCACTTTAGAAAAGGTCAACAGACATGAGTGCAATGATTTCACTGGGGAAAACAAGAAAATAAAACACTTGGCAGTGCATTTTTCTAACAAAATAACAAGATAAAAATGAATAAAAGCTCTTCTAAGTACAGTTCTCAGAAAGGTAACAGGAGAAATATTATATCCATTTCATAACACATAATCTAACAAACAAAATACTGAATCATATGAATATGGCACACATATTTGAACTTGAGGTACACCAGCACAATTTGCTAACACTTTTTTCCATCAAGAAACCAAATTCTAACATGACATTCAACGCATTGTTATCTTTACTTCAATAAATTGAAGGTGTTGCACTGTACGAAGGCCCACACAAATACAATAAGTACATATTTCAAAATGATCACAAGATAAAAAACAAAAAAAAAAGTTTGAAATATTTGACAACAGATCTTTGGATAGTTTCTTGAAAGAACATCTAGACAGATTCTCCTTGCAAATATTTGTAAGCAACTGCAAGATCCTTATCACCCAATTTCTTGATCTCCATCATTCTGTACATCTGGTGAGCTTGGGCACCCATGGGAATGGCAATCCCAGACTGGGTAGCAACACTTTGTGCAATACCTAAATCCTTGGCTATCAGAGCAACACCAAAGCCACCCTGAAAAATATAGTATTATTATTATTATTATTATTATTATTATTATGATTAGAATTGGTTATCTGATTTGAAACAGTAAAGAAAAATATCTTGGGTAAGTTTTTGCCTGGATGGAGTTTACCTTGTAGCCGTTTGAGCTGGGCACATTAGGAAGCATGCCAGGAACTGGGTTGTACATTTCGGAAGACCAGCAGCGGCCAGTGGACGTGTTCAAAATGCTCATCAGAGTTTTGGGGTCCATTCCTAATCTGTAGGGAATCAGAGAACATGCATGTGAAGACAGTTTCACAGGGACTCTTCACATTTTGAAATTTTTCAAATGTAAGAGGATGCCTTACTTAATTCCCAAATTCATGGCTTCAGAAACGCCCAGCATAGAGATGCCCAAGAGCATGTTGTTAGCAATCTTGGCCACCAGGCCCATACCGTGAGACCCACAGTAGACAACTCGGCCACCCATGCACAACAACAAAGGTTCGACCTTCTTGCTGGCGGCTTCCTCACCACCAACCATGAAAGTCAGAGTGCCTGCCTCAGCTCCAATGGTGCCGCCCGATACTGGCCCATCAAGATATGTGGCTCCTTTCTCTTTGGCCAGGGGCGCTAGGGTTTGAGACACAGTGGGGTCCACAGTGCTGCTGTCCACAAGGTAAGCACCCTTCTTCACTGATCTGTAAAATACATATTGAATATTTGTAAAGAGTTTTATGAGAGTTGTGACCATTGAAAAATTATTCTGAGGTTAAATGTTGTAATTGACTGCCTTCTTAAAAAATAAAACTACAAAATCAGCAGTCACATAATTTATATTAATAAAAAAAATCAATCATTGAACTTTAAATGTTTTAAAGACAAAAAGACTAAGCTGGCTGACTTCCCTAAAAAGTACAAAAGCATATATGAACAAGGCCTGATAAGAGATAACCATGGTCACATATGAACCTTGACAGAGCAGATAAGGGGAGTCTGCCATTACAACACTTCACGAGTGAACAATGATGAGAGTAACAGCAGAGCTGATAGGTAGATGACTTGAACAGGGGAAAATAAGTACAGTGGGTCCCACCTATAACATTGCGCCCGACTTGCACGGTTAAACGTTATAAACAGGATACGTTATAAGCGGTAAAAGGGTAAACCAGATTGTTGACTCGGGAATAAAATTTTGCAACGTTACATGTGGGAAACGTTATATGCGGGTAACGTTAAGAGCTGGACCCACAGTAAATTTACTCTATGTACTAAAGTCTGCAGCAATAGAAATCATTTAGAGGGATACACTTCATTGCATACATCAAACAATAAATTTAGATAGCCTTACTCAAGAATGCCACCCTTCCGAGTGTAGGTGTCCAGCACATGTTTGCTTGCCGGAAGCATAGTGACAACGGCATCAGCACCATCCACTGCTTCAGCCACACTGCCGCATCCAGTAGCACCAGCCTTGGCCAGGTCAGAGACACTGTCTTTCTTGATGTCATAAACAGCAACTTTGTGACCCTAGGATAACAAAAAAGTATAAAATAAATGAAAACTTTGAGGAAAGCAAGGTATTGCAAAGATAGTGTCTCTGGAGAGGCTTCTAATTTTTTACAACTATGTCCTGGTCAACCGTCTGACAATGTCCCATTCGTAATAAAATTTATACACACCTTTTTCATTAGATTTTTCACCATGGGGTTCCCCATGTTGCCTAATCCAATGAAACCAATTTTGCTAAAAGATCGCTGAAAATCTGAAAGTGAAAAAAAAAGGGGTCATACTTCATGTAAACAAATGAGTAAAGCACAAATAGGTACATTCTTCAAAAGCAGAGAAGTCATCTTGTAACCTTGAACCGTTGCTAACTGGATGCCATATAATCCATTGCTTCAGACCTCTCAAAAACACACAAATATAACACCAGAAACGCTTACCGAGGGTGACACTCTGCATAAATTTCTTAGATGCCATGTTTAGCGTCACCTGGACCACTCCTCGAGACTTGAGGGAAAACATTATTGCGGCGTTCCTAGGGTCGACCCTCTACCACGTTGTGACTTCAGCGTCTCACTAGCAGCGGGCCAGTAACAGCTAGAGACAAACACTCCAACAGGTTCGTGTCGTATTTACGCTAGATGTGACGTAAACTGCCGGCTGCTGCTACGTCACCACCGACTATTTGCAGGAACAGCAGACGATGCTCAAATCCATTATTCACCCCTCCGCTTTGTACCATGTGGTTGTTTTGACGGGTTAAATCGAACAGGTACCTGTTTCTGTTCCGATTCTACTGCAAAGCGGCGATGGATTTTGCGAAACGCGTACTTGAGAAGTACGGTTGGAGTGAAGGTACCCTGAAGACCTGCTGCTGATGGAACTTAATCTTTCACTCAACGTAAACATAACCTGTATTATTATCTGTAACTCCTTCTGTTTTGTACAGGTCAAGGATTAGGTAAAGATTCGACTGGAATAGCAACACCCCTGAAGACTAAAGTAAAGTTAAATGTATATGGCTTGGGTCATGACTCTTCACAAACGTTCACATATCGATGGTGGGAAGACGCATTCAATGAAGCTGCCTGCAATGTAGAAGTCGAGTCAACAAAGGTAAGACTATGAGTCAGGAAGATTTGAATTGCCAAGAATTCATAAATATGTCTATAGAATTTCTGAAAAAATAACTACATAATTTGCGTTGCTTTTCAGGATGGTATCAAAATGAAGGTTGTGGATGAAGACGCTGTTCAAGTTTCTGCAGTGAAGAGGTCTAAAATTAACCGTGATAAGGCTAAATATGGTAGCTTTATAAAGGTATTGAAACTTTTGTCTAAATGAGTTTCTGGTAAGGTTTTCACTTACAGTATAAGCTCGATATAGCGTCAGCCGCATATAGCGTTATCCCGCTTATAGCGTTGGAATAGCGTTTCACCGTATGAAAACAGGCCTTTTTAGTGTTAAAATATCCCGCATATAACGCTCCCGCTTATAACGTTATCCCGCATTTAGCGCGGCTTTTTGACTGCATTTCCTCCCGATATAGCGTTTTTGGTGACCCAAAATCCGCGGTTTTTGCCAAAACGAGGTAACTAAACGTCGGTTTAAAGCTCCGTGGACAGAATGAGGCATGCGCAGTGCAGGACGGGCGGAAATCAGGGGATGGGGAAGGGGGCGTGAGCGAGTGCGAGTATTCCCCGTCGCTGCGTCTCAACAAAAACCTCAAAAATTAAAAAAAAATGATTCCTATGCAAAGAAATTTTTTAAATTGGATGATTCATACCTCAAATTGGCAAAAACGGCGCTAGGCATGCGGGGAACACTATTTAAAGCCAGCTCCGCATATAACGCATCCCGCTTATAGCGTCGCAAAAACGGTGCAACGGCTAGCAACGCTATATCGAGCTTATACTGTATTTTTTTCATTATTATGATCATAACTTTCAATAATCTCAGCGAGAAACTCTGACCAAAGAAGGTTTGGCAGCAGAAAAGGAAATGGAAACTTGCCCCCAGAAATTACCAGTGGAGTTACCAGCACCACTTAGTGATGAGCAACTTTTCCAGGCATGTGGTGGTCGCACAGCACACAAGTGAGTTGGATACTGGTCACTTACTATTAACTGAACTAAGCTGAAGGCGTCAGTTACTACTTTTGGTTCTTCTTACAGAGGTGCCAGACATGGACTGACATTGAGCGGAAAACTACAGAGAGTTAGGGAACAAGAAGAGGCTCTTCTTAAGGCCCTCCAACAAAATAAGTTTGAGGAACCTGTACGTAAAGAACTAGGAGAAGAAGGTGAATCATCTGAAAGAAGTAAATCAAAAAAGAAGAAAAAATCTAAAACTGAAAGTGTTGGTGAAGAATCAGCTGCAACATGTGCTGGTGATGAAACTATAGTGAAGAAGAAGAAAAAAGAAAAAGAAACTCAGAATGCGAAGATATAGAGGAAATCAAACTAATTAATGATGGGGTACTTGAGACCAAAGAATCCAAGACGAGTGAAAAGAAACGGAGACATCAAATATTTGAAGACACAGCTGAGATCAGTTTAAATCCTAGTGAAGATGCAAATGGACCCAAAGAAAAAAAGCCTAAAAAGAAGAAAAGAAAAACTAGAGAGACAGAAAGTTAATGCCTTTATACAACTGTTACAATTTCAATGATTAAACTAACCATTTGTTTAATTTAACATTTATTTTCATTAGTTTTACAAGATATAAAACTGAGCATGGAGGAATTTGCTAATCAATGAATACTCACAATTTAGGGAGAACAATTAAAAGAACATGTGACATAATTCACAATACGGTCATTATTTACAACAGTCGAGGGAAAACCAGCATTTTCCCTGCCTTATTAATGGACCTGCTCATAAATATGTGATTCAGAAAACTTCAAAAATCTGATTATAGTATAACAATAATATATGCAGGATTGTTCCATTCCAGTAAAAACATATACAAGTAACATTAACATTTTTTAAGTTACTTGCAATCTAACACATATCAACATCAATTGTACTTGATAGACAACAGATCTTTAGAATGGCAAGAGTCATCTGTACAAAAACACCCTGTACATAACTACAATTCTATTAAACATAATGAGAGAATCATGCTTTGATCCTGTTTTATTTTCTTCCTTAAAGCTATTGACTAACATGAATTTTAAATTGAGTCCAATAACTGGATTGATACAACTTTAACTTGCAACATATGACAACATGAGAAAAAACCTTCAAAGTCTTAATTCAAAAAGATGGTCAATACTTCCATGCTAACTGTACATAGTTTGAGTGCTATCTACTTCATATATAATAAAACAAGTCCCAAATATCTAATACTGAAAATGTCATGCACTTTATAGTAGCTTCGAACAGAGTCTAACAATGAACCATAAATCTCTCATCACTCAGAGTGTTATCAATGCTCAATCCTAATCACAACGGTGAATGGAGCACTAACAGCACTCTAACAGTGAAAAACATTAAGATAAAAACAAGTTAACTGGTGCTTTGCAATTCTGACAAGGAATGAAATTTTTATTTGTTCCCAAAACCTGATGCTTGAGTTAAAAGAACAAAAAGCACACACACTACTGCTACTGGTGTTAACTTCATTGTGTTTTCAATGAAGGCAAGCACACTCAAAAACTCATAACAAGAAACAGCTGCCAGAAAACGTACTGGAACAGTAAAATTATTTGGGCACGGATTTTTTTTGGTGGATAAACTTGCAAGCAACACTTCGTAGATGGAATCAAGCCTACGCTGTGTACTCCACCACATATTTTTAATAAATATTCCACTTCCTACGCTCATGACACAAACCAGTCAATTCATTTCTAAGCTTCAAATTCATTCTTAGTAAACAATCACATTCACACAAAATTATGTATAATGAAATAAATCAATAAATCAAATAACAGTGACTGATGTGATATATACAAAACCTGACAAAACCATCAAAAAGGTATTAAGTCTCTAATTTAAAAATGAACCAAGGCTAAAATTTGGCAATGAAAATCAAACAAAAATCCTAAAAAAAATTCTTCTCTAGAAAAGATGGTCAAAAAAGGTTTATAGAAGATGAAGATGGTACAAAGTACTAGAACTTCACGTTCAAAAACTGTCCCAAAACTGTTCAAAACAACAACAGATAGATCTTCAAAACAAT